>JANRMT010062854.1:498383-538042 GCA_026402145.1 Polypterus bichir lapradei | reverse complement strand
TTTTTTTTTAACACTGTCTTCCTTTAGCGGGACATTCACTTTTTCCACCGTGTGCTTTGTTTCTGCAGTAGCTGTACTTATTACATACTTATCTTGTATGTATCAGACGCTTCATATTTTTTTGCTGCCTTTTCAATTGTGTAATTCGGTTTTTGTTCAGCGCTCTTCGGAACTGTTGCTTTTTGTCTGTGCACTGCGTCAGTTCACATGAGCCGCTCGGTGTTCATGCATCGAAGTTTCCCAGCTGTGCTGTTGCCATGTCGTGCTATGTCCATGGCTGTATCTAATGCTACCGAAGTCCCGGTACTTAAAACTTTCTCTCGCAGTTTCGCTGAGTTTGTGCCAAACACCACCCTGACTATCTCATCTTCTTCTCCATAAGCACAGTCCTACACCCGTGAATATTTACCCGTGGCAGATTGCTATTGGATTGCCACTGACGGACGGCCTTATATGGGCAGGCACTAAATTACAAACGCCAGCGGCAGCCTGTCTATGAACTTCATTTAAAGTGTAGGTTTACACTGTGCTTTGTTTCCGAAGTAGCAGAACTCATGAATATGGTTGTATATATCACTCGCTCGCTTCTTATTGTTTCGCTACCTTCTCAATTATATAATGCATGTTTTCTTCAGCGCTTTTTGGGGCTCTTCCTGGTTTTCTACGTACTGCGTGATTACGTGGGAGGCGTGATTATGTCAAACTCCGCCCCCACGGGTTTCAAGCTCATCTCCATTACAGTAAATGGAGAAAAAACAGCTTCCAGTTATGACCATTACGTGTAGAATTTCGAAATGAAACCTGCCCAACTTTTGTAAGGAAGCTGTAAGGAATAAGCCTGCCAAATTTCAGCCTTCTACCTACACGGGAAGTTGGAGAATTAGTGATGAGTCAGTCAGTCAGTGAGTGAGTGAGTGAGTGAGTGAGTGAGTGAGTGAGGGCTTTGCCGTTTATTAGTATATATATATATATATATATATATATATATATATATATTAACATTACAAAACAATAATACAAAAATGTTAAGGGTAACCTAAAGAATTACATACTTATCAAGTATAATTATATATTACCTTTAAAAATCCGATTTAATAAAATTTTCAGTAAAGGTTTAAAGTTTCGTATTGTGCTGTTCATAGTGATACATCACATGTCAGTACGTGTCACTGGTGTTTGATTTTTGATTTATACATATTGACATAGGTGCAGGGAAGTGGAAGGAAAGGAGGTGTGGTGGGAGTGGGGTTTACAGCAGTGCTGGTGCAATGCTAGAGAAAAGTTTAAAGGTAAAACTTATTCTTTCTCTTTTGTTTTTCTTTCCATGTTTCTAGAAGATCAATTCAATGTCATATCAGATAAGTGCTGCGGTGGGTTTGGCGCCCTGCCCGGGGTTTGTTTTCTGCCTTGTGCCCTGTGTTGGCTGGGATTGGCTCCAGCAGACCCCCGTGACCTTGTGTTAGGATATAGCGGGTTGGATAATGGATAGATGGAGATCAGATAAGTGCTGAATAATTTATGTTTGAGTGGCACTAAAACCAAAATAAGTCTCCAGCACCTCATTATTTAACTGGTCAGTCTGACAGGTAGCTTACACTGCTGACTGCCCTAAAATAATGATAAAATTGTATGAAACAAGTGTAATGACGGCCCCTACCCATTATTCCAATGTGCAGTATATTCACTAATTTAAGCAAAGAATGCAACATAACCATTCAAGTAATGCACAGTGTCAGTTTTTAAGCAAGATAGCAGCTTCAGAGAAATTGTTTTAGTATTTTTTAGTTTATATAGCATGTTTACATACAAACAATGCAGCTCAAAGTGCTTCACAAAATGAAATAAAATGAAGTTAATATAAAAAATAAACAAACAAAATTAGGCAATAATATTATACAGTATATAACAAAGAAAAATGTAAGGTCAGATGGCCAGGAGGACAAAAAAAAAATTCCAGTTAGGCTGGAGAAAAAAAGCAAAATCTGAAGGGCTTCCCAGGCCAAAAGACTGCCCACCACCACTGGACATACCACGGCCCCACCACAATTCTACCAACCACAAAAGCATTAAATGTCTTAGACGTGCTAAACTGTATGAAGGTGCGGGACAGGGTAGCCAAAAAAAGACAGCACTTGGGCAAAGTATAATTTTCAGTTGTTGATGGTGATGAACAAGTGAGGATATTATTTGAGGAGATTTAACACAAGTTTTAATGTATGCCCATTTAAAAGATGCGCAGCAGTGCAGTCAAAGTCAACAGTCATTTTCATCATTTTTCTTTTTGAAATTCATGCAGAATTACACTGATTTTGATGGATACCAAGCCATGGGGAAAAGCAAAAGAACTGCTAAAGGACATGTGAGAAAAGGTTGCTGATTTGTATAAAATCAGTAAAAGGATATAACAAATATTCAGAGATCTGAAAATGCTTGTCGGTAGTGTTCAGACTAAAAAAGTTATGAAAAAGGTTCTGTTGTTACCTGGCCACAGTCAGGTAGGCCAACTGAGATTTCAGTCACAACTGCCAGGATAATTTTTTGAGCTGCCAAGAGAAAACCCGCAAGCCGTTTCAGCTGAGATATGAGCTTCTCTGCAAACAAGTAGTTTTTCTGTTTCAAGATGCACAATAAGGAGGTACTTGAACAAAAAAAGGCCTTTACTGTGCCAACGCCACAAAACAGCCCACTTGCAATATGCCAAACACCACCTAGACAAGCCTCGAAATTTCTGGAACAAAGTTCTTTGGTGTGATGAGACCAATATTGAACTTTATGGTCACAATCATAAATGCTCTGATTGGAGAGGATGCAACAAGGCCCATGATGAAAAGTACACCATCCCTACTGTGAAGCATGGAGGTGGATCTAAGATGTTCTGGAGGTGTGTGAGCTACAGCAGCACAGGTAGCTTAGTGAAAATTGATGGCAAGATGAATGCAGCATGTTACTAGAAAATATTGGAGAATAAATTGCATTCATCAGTCTGGAAGCTGTGCATTGAATTCACTTGGATCTCCCACCATGACAGTGACTCAAAACACAAGGCCAAGTTGACCCTTTAAAGGCGTTCTCTACAGCAGAAAAAAGTGATAATGCTGGAGTGGCCATCACAGTCTCCTAAACTCAGTTTCACTAAGCCACTTTGGGGAGATCTCAAACGTACAGTTCATGCAAGGCAACCCAAGATTTTACAGGACCTGGAGGCTTTTTGCCAAGAAGAATGGGCTGCTCTACCACCTGGGAAAATCAAGGGCCTCAACCAAAACTGTCACGAAAGGCCGACAGCCAATAAACAGTTGTAAGAACTAAGGGTATGCAACCTTTTGAACAGAAACCATCTAATCATTGTCTGTATTACTGCATTGTTTACTTGTTGTGCTGTTCTGTGATGCCTTATAGTTTAACTTGGATTCCATTAAAGTACATGAAATGTCTTTTGCTTGATCAGGTCATCCTTTCTTTAAAGTGTGGTTCATGTCTTACAAATTCTGGCAGGGTATGCAAACTTATGAACACAACTGTGCAAATATATCGTCACACATGTGCACTTGGGAGGCAGGCTTAGGGCTTAACCGAGGGCAAAACACAACAGCAGGGATTGAAGTGCACTAACCGCTCTTCTCCATCTTCTACAGATCACCTGAACAGATGCCTACCTAATCCATGACCAGTTCCTGCATTCCCCTCCTAACCACGTCCTCCTTCTGACCTCATTTCCGGCTAGTACCCTTATGGACCCACCTCTTCCTCTTCTACAACTATAAAAGCCAACCAGCTTCCCTTACCACCCTGTCCCGTTTTGGACATCGAAACAGGATCTGTTCTGGAGTTATTTGTTTTTCTTGAAGTGTTGTACAAAATATACGGGGTGGATCATCATCTCTGTTTGTTGTCTCTTGTTTTATAATATATATATACTAGTATTTAGCCCCCGATATGCACAGCATTTTTTTTTATTTTAATCCTGAGAGTCATGTTACCACATCAACCAACCATCCTCTTATAGAAACAGAAAATAAGGAAATGAAGTATGTATTTCTTTATTTTGAGATTATTAGACTTATTCTGCTAAACTGGAAGAACCCAAACTCTCCTCTTTTAAGTCAGTGGGAAACCAATGTGTTATACTATTTGAAATTGGAAAAAATCAAATACTCAGTTAGAGGATCCATACAGACTTTTTTTAAAACATGGCAAGATCTAATCAGTAATATTTTAAAATAAGCTCATAAAGCACAGAGGAAGCAATTATTTCCATATTTCTCTGCCTTATGCATCCATCTCATCAAATGTATTAATTTAGGTATGTTTACAAGCCTTAAATTTCACGCCGTTTGCCTTGCTCTCTCTCTCAGGGGTGGGGATCGATTTGTTCTTAACTCAATTTTACTTTTTGTAAAAAATGTATTGATTTGTATGGATTGCAATAAAATTAATAAAACTTCGAAAAAAATATTTTGAGTTTCCAAAGTTACAAAACTTCAGGATGACCAACATTCTGAGTAAAAACTTTGGAGCTGCTTGATATTAGTTTTCCTTGAACCATAGTTTTCTCAATTTGAACCTTGATATTTTCACGTAAAGCTGGTCTTGAGAACGCAACATACAGCATACAACTTTTTGAAAAGTTTGTCCTCGCAACTTGTTAATTGTCTTAGCAAATGCTACTCTTATAGGAAATTGTCATCATTTAAGTTGAAAAGGAATATCTGCACTTTGATCATTCACATTTTGCAACTGTAGATCTACTTGAAAGATACCCTTAAATTTTTAGTTGGTAGTAGTAGGCAAATAGAATTTGTGTTTAGTGTTGCCAAGTTTAGTACATTCATTTATTATTTTTTTAAAGCAAGTAAATAATGTACTTTTTTTTTAGATTTATATACACTCACTGGCCAAAAAATTCAGCAGGATTCAGCAGGTATCTGGCTAAGTGACCGTAAGATTTCATTCACTAATCTTTGCATGCTTAGAAGTTATGCGCAGAAATAGGACAAAATTTTTTCAAGTGGCCACCATTTTGAAGGGGAGTGGTTATATGGGGGTCAGAGGCCTTTATGGTTCTGACCACCAGTATTAAGAATTTTCTAGTCAACATTCAGAGGTCACAACTCCTAAAATGAAAGTGTCTATTCCGAACAAAGATCCTTCACTTGCCTTTTATTATATATGTATTATACACTCTCTCTCTCTCTCTCTCTTCTCTCTCTCTCTCTCTCTCTATATATATATATAGAATATTAATATCAGATTTTTAATTTGATCTTTTTTTTGCCAGCTTACGGTCCACCTTTTTCTAGGTCATTTCCTTTTGAGTTTACTGCTCGCCATAGTAGCTTTTCAAATTTTATTTTGGAACATTTCTTTATGTTGTGCTGCTTTGGAGTATTGTGTAAATAAAATGTGGGAGACTACATTATAATGTGCTAATCATTACTACAAGATTAAAAATGGTTTAAAATTATGTTACAGATGAATGGATTTATTTTCTTTTCAATAGCACTGTCCACATATGGGTTGAAGGATTTGAACTTACAGCCTTACAAATCATAGCCTAGCTCTACAGACAAAAACCTAATTTATTTGTTAAAATAAATACATGAAATGCAAATCATATATCCATGAAGGGTGACTTAATGGTGCAGTCATAAATGCTGAATTAATGAACCTGAACTTCATCATTGTTTGCATGAAGTTTGAATGTTCTGTCTTGGCATTCCCTTTCTGACTTCCATTGCAGAAATGTCCGTGTTAGTTTAATTGATGACCACATAGCCAAATGTACACGTCAGTGTCCCCTGCACAAAAATTTGGATTTTGTTCCTGCCTTATGCTTGATACCACCAGAGTATGCTTCCTCCACCCCATTTATTATTCAGATTAAATGGGTTCAGTGAATAAAAGAAGAGATAGTTTTCATAAGAATTTTGCTCAGAATAGAAACTTCAAACATTTAGTAAAGAGTGCATAAAAAACATAAGATTTAATATTTTTTGCTTTGTTTGTCTGCAGAGAATTTGTTCTTAATCAGTATTTGATATATTATTTCTATACAGTTCCAATTCAACTAATACATGACACAATAAATGTACACTGTATACTTTAATGAATTATTCGCAAATCACTGCATATAGAATATGTAATTTCTCTGCCTAAATTATGTTTGCAATATTTCATACCTGAGTGTTGCTGTTATATATGGTATTTGTTTGCAATAAGTGTTGCTATTTTGAAATCACAAAATTGCTTTAACCAATATTTTGTCATTTTTATATATGTTACTAAACATATTATGAATCTAAGGGAATTTTATAGGTCATGGTTCTACTTGAGAGAAAGCAGCATTCATTTCCTAATATCAGACAACTTGGAATTTAGTTCTTTCAGATTCTTGAATACAGAAGTAAATGCTAATATTCATGCTAATATGACTATTCAAAAGAATGAAGTTCTTTACTGCTGAGAGTAAGAGGCCTAAAGTTGGCAAAGGTACAAATGTGAATTTAGCTGGAGTCGCATGAGAGTCTAGTTTTTGTCAGAAGGACAATAGTCGCACATTAGAATGTACCATCGACATAGCAAAGGTCAAATAACAAGGACTTGGAGCAGATTTCATTGCAAGCTTACTGCATTGTTTAGTTAAAGATACTTTTAGCCGTGTTCTGTTGCTCAAGGCAATTAAATTTAGGTAAATCATGACTATTATAGGATAAGTTTTAGATGAGCAAATAAAAGAATGACTCCTTTACCATTGTTAATGTATAGCTAAATGCTTCTAAAAATGCAATTACAATGCAAAGTCACTCTTTTTGTTACAACAAATAAAATTAAAGTTTAACATGTTTTCAAATTCTTAACAAATTAAAATAATAATAATAATAGGAGTTTTTCTTCTAGTTAGTGGCATCTAAATTGAGAATGGGGAAGAGGTCATTATGATTTATATACATTTTTACATTTTAATTGATTTTAGAAGGGTGTCCGGTCAGGAGCAAGACTGCAGGGCAAAATGACTGCTATAGAGGGCTAGGAAAAGGGGTGGGTGAGGACCTAATAATAGGAGAATTAAAGGCCTTGGCATGTGAAGGCAAGTGGCAGAATACTTCTGGGGCACAGAAATTCCTATACTTATAGAATGAGACACCTGTGTAATTTTACTTATTTGCTTCTGAATTATTAGGAGTTCCCTCTAGTGCATAGATATTATGATAAAACTGGCATGAATTTGTTTGGAGTGTGGCAAATGGCAGACCTACATTTTTTGGACCCTCAATCTTAAACTGATGAGTGGGCCCATTCACAACCAGCAACAAGGTCTGAGTAACCACTGTTATCTTCTTCAGTGGGGTTGTTCCACGACAGATCACCAGAATTATTTTTAAAATTTAACCACTACATTTCAGATTTGGATTAATACCGCTGTACTGGATTATCTCATATGTCAAAGTCATTGGTGTGAATAAAAATTCCCTATGCTTTACAGTTTTTGAGTTATGGAGGGATGGAAATTAGGTTTTATAAGATTATTCATGTATATTAAAAGTTACTGAATTGTTGTACTTTACAATGACAACAAGCAACAAAATATGCTTTAATTTTTTCAGTTAAGGCTAGCCAAAGATAAATAATTTTTATAATAATTTTAATTTCTGCCTTAAATATTAATATTATTTTGTATTATTTTCTATTAAATATATCTATCCATCCATCATCCAACCCGCTATATCCTAACTACAGGGTCACGGGGTCTGCTGGAGCCAATCCCAGCCAACACAGGGCACAAGGCAGGAAACAAACCCCGGGCAGGGCGCCAGCCCACTGCAGTATTAAATATATTTAGAATGAAATATCCTTAATTTGAACTTTGTTTACGGCCAGTGTATATGCAGGATTTTAGTAAAGACAGTGCCATTCAGGCTTCTGGGTGCATGCTGCTCTTAAGCCATGCCAGTGTTCAATGTTGAGTTTTCTTGTTAACATGTAGGCATGATTGGTTCAGGTGTTCCTCATGGTCACTCTGCGGGTTGGTAAGCAAAGCCCCTGTAATTACAAAAGTATAGAGAAGTCTGAGTAGAAAAGAAAGAAAAAAGGATGGAGAAGTTCAAAGTGACAGGAGAAAAGGCAACAAAAGACAATTTGGAAGCGATCAGAGAGTCAATTGGGGGTCTAAGCCAATGAAAATTGACCAGAGGCCAAATAGTCAGGTGGCAATTGTGTGGGAGTGAGTGTCATTCCTGTTGAACAGTTCAGATGAGCAGGAGTGATCAAGTGCTCTAGGGGTCCTGCTGGACCAAAAGCAGGTGGCAGGATGACGAAGACTGTCTCTGAGCGTCACAACAGTGACCAACAGAGGTTGCTAGGGTGACAGTCAGAGTGGGTACCACACTTGACAGCACCCTTACCCCGATGCAGAGACCCGATGAGTGAGCAAAGGAGGCAGGAGGAAAGGAGGGAAAATTACTGGTGCTCACAGGAGAATAGAAGGAAAGAACTGATTTTAACTCTGTGTTATTTTATTCCTGATTTTTAAACCTATTTATAGTTGGATTTGTTTATTACTAACTTACTAACCACACTACCTGTCGAAGACAGATAATAGAATAACTTAAAAATATTTGCCACTGGTTGTCCTACATTCACCTTCAGCTACTTTCCTCTGTATTTGTGTGTGTGAAGGTTTCTTCACTGGCGCTCCCTCTCTAGAGTGGATTCCTGTAAAGCCTTCTTCTCAGACTCTGTCATTAATTTTGGGGTGGCTTTCTCACTTTTATACTTGCTGTCTTTG
Organism: Polypterus bichir lapradei; assembly: GCA_026402145.1. Classification (NCBI taxonomy): domain Eukaryota; kingdom Metazoa; phylum Chordata; class Cladistia; order Polypteriformes; family Polypteridae; genus Polypterus; species Polypterus bichir. The sequence goes on along the minus strand of JANRMT010062854.1, from coordinate 529,257 downwards.
AAGATGACTCTCCGCAAGATTCAAATTCTGTCTCTCCTTCTTGTGTGTCTCACACTCACACTTCCTCTCTCAAACTGACCAATTACACCAAAGCCAAGCTGACCAATCAGAATGCTCAGGGGGACTGGACACACAGACTACAGTGATTATTATAGTAGATTTCATCTCCCACAATGAGCACTGGTCTTTATTATGGATTATTTATTGGTTAATTATTTGAAGAACAGATCTTCACTTCTCAATATACACTGCTTTATCATTTAAATAAAATTGCACAATGCATATTTTTGCACTAATTTGTGTTTCCTCATTACACCACTTCATCTCGGTCATGATTATTGATGTCTCATGTTCAAGAAGATGTCGGCTGTAAGTTACCCAGGGTACCACAAGCATGGATAAAAGAACTCAAAACTAACAGTATGTCAACATACTCTGTTTTTACGTAGTGTGCCCACCCAGACAAAATGCAGCGCAAAAGCTGGGGATGAGCAGCCAACACCGTGAGTCAATAAGAAGTATTTTAAGAAAACTTTTGGAAATTATTGTACAGTTTTCAGCAACATTTTAGTAAAATTAATCACAAGTTTTAATGTGAGGTTTTACAGAATGTTGGAGGGTTTGTTAAACTTGATGGTTGCTGTTGCTAATCTTGTTGTCTGAGTACGTCAGTTTATATGAATGATTAGACATTACTAGGGATCACAATTACCAAGTCAGGTCCTGGTAGGCTGCACTGGCTGCACATTTTCATTATAGCCTCTTTCTAAATTAGTATTCAATTAGTGCTGCTAATTTAAAATACTTACTTTGCCTTAATTATAATTGACTTGCTCAATTGTTTTTTTCCTTAACTAGCAATCAAACAATAAAGAGATACCAGTAGATGACCAAGCAGTCCTTTAGGGCCACCATTTTCACTCCTGTCAGTTTCATGTTTAGCTGGCAATGAAGTCTATAATTTGTTAAACTAGCTGTGTAAGCCCGTGCTGTAAAAACCCTGGGGTCCTAGAAACTATTGAAATCATCAGAAAAAAAATTGAAATGTAGAGATGTCAGGTAATTGAAAGGAACTCCTCTGGGCATCTCTCTCCTAAGATGATTCATTTTGCTGACATGCTCACATCGCTTGTGCATTAACGGTAGGAGGAAAAGAAAAAGGAATATCGTTTTGCCAATGTTAGCAGCTATGCGACTTTGTCTTTCTTCTGAATTTTTGTTTTGCTGACATGCTGGCCTTGCTTGTGTTATTAGCGGCTTACCCCGACTGCACTTCTCACTTCCGGGCCGGACAGACACACACTTCCACATGTAGACATTTATATGTAAGATGGCTTGGTAGTGCTCACTTTCTGCCACACCAGTTCCAAAAATGATTTTTGTTTTTCCAGAGATCATCATCTAGATGTTTTGTAGACCAGACCAAATCAGTATTTCTCATACCATCATTTTATTTTTATTTCATATATTTTTCTTCTTATGAAATTTACAGGTGCAAATGGGATCTAATGCAACATTCATTTTAAACTCTGAACTCATAATTTTTGACCTCTGACACAGAAAAAGGAAAGAAAGCACACTCCAAATTCCTACTTGCAAATTCGGGACTGGTCTCTCAAGTCTGAGATTGGCCAACTTCAGATGATGACGTCAATCCAAAATGGTGACGTACACTGCAAGCAGACATTATAGTAACACTTTATAGGTTTCATTTGTTTATTAGAAGAATTTACCTTGAATGAATCACCTCAATCCATAAAGCTGAATGTTGAGATGGTAAACATTACTACTGATGTACTTACTGAAGTAAGCTTGATACACACTACTGTATATTGTTTGCACATTGCGTTCAATGGATGTTTTGTTCAGCTTTCAATTGCAGCCTCTAAGCAGAAATAATACTGTATATCGTTGCCAAGTGCATAAAAATCTTTGGATATGACAACATGCTTTTTGAGTTTTTCTTGCTCTTCAGTTTCCTCTGCGATCGAGACTATTGAATTATTCATTAAGATTTGTAGCTGGAATATCAGCCAAACACCTGCTTTCATGGGGGCATCTCCAGTGTGTTTACTTTTCTACTTGGGTAGAGTGAACATGCAGACATCACATATGACATAACAGCGAATTCTGACTTCTCAGCTCTGCTGTATGTTGAATGCAGCATAAGGTTAGCCTGGTCATTTGTTTTTGATTAGCGTCTCATTATTGTTTTGCTGCTTTGTAAAGAAAGAAAATGGAACAATCAAAATGTAAGTTAACTAAAGTCAAAGCAGCATTAGTAATTGTCTAATAATAGAGAAAGAAACTGGAATAAAAGTCTACTGCCACTGTGACCAACCAATAACTGAGTTAGAGATCCCTGAACTAGTGTATCGTGAGTGGATGGGTGGACTTTGAAGTTCTGTGAACTTTCATGATTTCCTAAGCAAAAACCTACCTTTGATTTTTTATTCTGTTCCTTCAGTTTACTATATAAAAATCATTTAGAAGATAAAGATTTTTAAATTATTTATTATTGACTGCATTTTTATAGTCATTAAAGTACATTTTAATATTGCACTCATGATGTATATAAATATATATTATATAAACTGATACAAGCCAAACAGCAGTAACTAGGGCTATCAATTTTAATGTATCAACTCAAAATCTGGTGTGGCCTTTTCTTCTGCTTGGTGACTCTTGTGAAACTTTATAATTCTCTCAGTGAACTTTTTTCAGTTTGAAGAAAGGAGGAATTTTTTTTGCAGCTGATCAGTTTAAAAAAAAAGCATCTTTGGATCTTTGATGTGCACAGTATAATGTATACTGTCCAGGTATTTCCTTTATTCCACTCAAGAAAAGACAAATCAAAAAACACTCACGTTTCATTATAAAGTTGTATTCTTTAGGGTTGTCTTTCTCTACCTAGCACAGCAATAAAATGGCTTGGAGTGCTTGCTTCATGGGCCGCCTACTACCCTTATAATGAGTAAACACTGTATGGGACATCCTTCTTGCCTGTAATCAGGTTGCTCCAGCTACCACAGATTACATGTTGCCAGCCGTGTTCTCTTTTCAACAAGTAGGACAAAGTTTTTCAAATGAATTCTAATCATGTCTAAGTACAGTATCTTCTGATATTTAAAGAATGAGTAATTTCAATTGTATTTTAAATTTAATTTGTTTGTGTTTTCCTTTGGACACTTAAGCGATGTTACACATGAAAACTATCATAAGAAATGAAAGGTAACAGTGATGTAATTGATACTTGTAATGTAAATTATACATGTGTAGTTTTCTGTTCTTTATCAAGGTGGAAACAACAACAGAGTAGAGAGCTGTATATCGGAAAATGAATGCAGTTGGGATCTTGGCACCATAGTGGATGTGTTTTACTAACAAAATCAATAAAATAATGCAATTTTAAAACAGTTTCTAAAGACAGAGATTATTGTTGAAACTAGAAAGGTGTCCTTTGTACATATAAAACTTTAAATGCCCTATTTACATATAATTAAAACCAGACTGTGCATTGCATATTAAATCCAGACTAGGGACTCACTGCTTTAGTATCACATACCCTGATTTGATCTGCTTGTTACCTATTCCTGTAGCATCTCTCTCTCTTAATCATTTGTGCACAGATAAACATATTAAAATAATTGTAACTTTTACAGACATTTCTGTTTTACATTTCCGTGCTTGGGATCACAGTGTGACACTTAATGTCACTAATTTACTACCAAGCTGTTCTCCTGCCCATGGCAAAGACATAAGAAATACTCAGAAAGTGAGTCATGGAATCCAAGAATTAATGAATTTGGTTTACTTATTGGACTGAACAGGACAAACTTATGTAGTACTTTAGAATGCCCACAAGGGGTTGGGTGGCTAGTTGGCCAAGGTCTCCAGAGCTGTGATTATATTAATCTTTGGGTACGGCTTTGCTTTGTAACCAAATGTGATTCCCCCTACCAGAGGTTTATCTTCTCCAGGGATAGTTTTATGCTGAGGTTTTTCTCTCAGGGCAGCACTCACACTCACAGTTATTAGTCCCTATTGAGAATGAAGTAGTTGAAGAAAAACTTAGACGTCTTAGAATTACAACATCGGGTGCTACCAAAGAGCGCTCAATCAGGATTTCTGGCTTGACAGGATTCATGTACAATCCAAAAGACTTGGGTTTGAGCCTCAGCACTGCTGTTTCAGAGAGTATATCAACTGGGAGAAACAGTGACTCTGAGCTAACCAGAGACAAATTATGCCATAATCTGGATTTGCTTAGGAGAGGGATCTTCGCTGTTGTGCAAGAAGCTTCTTTGCGACTGACAACCAGATAGGCTTATGTAGATCTTGTTTAGCACAGCACTAAAACATGTTGCTTGAACACAAGAAATTTGACAAATGAGAGAAGACCATTCAGTATATCAGACTTGTTTGCATAGCTAATAGCTAAGATGCCCTAATATCTCATTCAGATACTTGTTAAAGGTTGTTTTGCTTCAACTATACTTCTCAGTAGTTTGTTTCAGATTCCCACAGCTCTTTGAGTAAAGAAGTGCTTCCTAGCTTCAGTCCTAAATGCACTTCCCCTCTATTTCTTTTGGTGTCCTCGAGTATGTGATTTACCATTAAATTACAAGAATTCAATTGGATATACTTTATGAATGCTTTTGAGAATTTTCCAGACCTGGCTTAGGTCTCTACTTAATTTCCTCTGCTCAAGATTAAACAGGTTTAATTCTCTGAATCAGTAAGAGTACAACACATCCTTAAGTCCTGGACTGCACCTGGCTGCTCTCCTCTGCACAGCTTCAAGTGTTGCTTTATCTTTCTGGTACACAATACTTCAGATGCAGTTTTAATAGTGATTTATATAGTCTAAGCTTAATGTCCCTTGATTTAAATTCCAGGGCCCTTGTTGAATGCCTCTTGGTACCATCTCAGGATGGGTGTGTGGCTGGGAGGGGAGGTTGACTCCACGAGCGAATTCCTCAGCAGAGAAAAGGCGCTGCTGAATGGAGTTTTTGTCTTCCTTTCTTCTGTTATCAGCTATCCCTATCTCAATGACAACCATAACAGTCAGGTATTGTTAGGACCCATTTATGATAAACAACCTGAAATTACTTTTTTTTTTTAACAAACAGTTTTATGTGTGCATATAGTATGTAATTTGTATTATTCCTCTAAACGTGTTGCAGTGTTCTTAGCCTGTACTCAGGGTAGAACAGTATATATAACAATGAATTAAATCAAATTAAATTGAATTAAATTTCATTATGTTGACTGGTACTGGGTACACTTAGCAGTAAAGACTTAGAGAATAATGCAACAAACCTAAAGGATACAGACAAGGAGGTAATAAAATGACTATAAAAGGAGTAAAAATAACTATAACATTCATTCATTCAACCATTCAATTATTCATTCATTTTCATAATCTATTTATTTAATTGCAGGGTGGAAAGGAGTCATTGGCCTAAATCAGCAGCACTAGCACAGAGTGAGAACATATACACCTTTATTCAGAATAAATTACTTGCACTAAGGTGTGCTAGGCATTTCCATTTTATGCTCCTGTAAAATTGAGGAACAGCACATAAAAAATAGAGAATTGCTGTTATATTTTAAAATATTAAAAGTGTTCATTCAGTTAAGTGTATGCATAACTTAATAAATAAACATTCATCAATAAAAATTCTGGAGTTTAAGAATAAGGTTGCTAATATACTAAAATAAATTGGTTTATTAATTTATGCTATGTAATGTTGCCATTAGTTTCTTGTGGGCATGTGAAAACTGACAATGAGCACTCAGAAGAACAATACATATATCAGAGCTACAAGAATAAGGAACGCAGGTGTTTTGCATCTTGCAAACAAACGATAGGTTCATCTGTCTAATGTCTTGTGTTTAACATACTACAAAACAATGGAGAAAATAAAAAAAAGGGCAGAGAACTTGGCTGAACTCTCTGTACCAGTAAAGCACCCATATGACAACTGGCTCAATCAGGCAACACATTGTTAGCTGTCAGAAAAAGGGTGAACTCACCCTAATCTGAAAATGTGAAACTTTACCTGAAATCGTATGCAGTTTACAGGAAAATAGTCATGCTGTTATCTACTTTGACATACCCTGCGACATTAGCCATGTAATCTGATATGCTCGGGCGGCAAGATCAGCAACTCGGTCATCAAGTCTGCCAAACCTTCCAACTAGATGTTGTGTAATGTGACATCGGGTTAGCCACCAAAAGAGAAGCTGCGATATTATAAAATCTTGGTAGGCTACCTCACAAAAATGGCTTGAAAATAAAACATGTGTAGACTTTGTGAATAGATTCTCTCAGATTATCATTTGATTTTTACTAGGTTTATTTCTCTGTTTATATGAAATACCTTTTAAATGTTTTGCGTTGATGTGCATTTAAAATGGCTTACATTGTATTTGAAATATGATTACATTGAATTGTGTACTTGTGCCCTTTGTAAAGTTCTTTGCAATAGTGTGTTCTGTGAAAGGGGTTTTTGAATGCACCTTTATTTTTGAAACTCATGCAAAGAAAGCAAAGTCCTTATCTCATACATATGAAGTTTAAATAAAATGTATATATAATACCATTTTACACAAAAAATGAAGTACTATATATTATACTCTTGAACAGTCAGAGACCTAGTTAAGATTTGAACCATGGATCCTCAAGTCTGCTTCTTTAATCACAAGACCACCCACCATCCCTTGGAATTAAAGATAAAATGAATGATATTGTGATGGTAAGCAAATACTGAAGTTAAAACGAGAGCTTTGTTTTTCTTGTCTGGCCAGTAATAAAAGACCTCCATTATTGAATAACTCAGCACTTTATGAGAGCTTAGGATGTGGACGTATAATAGAGTTTACCATGGCATGTAAATGAGGGTTTACTGAGCTGAGAGCGGTCTTGATTGTATTGAGTGGGAGGCTGTTAGCTTGCTGAACAATTAGCAGATACTGTTTTTCATGGGGAGACTTCTTCCTTTGGTTAAAGAGAAGCTACTAAATTCTTATTATTGACGTAGGAACAGTTAAAAGGGGTAATCAGTGGTGACTCTAGAGGCAAAGCATAATTGGTTCCAGTTAAACCTTACCTTGACAAAGAGACATTTCCATGCAAGTATTTCAAAACCACTTGAAATAATTCTGTTTAAAATAAATGCAATTGACTGTGGATGGCAGGAATAATGAGAAATAATAATATATTTCAGTGTATAAATGAAAAGAATAATTGGAAGTATACATTATTAATTGTAGAATTGATAGGCGTGTCTACATAAAGTATCATTTTAAAATAATTGCCTAATGTTCATAATGTAAAATCTTTGAATGCCAGTGATGTCTGCATGGAGAAAAATAAGAAAAAAATAAAAACAATCTTAATATGTTTTATATTCTGTACAAGCAGATTTTGCCACCTTGTCATGATTGAGCTTAATTTATTTGTTTAACGTATCTGTAATATTCCTATATTGTTCATCTAAATATTATTATAAGAGGTTTGATATTATTGGTAAAAATTAGATCTTTTGCATCATCTTGGAAATAAAGTAGGTTGATAACTTTCAAGGTCTGTCCAAATATGCTTCATTTAATCTGAAAAGACTCTTTAAAAACTGCATGACCCTGCTTTCTAAGTCCAATTGCAGAGTCACAGAAGACCCAAGTCCATCAGGGTACAAGAAGGAACCAGCACTAGAGAGGATGCCAGTCAATCTCAGGTCACGCTTACACACACACATACAGTAGTTATAGTTAACATCCCTATCCTGAATATTTGAGGGAAGGAGAACCTGGAAAAAGGCAAACAACAGCCATGACAGGCTGGAAAATGAAATGTGTTCAGGTGTGTGAGAGAGTATTGGTAACAACTGAATCAATGTGTCACAAGCATTTCAAACAAGATTTCATAAAAATCTTGTCTCATGTTCAGGTTCAGAAAGTTGCAGAGTGCCTGAAATAAAAGAAGTGGTCAGATATCAAAGTCGCCGTGAGTTGTTACCCACTGTCTGAGTGTCATACGGAAGTGTATTAGGGTACAGAGAAAGGAAAAAAAACAAATAGGGTCACTGGAAAAAAAACTTGAAATATTAACTTTAATCTCGAAATTTCCACTTTAAACACGTATTTCATTTTTTCATTAAAGTAGAACATCATAAACTTCATCTTAAAATCTTTTGATTCACCAGTCTCTCAGATCCTATTGTAACTAAAGTAGCACGTTAAATGCTTTGTATTCTATGTGTTCTTCTATGTGCTTTTTGCGTGTTTCTTAAACAGGCTTTCTCTTACACCGACAGGACACAGAATACATTATAATCATGATATTACAGCACTCTGAACAATTTAAATATTCAGATGCATACCTGATATCATGCTCGTGTGAAATGATTTAAAGCATGTATTAATCAAGGGGGCACGTTGGTGCAGTGGTCGTAACAAGCTGGCTCCCCATCCAAAGATTGCTTCTGGCTCCCGCAAGACGCTTGCTGAGACATGCGCGACCCTCGATGAAATAATTTATTGTAGCAGTACTGCCTCTTTCAAACGTACTAACCCCCAATTCCTGTCCTTCCTTTTCTTTCATTAAGTAACAAATCGCCACAAAACAAGTTCAGTAATAAATGTTAAACCATCTGTAAATTTAGAATGCAGATTCTTCAAAACTTTTAAGGAACATTGAAATATCTTCGTAGTACATGTTTAATTATTCCATCTATTTCTCCATCCAGGGTCACACCAGTCCCAGTAAGCATACAGCGTGAGGCAGGAACAATCCCTGAACGGGGCGTCAGCTCATCGCTACCGCTGTACCACTGTGCCCACACGTTTAATTACTAACAATATACATTATTTAAATGAAGTTAACATGAAGTTTAAATGAATTTATCCGTATAATGTAATAAACACACTTTAATGCTTTTCATCTTAAAAATGATATGAAAAGCTCCAAGAAGATGTCTCTTGGAAATCTAATTCGGCCAATAAGCCAGTCATCATCATCTGTAAATACATGCTCTCTTCTATTGAACTGAATTGAATTCCTTTATTGTTATTGTATGGTACAATGAGATTCAATATGCAAATCTCCAGAAATCTTCCTATAAAAAATATTATTAATAATAATAATAAAATGATAAAAACAATGAAAAATACACAATTGTCCCAATGTCCCAATTCCTAACAAATTGTTGCTGGTGACCACATCCATTCAGCAGCATCATCATGCAGTATATTTCCTTTAACCAGTTGACGGCTGCCTCCTATTTGCCTGTGTAACTGTTTCATGATGTCTCTCTACCAATAAATACCTGCTTGTTTTTCTACATAGCTGGCAACCACAGTAAATTGTATCATTAGTATTTTTTCTTCCATATCTATCTCCAAAGTCTTCTGAGGTACAGTTGTTTGTCAATGAAGCTGTTAACACTGTTCAGATTCCAGCTTATTTTCTTGGTTATTCCCCCAATAATCTTATGATTTACAGTGTGGCCCAATTGTCTTAAAACACTCAGTTATTATTTGAACAACAAGCTATGTGCCAGTTCATCACCCCAACACTAAATTATGATTTTCACAGTAAACAATGGTGGATTTTATGCTAGTCAACCCTACATTTTTCACCATTACTTTGTCTTGAGCTTAAAAATTTCAACCTTACCATTCACAAATAACATTGCCAGTTCAGGAGACATAAAAGAAAACCTTAATGCTTTGTTTATTTTTATTCACACAGCTGGATTGTGAGAAACAGCTCTGAAATGCAGATACTTAAAACACTGTTCTACTCAAATTAAGAATCAGAAAGTGTGCAATGAAGAAACATTTGTCCTCAGGGGGATATTTGACCTTTTTTTCCTGTAGATTTTATTTAAAGAAATTAACATTTCATACAATCAAGACTTACTTTAACAAAAAGGAACATTGCATACAATCGAGTCAAACTTAAAAAACTTAAAATCAACCCCCCACCCAAAAGAAGAGAGGAGAGCCAATAATAATAGCTATTATTAAGAATATCCTTTCCCATAATATATTAATCGAAAATTTTATTAACTAGGACTTGCCATATTTTTAAAAGGTTTTAAACAGACCCTCTAAGTGAGAATTTATTTTTTTTCTGTTTCAGATAGTATAGAACATCAATTACCCACAGACTTATAATAAGTTCAGCAAGATAAGTCTATGTGCTAGTAGTGTGGTATAGGTGATTACCATCAATTAGTCCTTCTCCACTTTAAGCCCACCTGGGAGTACACCAAACACATCTATTAATGGGTTAGGAGTAATTGTTACACTAAGGCTGTCTGATAGGCACTTAAGGATTTTTAACCATAATGATGTTAATTAGTCACACACCCAAAATATGTGGCTCAGTGAGGCTGCAGCTCGATTGCAACATTCACAGGTTGAATCATGCCCTGAATGCATTTTGGACAATTTTAACCAAGATAAATGTGCTTGGTAAAAGATTTTCAGTTGAGTGATTGAATGCTATGCACATATGAAGGTAGAGTGTATTCTATGCATGGCTTCAAGACTGATCAATATTTCTTCTGGGATAGAACTAGATGGTAGGTGAGGAAAATTAAGCATGTTCCTTTTAACAAAGTTTCTGATGTGAAAGTAGTAAAAAAATTAGGTTTATAGATAGTTAAATTTGAAGCGTAATTGTTCATAAGATGCAAAGACATTATCTATATAAAAGCCTTATATACAAGTGTTTTAATCCCGACTTTGACTTTAATTGTGTTGTTTATTTTGTCATTAAAGTAGAACGTCGTAAATATCATCCTAAAATTGATGTTTAATTTACTAGAATTTCTCAAAGCCCATCGTAACAAAAGTAGCACGTTAAATGTTTTGTACTCTACGTGTTCACATACACAGTTTTTAATTGCTACATGCTTCTTAAATAAGCTTTCTCTTATGCCAACAGTAGCATGCAGACGGTAATCTCCACACTGAATACATTACATTCATGATATTGCAGCTCTCTGAACATTTTAGAACATTCCAGGATGGGCACCAGCTTATTGCAGGGTGAATATGAGCATGCATATATACTAGTAGTGTCAATTTTGTATCATTAAATTCCCTAACCTGAATGCCTTTGGAACGAAACTGGAGCAAACCAACCAGGAAAACATACAAACTCCAGGCAGGGGACACTCGGGACATGACCCCCTTGCTATGAGTCAGAAACACTTCCGCTGCGCCACCATGCCCCCACATGTTTAATTATTATCATTACGTATTATTTAAATGAAGTTAACAATATATCTGTAAACTGTAATAGTTCATTATCAAAATGATAGCAAATATACATCCTAGTATGTTAACAGTACACAGCTCCAAGAGGATAGTTCTTGGAAATCAAAATCGACTTACAAGCCAGTAATCATCATGGAAAATAAAGCCAGTATGATCTGTGAATATGCGCTCTTTTCTAACTCTTCCATTTGCAATCTCTTCTAACAACACTAAAGCAGCCATGGTAGATGAAATCGTTTCACCATTTCTTTTACCATTATATTGTAACAGATTGATTACAATCAAGTGCCTTAAATTTGTAAATGATGTGCAATTAATTTCTGTGTATTTGATTAAGCCCTCATCATCAAGGCGAATCTAAAAGAGAAACGGAAACCACACAGAAACAGTAGCACTGCTTTGACGCAGGGTGACGCCTGTTTGCAAAACCAAGCAGAAAAACGGGTGTTTGCAACATTTTTGGTGCGTACTTACCGTTTATACGTGAGGCCCAAGGTCCTGATCATTGGATGCATCTGTTTCTGCAGATTACTGGGAGTCACACCCCAGCATTAACTGAAACAGCAGAATAAACTGTATTTCCTTTAATAAAATCTGTCACTTTTTACATTTCAAACTGCAAACATTACCTTTCCTACTCTGAATTAGGCTATTATAATTTCAAGGTGAATTATCATGTAATAAAAATGTAAGTTAACTGTTTCTCTTTTATTAAAAAATTGATATTTTGTTTTAATTTCTTTTTTTAATTTGTTGAGGTAAAGGCAAGGAAAATGTTGTGTAAGGTAAGCAAAGGAATGTTAAATGAAATTTACTGAAAGTATATTAGGTGTTTTAAATTCCAAAAATCTAACTGAATCTGTTACCTTCTGTAAAAAATATGAATTTGTATATGTTACATTTTTCCTTATGACTGTTGATTATTTAGTGTCTAATCGTTTAGTTTATATGGAATCCTTAATAAGTTAGTTTTGCCTCTATTTAATTGTGATGTATTTTTATTCATATGTAATATACAGCTCATAAGTGGACATATTAATGAGGTAATACGAAAATACGAAGAATTAAATAAAAAAAAACATTCACAAGGCTCTGCCATTTATTAAACCCCATATTTTGAGAGTATCATTTCTTAACCCAATCTAAATTTCTTACTCTCAGCTTTTAAAAGTACTTTTTCACTTTCCAGTTAACAAAATAAAAATAAGTACAGTAGAGCATGGGCTACCTAAATTAATGACAAATACAAATGATAATTAAAAACAGATTGAATAAATGTAAATTTAGTGCATTCAGAAAGTATGCAGACCCTGTCACTTTTTACACACTTACTTATGTCATGCAGCCAGGTTCAAGAATGACAGGTCACCAAAAAATATAAGTTGGGTCGTCCCGTTTAATTAACTGAAAGTTCCAAGAGAAATAACACCTCTGGGCACCTTGGCTTCTCATCCTCAAGCTTTAACCACACAAAAGAGTTTGGCTGTAGCTGCAGATTCAGGGTCTCTTTGACAGGAGATCCATCCCAAAAGACGCCTTCTTCCAAGCAGGTGGGTTTCTTACCACTGGGGAAAGGTGGAGCTAATTGCCCTCTCTGGATGGTTTCTCATGGTTGCAGGTGAGGAGAAGAGGAGAATGTTAGCAACAGGGCCCCCTTCTCATCCCAGCGGGTTATTAATACCTCGATTGAGCCCATGAAGGTATCTATCCTTCAATGCGTATGTGTGACATTGGTAAATGTAATTTTAAATACATAAATTTGCCATTTTTGCCCATCAATCACACTTATTAACCAATAATGACAAAGTGAAAATGCTTTCAGCATGATTTACAAATGTTTTAAAAATTAAATACTGCATTCTCTCATCCATATAAATATTAAGGTCCTTTGCTGTGGCACTTCACCGAGTTTTCCTTAATTATATCTTTGAGATGCGCCTAGAACTTGATTGGAACCCACCTGTGACAAACTAAATTGATTGGACATACTGTGGTATAGAAAGTTCCACACCTGTGTATAGAAGGCCCCTCAATTCACATTGCATGCTAAGACAAAAACTTAGCCAAGGACCTCTTTGTAAAAATGTGGTGAGGCACTGATCAAGGGTATAAAACCATTTCTAAAGGTTTGAGTGTTCCCAGAAACACAGTGACCTTAATAATTTTGAAATGGAGGAAATTTGGAACCACCAGGACTCTTCCTACAGTTGACTAATATGTGTAACTGGCCAGGAAGGACCTTGATCAGGAATGTGACCAAGAACCCAATTGTCACTATATCAGAGCTTGAGAGAACCTGTTGGAATGACAATGACAAGCATCTCAGTAGAGCTCTATCAATCAGACATTTATGGCAGAGCTGTCAGATGGGTGTCACTCTTGAGTAAACGTCAAATGCCAAGTTTAAAGGACTATGAGAGTATGAGGAACTCCAAGAACTATGGTTGGCAAAGATCAGGCACTACTTACCATCTGCCTAAAGCCACACCTATGATGAAGCATGGTGTTGGCAGCATCATGCTACTGGGGTACTTCCTATTGGCATAAACAAGTAACTGGTTAGAACTGAGGTAACCAGGTAGCCAAAGAACAGTTCACCTATCAGTGTGACAGTGAAGCAAATCGCACAGTGAAGATGATGCTAGAGTGACTTTGGAACAAGTCTCTGACTGTCCTTTGTGTGGCCCAGCCAAAACTGAGACATAAATGCCATAGAGCAATTGTGGAGAGACCAGAAGATAGCCATTTACTGATGCTTCCTGTCCAACCTAAGAGAGGATTGAGAGACTCCAGGAAGAATGTGATAACCTGCCCAAATCCAGATATACAAAGCTTGTATAGATTCATCCAAGAATACTTAAAGCTGTAATTGCTGCCAAAGGGGCTTCTACAAAGTACTGAATGAAGACTCTGAATACTTATATGAATGAGAGGTTTCAGTTTTTGATTTTTAATAAATTGTCAAACCTTTCTGAAAACAAGTTGTCATTATGAGTTCTTGATGGATGTGCAAAAATGGCAAATTTAGTCATTGAAAGTAAAATCTACAGTACAATAAAGTGTGCAGAAAGTGAAAAGATCTAAATACTTTCTAAATCCACTGTATGCAATAAAGAATATATTTTTTCTATATCCTACATATTTTAAAATATATGGTTTAGTATTAATAACATTTTAAATGATGTACTCATTCATATGTAGAATAGTAATGCATTTAGACCTAAATAATTAATTTATAAGAGTCAACTTTCTTTAACAGTTATCTTCTTACAGGGAAGTATGAGCCAACCAGTATTGTTGTGTTGAACATCAAAAATACTAAAAGTGTTCTCGCCTTTTGTAGTCAGTTATTAGTCAAACGAGTGTAGCTTCTTTTTTGGTTATTTTGTTTGTTGGCCCTTTCATTACTGACTTGTTTCTGACCACTGGACTAGCGTTATTTGATACTCCTGCAATGATGTCATCTCGAAAACTGCAGTAAGATTTCTGTTCCTGACACTTTTGTGCAGGTGGTTGTAGCACCCAGTACTGCATTTAAAATCACACGAGACATCAGTCTTACACAACCCTCCTCTGAATAGCATGTAAATATAATCAGTTGGTACATGCTTATGTGTTTTAAAAAAACTTTGTCTGCACATATGACAATGTCTAGTGAAGAATGCAGATGCATCTTCCATACCAGTATGTGCTAACCAATTATCACATAATATCAGAACCAAATGAACAAGAACTTCAAGGAAAAAATGAAAGAAAGTACCAAAGTTAGCAGAGACAAAACAAACTCCTATTACTATGTACTACGTAAAGCCTTATCTTCATACTGAGGATGTTGATCCACCTGCCCACCCACAAAGTACTGTACAACTGACTTTTTTAACCACTTCCATTTATCTGACATTTATCTGTCTGTTTAGCCTGACCTCTCTTCTTCTATCAGTAGTGTTACGCACTATAGGGAAAACGAAACAGAAGAAGTATATCCTTTCAACAAAGCAAAGATTGTACCTGAGAATTCAAAATTGGTGTTGTCTAACCCAACATGTAAACCAAAACTTAAAGCAAAAAAGTAACGTAGCCAAGAGTTTTTAATCAGAGAATTGGATAGAATAATAATCGCAAGACAGGACAGGAGGGTATGGTGACTTTCCCATTGCTTAAGTGATATCATGCACAAGTGCTGCCTGGCAATCACCAAGGAGACAGAACAACTATTCATCTATCCATCCATTATCCGCTATATCCTATCTACAGGATCACAGGGGCAGGAAACAAACTCCGGGCAGGGCGCTAGCCCACCGCACAGAACAATTAATGACAGAAAAATAAGCATGCCATAATAGTTATTATTACAAATTACTTTTAAGCCATTAAGATAGCAATCAGTATAAACAACCACAGACAAAAATGAATTCTCTACTATTCAAAACCTCAGTGAGATTCAAAAAATAGAGGTGAAGCGTGAAAATCTTTCCACAATAAATTACACTTGACACTGACCTCTCAACAGAGCAGTCAAAGCACTTCTGAACTAAGGTGCCTTCAAACCCCCCTTCATAGACTCTTGGACATCTAGAATGTACTTTCACAATCAATGGTCAGGCTATAAAGCCTCAAGGTCAGTAAACATAGTGACCTCCTGCAGCCCCATGGACAACTGCACTAGAAGTCTTCAGTAGCCCTTAAAGGTCTCTTGGCTTACAGGGTGCCTAACATACAAGGGTCATATGTTCTCACTCCTTCCAATCCCGATCTGTCATCTTACAACCAGCCTCCAGCCTATATTGCCCTTTAAAAGGGTATCCTGGGCTCACTCCTGAGATGTTCTGCTTGCTCCTTCTCACTAGTAAGGGAAGGTTAGCTGCCCTTTTCGTTTACTGATTTGCCTGCCATGTAGCATCCTGCTGGAGAGCTGTGTGTTTCCGTCCAGGTCCTATACCAGTGTCCCTGCTCAGAGCTCCTCTGGTAAACCTAATATACTTAAAATGGTTAATACCACTTTGCTGATAACCTTATAGCATTGCTGGCATTTGCATTCCCACTGCCAGTGTGAGTTTCCCTTTTAAATTTATGGGTCTGATTGACTATGCCCTGCCTGGTAGCAACTTTTCCTGTATGGCAATGCGTTGAGCCTTTGCTCACAGGTTATCTTTTCAAACATTACATTTCAAGATTGATATATATCAGTTTTAGAAGTGAAGTATAATGAAATACATTTATCTTGAATCCATCTGTGTTACATAAGTGTAATTAACATTAAAATCTGTGAGCATTTGCCGGTTCTGACCCTCTTGGATGCTGTTTATTGGAAAGTCCCTCAGCTTTTTAACCATTTATGCTTTTTTCCTCACTCTCATTTGTATATTCTAAACATCACCAACTAACACCGTAGCTGCATTTGGTGAGGGTTTCCAAATGGTTCAAAAAACTTCATATGCATCTATCAGACAAGCATTCCAGCAGTAGTATGAATTTCCAGACAAAATAAAAAGACAAAATTCACAATCCAACTGTCTTAACATTAAAGATTTTAGTGAAATTCAAAGCAAAGAGTTCACACAAAAAATAGAGAAAAAACTGATTATAAGTGAAAAAAGGATTGGGAAAGGGGAAATATATGATGTTCTGAGTTAAATATCCATCCATCCATTATCTAACCCGCTGAATCCGAACACAGGGTCACGGGGGTCTGCTGGAGCCAATCCCAGCCAACACAGGGCACAAGGCAGGAACCAATCCCGGGCAGGGTGCCAACCCACCACAGGAGTTAAATATCTAGGTTACATTTCTTAAGGTTTCTATATATCACTTTATGCAACGGTCAGAAAACTACATGTCCTTAATACCTATCTCTCTAACCGTTCATGTTTCTTTCTAGCTGTCTAACTTCAATCCAAGGGCTATTCTGCCATCACACAAAATTAAGATTATGAACATTCCATTTTCTATAACTTATATGGGTAAAACTGAATCTTCAGTTTTCTATGTTAAGCTATATTAAGCTATATTATTTTCAAGATCAAGCTAAGCAGACTAAGGAAAATGTACCATTAACATTAACTAAAATGATTTGGCTCTTACAAAGGCATTAAACTTCAGTTTGACAGAATAAAACAGGAACTCAAAAAAAAAAAAACTTTTTTTAGATCTTATAGCAGAACTTTATCAATACACCAATTTATTTTCTTTTTGTTCCCTTTTCCTAATGTGGTTTGCAGTGGCAAGGCAAGACAGCATTTCGTTATCTTCATTGTAGCAGCAGCCAGTACCACTTGGGGAATTTCCAAGCCGGCACAATATCTACCATTTCTTCAGTGAATCCTCTGAGAAAGGTCTTATGGAAAACACTCAGAAGGAGAGGGAGAGCTGCATCACACAGGCTAGCTCGTCTTAACCTGAGGGACCAGAAGTTCAACTCTAGGGTTCTTACCGATTTCTAACACAAAGAGTGAGCTCAGTAACCTTGTACAGGAACTACAAGTTAAAATGATCTCTCTCTGTTTTTGTAAGTTCATGTTGTTTGGCATTTTGTGTTTTATTTTACGAACAATGCTCATGCATTTATTTCCTGAAAACTCCTTTTTTCCGATGCTTGAGTATCAGAGGCAATCTAAGCAGTATCAGATAACAGGGATGGGGTGCCAGTCCACTGCAGTGGCCAGTCACTCGCTCATCCATACCTATTCATCAGTGTGGGTCCAGGGCCAGGGTGGAACTGTCATTCACTCTGTCAATTGTGACTTTTGCAGTAGAAAACACCTGACAGTCATTAAAGGGAGGTGAACTCAGCCCTCAGAAACTATAAGACAAAGTACTCATACAAATATACTGCCTTTGATATACAATAATTGTAATTTTTTATAGCTCCCTTAATCAAGGAAACATTCTCTGTACAAAAATAGATTATGTTATGTTGGCTACAGCCCATAGCTTATGACCATAATGTAGGCATGAATGAGCATATACTGTAGGAAATGTAGTAAATCAAGGGCTTTTTCCAGGGATTTACCTCCCACTTCACCATCTCCCTCTGGTACAAACCCACAGCATTGCAGCAGTTCATTACTCAGGACCACCTCCGTTGAAGCATGAACTTCAAGTACCAATACTTGAAGTTTCCCTTAAAGTATAAAGAGTAGAGCAATTACCTCAAACTTTCAGGTGCTGATCCTGACTACATAAAATGTTGCTGCAAGGCCATTTATGTATACACTGGAAAGAGCAGGCAGAGGTCAACAGCTCTGGAACTGTTTTAGTGTAGATTTGTACTTTCACTCCTTTACAACTACAACAGACTTGTCTGCTTATTTAATTTCCTATTCTTACTAATTTCTGTACTGAACTTTGTTTGCCTGTGTAATGATGTCTTTACATCCAGCAACCATCTATGCCTTTCAGTCTAATCCACCATTACATAACGAAAAGGACATGTCTTATCCCTCCATGCAGGTGCTTGTTCTACGTCTCTTTCAACCATCCAATCATTTTCAAATCCACTTAATTCTGTCCACAGTTGGTAGGGTGGTGGGGAGGAACATTTTCTGTAGCTTTAAGCACAAGATAGGAACCGAATGTGGATGGAGTACCAGTCCACTTGCAGAAAACACTCACTCATACTACCCCACTCAATCTTTCAGGGCCAATTTAGGATCGCCAAATACTTTAACACTAATGTTAGCAGAACTGCCTGGAGAAAAATCTACTCAAACACAAAGAGAATGTACAAGCTTGGCAGAGATGGTGTTCTGGTCAGGACTATGAAAATGTAAGCGAGTGGTGCTACCCACTGCATTGCTGCTGCTAAATCCAATTTAAAATGGTGCATGAAATTCCAAAAGGATGTGCCAAGTTTGATGGCAGAGCTACTAAAATCACCCGGTGAGTCAAAATATGAACATTTTTGGAAAATACAACTGTATCCTCATGTTCTGATAGCATAATTTGGATAATGATAGAATGTCAAATATGCAAGTTGTGAAAGCAAAACAAAAGTGCACACTCATTCTTTACTGGATTATCAAATTTACTGGATTATCTTTGGTGCAAAAGTTGTTAAGATCCTGTCCCCATCACTTTTGTTTAGGAGAGCGAAAAACAATCTTCTTACCTTAGGTTCTGTATCTACAGATAAGGCTACTTGAGTGTAATGGCTCCTTATTGTAGAGTTTACTGCTGTACACCCAGTGAAACATTTGTCTTTTAACCTTATTTTTGATATCCCCCATCCATATCTAATTTTTGTTCTAAAAATACAGTACATTATTATTTCTAATGAAGCACAGTCTGTTTGTGAGCCACTTATACCTATGAGAAAACATGGTCAACATCTGCCTGGAGACTGTTTGGGAACAAGATTTACAGGACAAGGGTACAAAATTGAAGAGCTCAAAACAAAATATAAACTAGTTACAATTTCCAGATTTACAAAACCTAACAGCTAATAATTAGGCATAAATTCACCGAACCAAAGAGTCTACAAATGCTCCTTAAACTCATTGAGAGATTCAGACTATCAAAAGGAGGTTGGATGTTCCACCAACCAGGAGCTACACAAGAAACAATTCTGAACTGAGATTTGATACCACGCAATGGTGGCTTCACCAGACATCATTCATGAGTAGACCTTAGTGGTCGTGAAGGAGCATAGGACCTCACATTTTAATAATAATAGTTTTCATTTATACAGGGGCTACCTCAACTCAAAATTCACTACACATAGTATTAATAAGAAAATGGTAAAGCACAGAACCAACAATGTCACAAGGTGGCTATAAAATTGGCTCAGATGCAGGAAGCAAAGGGTAATGGTGAGAGGAATGTTTTCAAAAACCAGTGATGTTAAAAGTGGCATCCTTCAAGGACCAGTGCTGAAGCCACTGCTTTTTTTAATATTCTAAAAACAATTGGGACAAGAATATAATCAGTAAGCTGGTTAAATGTGCTGATGATGTCAAACTAGGTGGAAGGGGAGATAATGTAGAATCAGCTGAGTTGTTACAGAGGGATTTTGATACCATACAGGTGCAGATCTGAAGCAGATGAAATATAACATAAGTAAATTAAGGTATTACATGTAGGAAGTAAAAATGATAGATTTACATAATGGGAGGTCTGAAACTTGAAAGTATACCACATCAGAAGAACCTGCAGTCACCTCATCACTATCAACAACCAGACAGAGTACAGAAGTGATCGAGAAAGGTAATAGGTTGTATACAGCATCATGAGGTGTGGAGAACAAATTGAGTGAGCTTATGTTTAAGTTATAAAATGTGATAGCGAGGCCTCACCTGAAGTTCATTTTTGGCCTCCATATTATAACAAAGGGATAGCTCATTCCTCCAGGCTGATTATGAGACTAAGAGGTATAAGCTCTGAGGAGAAATTGACAGAATTGAACCTTTTCAGCTTATGCAACCGGAGAATAGGAGGGGACATAATTGAAATGCTGCGGTGGGTTGGCACCCTGCCCAGGATTGGTTCCTGCCTTGTGCCCTGTGTTGGCTGGGATTGGCTCCAGCAGACCCCCGTGACCCTGTGTTCAGATTCAGCGGGTTGGAAAATGAATGGATGGATAATTGAAATGTTCACAATTATGAAAGGAGCTTGTACTGTACATCCTTGTTGTTACTTTAAAATTAATTCTGCAACACAGGGACACAAATGGTTGTTAGATTTTGCAAAAAATGGTAGAAAGTTGTTCTTTACACAAAGAACTGCAGATACATGGAATAAATGATCAACTAGTGTTGAGCAGAGTAGGACTTTAAGAACCTTCACATCTCAACTTCATGTTATGTTGGATTTCTGGATGAATAGGATATAAGAGCTTATTGGAATTATCAGCTGGTTCTCATTACAAATGTCTAATGTTTTAATGCAAAAAATAAAGGTAAAATATATATAAAAAAAACAAGTACACAGAATGGATAAAATAACATAATCTAAAAAAAACTAGTTTTGTTTTGACATAAGATAAGCAAAAGCAGCCACATATACTTTGTGGTAAATGCTTGAATTTGTGGATTCTGCAGATTTGGCAAGGACATCTGCTATGAAATTGTATTACAATAATGTGCTTTGTATTTCCTGGGATTATATCCTTCAAGTGTTACCTGCTTGGTAATTTGGGTATATCTGGAAGCATGGACAAAGCTTGACAGCCTGGGGGGAGTTAGAAAAATCACCAAAACAATTGCATTGTTTTGAGTCTCCATGGCATCTGTCTTTTTCAAAACTGAAAATTAGGGCGACCCAAAGCCATTTAGCCCTTCACAGTGTCTATTAAACACATTAAATCCCATTAATTAGTTATGAGAATATGCCAACTTTGCCAGTCTATTTGGCCCAGATACCTGTATTGGGCTTGGTAAAATACAACTGCAATTTAACAAAGGAAGCTGTCTTTTCTAAAAACTGTGAAAATGTGGGTGGCCCATCACCATTTAACCCTGTATAGCACCCCTTAAATATCACAGTGCCATTCATTAGATATGCAAGTGTGCCAACATTGCCAGACTATTTGTCCCAAACAACTGCGTTATCAGCCTTCCAGTTAATGTTGAATAACCAACTAACTGTGTGAATACGTAGCTGACTTAAAGCAAACAAGGAGTTGTGAATAAGTATCAAACTTTAGTCTTGTGCATCTCCCTGCTGCATATTCATTGATTATTAACATATTTACATTAACGGTGAATATAAAAAAAAAAATTAGGAAAAAAAAAACTTTATTCGAAACTTACATTGTACATCCATTGGGTGGGCCAGGCACCCTTAAACTCCTGACTATGTTTGGGAGCTATCTAAGCCTTAAAGTTCAGTCCAACTGGTGGATTCAGGTTTGGACCAGTTTATTAATTTAATATGAATCCTCCATAATTTAAGAAAGCTATTTTCCCCAGTTTCTTTGATTTTTTTTCTAATCCAGAAATTAGAAACTGGTTATGCTAAATGATTACAAGCATTTATGTGTGTCAGATGGGACGGATTCAGTCTTTCTATCTTGCTGTTTAATACGTTGTTCTCTTTTAATGATGGGGTTATTTGTTTCATTATTTGCTAATAAATGCACAAGTGGATAACACTGATCTTTGGTGTTCACTGTCATTTGCACCCTTCTCTATTAGAAATAAACTGGATACATTAGGATTAAAAGTCAAGACAGAGGTAAAAAGCTTAGGGGTAACTGTTGACTGTACAGTAATCTAAATTTTAAATCGCATATTAATCAGATCACTAGGACAGCATTTTTTCACTTAAGAAACATAGCTAAAGTTAGACCTCTTATATCATTGAAAGATGCTGAGAAATTAGTTCACGCGTTTGTTTTCAGTCGACTAGATACTGTAACGCAATCCTCACAGGACTACCCAAGAAAGACATAAATCATTTTGCAACTAGTGCAGAATGCAGCTGCTAGAATCCTAACTAGGAAAAGAAAATCCGAGCACATCTCTCCAGTTTTGATGTCACTACACTGGTTACCTGTGTCTTTCAGGATTTACTTTAAAATTCTGCTTATGGTTTATAAAGCCTTAAATAATCTCGCCCCATCTTATATATCGGAATGTCTGACACCTTATATTCCAAATCGTAACCTCAGATCCTCAAATGAGTGTCTCCTTAGAATTCAAAGAACAAAACATAAAAGAAGTGGTGAGGTGGCCTTCTGCTGCTATGCACCTAAAATCTGGAACAGCCTGCCAATAGGAATTTGCCAGGCTTGATACGGTGGAGCACTTTAAAAAACTGCTGAAAACATATTACTTTAACATGGCCTTCTCATAATTTCACTGTAATTAAAATTCTGATACTCTGTATATCCAACTCATTATAATAACTATTCATCGTGGCTCTAAAATCTGTACTAACCCCTACTCTCTCTTCTGTTTCCTTTTCCGGTATCCTTTTGGTAGTGGCTTTCGCCACCACCATCTACTCAAAGCACCGTGATGTTCCAACAATGATGGATGGATTAAAAGCCAGAAGTCTGTATGACCTTCAACATCAAGTGACTCTGTGAGAACCCTAAATACAAAGAGGACTATTTCATTTATGTTAGGTAGAATGCCCAGAGGGGACTGGGTGGTCCCTGCAGATTTTATTTTTTTTTTTGAGTTTTTTTTTTTTTTCTGTCCACCCTGGCCATCAGACCTTACTCCTTTTCTATGTTAACTAATGTCTTATTTTAATTTCTTATTTTGTCTTTTATTCTTCTTTTCTTCATTATGTAAAGCACTTTGAGCTACTTTTCGTATGAAAATGTGCTATATAAATAAATGTTGTTGTTGTTCTCTCATCATTAATTGCCATTATTGAGATACAATTAAGAGAGCAAACTCTCCATATAAGATTGTATTAAAAAGCAAATGACATAACCAAGCATCTAAAAATATGGCAAAATAAATACATGTAAATGACACACTGCTGAATGCAAAGTAAGAGAGAGAATAAGATCAATTAAAGGAAAAAATGTTACACTGATTGTGTAACTAGTTGGAAGAAACCACAGGAGGACCTCCAGGAATGAACATGAAATCCCCTGCCTTAAGGGAAGATACTGCTAGGCCTGACATACACCATTGCTTTTGACTGAACACTTTAGTCATTGTAAATTCTATGCATATATTTTTGTGTTATTTTACATTTTTTTCTTTGCATATTGAATCTTGTTCTGATGCCTGTTGTGAGTTGTGAATTGGATGAGAAGAGCTGAATTTAAGAAACCCAGTGCTGATCACATAACCACACAATCACACTTGTGATGTCACATGTTCGCGCTTTCAGTTTATTCCTCATGGATGTAGTTATATTTTTACAGTCTTGATTTTCATTATTTACACAGCATTCCCACTATTGATTATGTGACCGCACTATTGCACATGTGACGTCACAGGATTATGTCTAAATACACTGGCATTTTTACTTTCAAATTAACCCTCAACTGATATGAAACTCTCTTGTTTTTAATAGTTCTGGTTAGGTTCTTTCTAAGATGGCCTTAGTGTTAGGTTTGGTTCAATCGGCAAAGATTATGTTTTACCCCATAGTTTTGTTTTGACTCGTTATTGACTATGATTTTTCACATTTCAAACATCTACTGGTCTTTTCTTACTCAGAGTAGTCCTTGACACCTTGTGTGTCATAGCAATCATCATCTGAAAGTCCTTTGAGCTTATACGTTTTAACACATAAGCAAACCTTTAGTACTTAGATATAACTTGTTTTGTAAGTCAGCTTTCATTAGTATTGTGTTTCACTCTACAGTTCTTAGTTTGCTTTAACATATAAGCAAACATTTAGTACTTAGATATGCCTTGCTTTGTAAGTCAGTTTTCATTAGTATTGTGTTCCACTTTACAGTTTTTAGTTTGCTTGCATGTTTTAACAATTTGCTTTAGCCTTTTGGTATTGTTTTTGTCTCGATTTGTGCCGTGACTCCTTTTGTCTGCACTCAACGGTGACCTTGTTTGCTCCTTCACCTCCTGTTTTTCCTGATTTTAGCAGACCACTATTTTCTTGTTCGTCAATGTCTCTAAAAATTTAATTCCTTCTTTAAATAACATTAGTTGTGACCCTCATCTCTTCATGCTGCCACGATTTCTATATGTCTAGGAAAACTTAGACATAAGTTAAAAGGAAAAAAAAGTAGGTACAGGTAATGAGGTGTCGACATCTGCTTGTAAAGACCAGACATTTCCCAAAAATGTGGGCATATAAACATTTTTAACAATAGCACCTTTGCATTGATAGCTTTGAAACAACATCAGGACACCTTTCATCAGTATATTTCTTTTACTACATGCAAGTTAAAGACTTTGCTAAAAGAAACCTGCCCGACTTCCCTTACCTTCCTTCAACATCTTCTGTGGAGGCTGTAATAGCAATCATTCAGACATAGATAGTATCCCCAGACTTCACC
Organism: Polypterus bichir lapradei; assembly: GCA_026402145.1. Lineage (NCBI taxonomy): Eukaryota > Metazoa > Chordata > Cladistia > Polypteriformes > Polypteridae > Polypterus > Polypterus bichir. The sequence continues at coordinate 504,038 of JANRMT010062854.1, read as the reverse complement.
AGTTTGTTCAGATGAGTGCACCCCTTCAAATGAGTAGCCAAGTTCATGTGTATTGCTATTTGTACATTACCAGGATGATATGCAGGTAGTGAGGACAGACTCCACCATGCACCATCAGACAGAGAGTGTAGATGGAGACATTTAGGCCTTCCACAAATATACAAGAAGGTAAAGACATTGGTGAGCCTTCTTGGTGTTAACTGATACGTGTTGCAACCAATTCATGTCATTAGTGATGGTCACTCTAAAAATATAAAACAGATGATCTTCTCAAGACATTCTCCTCTTATGAAGCTGGGAGCACGGTTGCCTCATGCTTTCTGTTGCCTTTGCCTGCTTATTTGGCTTTGCTCACATTAAGAGAGAAATTGATGCTCTGGTGCTGCCTTCCTATAAGAATCTTAAAGAAACTGTTGAGTCATGTAACTCAAGTGAGCTGTTCTCAATTTGTGTGTAGAACTTGTGAGAGATGGTTGTCCTAGCAGAACTTTTCAGGCTGCTTTTTGAGAAAACTGACATCATCAAGCAGGAATATTTAAAGCTAATGTTTAAACGAGAGCAGAAAAATAAAACAGGCAAAGCTGCAATTCTGAAGGCTTGCGGAAATGGTGACTCAAGAGAAGAGCACACTATTTGAAGACACTACTGTATTTCTTATTTAGTTACTTTATAAGACTGACTTGGAGTTGGAAATAAGAAACTATTGGAGTCATAAGTGGAGAAAGTAATCTGTGTGTAAAGTGAAAAGAAAGTGATTTGCTTAATATTTACAAAAATATTAATTTCATATTCTATGAATGCTGATATATTCAAAACATATGCATATTAAATTAAAAATGTGTGCTGTGCCAATTTAAACATCAAAAATAATAATACAACATTCAATTTATATTGCAGATTTGAAAATTCTAGTTACCAAGAAATGAATAAAGATGAGTTAAGTCGATATCTGTGCTTACTTTTTATGGTTTTATTGTTTTGGTTAGATGCCCAAATGTTTTGTTTATTGTATTATTACCGAAAGCTTTCTAAGATATGTAAGTAATGAAATATCTGTTAAATGCTATAAAATAACTGCACTTTGGCATTTAATTCACAAACAAAATATAACTCACCTAACGTATGGTAGCAGAGAAATGTGCTCCCGTTTCTGGCTCTCATAGATTAAAGAAGTCTGTAAGCGGCTTTCTTCTTTTGACAAAGCAAAAATCAGATAAAAAGACCAAAAGGACCCACACTACGGTGTTGTAATTTGGAAGCCTCACCTGTTGTTTATGGTGATCATTTCTCATGCTATTCAAAGAAAGGCAATTGCCTACACATAAAACGTATCCTTTGACTTTGGACTCAGTCAGTGCCTAGGCCAAAATCATGAAAGGAGGTTGAAATTTGTACTTAAAGAATTTTTTTTTTATTCAATTTCTTGATGTTTTTGATCCTGATCATGATTTGCAAAAAAAAATAATTCCTTATGCCAATGTACTGAACTGATTAGAATTTGACTAATTCCTTCCTTGCTTCTTTCCATTATCTGCCATTTAAAGTGACTGAAAAGTAAAGTAAAAATGTTGTTTTCAAATAAAATATATATACACTGTTGTCACTACTCACCCGTGCACCCTCTATTTTCAGCTTCCCAGCTCTACTGCAGTGCTCTTTAGTCAGCTTGTTATTCTCAGATAAGTACTGGCTTTCCATTATGCTGAATTGCTCTTGCGATAAACATCTGTGTAATAAACAATTTATCGAGACCAAATGGTTGGACTGGACGTTGGTATTGTGCATCACCCAAAATATTTACACTGTGGATCGAGATCCATCCCCAGGCTGAGACTAGAATATACTATCCCACTCAGCCTTTTGGGAATAAGGGGGTCAATGTGAGAAATCTGTGTGGGTCTGCGTGCAATGAACTCTCAAGCGCTAATACCGCCTTGCTTAACACAAGATCTATCAATGGCAAAGCAGTAGCACTGTCACAATTCACTACAGACTGTAATTTTGATATGTTTAAGTGAAAATTGGCAAAACCAAATGAATTTGTTTCTAATCATGAAAACATCATCTGAATATGTTTACTTTACACAGGCCTGCAGCTCAAGACAAGTTGGAGTGGTTTGTTAGATCTGAACTAAACATCAAAAGGATCGCAATTGAATGTCCATTGTCCTTTAAGTGTCTGGCTCTTAAACTAATAACAAAATCTGGCTGTATCTTACTTGTTTTCTCTCATCCTACAAAATGTAATCGGTCACTTTTTATCTGATCTAACTGAATTGCTCACTCATTTAAGTTCTTTTCCCAGGCAGTTATTCTTGCAGGTGACTTTAATATCTGTGATGGTCCATTTTAGCTCCATGCTCCCACGTCATTTCTTGGAGCCTCTTGAACCCGGAACTGTCAATAGTCATGAACCGAGATAAGATGGGCAAATGAGGAAACACACTTACAGCATGGGATAGACATAAAGGTGCCAAGTGCTTTTATTAAAATGAATCCAAAAGGTGCGATGCATCCAATTAATCATCAATAAATATATAATTCATAAAAATATAGTGTCCTTGTAGTGGTTAAAATGCTCAAATAATAAATATTCCATTCCATTAAAACTAGTTTAAAAATAACAGACATGAATCTGTTCTTTTAAAAACACACAAACCCTGTTGCATTTTTCTAAAACTGACGTCTGCTCTACTTACCCTGCATGGGACCCTGAAGCCTGATTAGTCTTCCTTCCAACAGGTACAGCCAACCTTCTTCACAGGCTTGGCTCCCTGCTGTCCCACGGGCTCCCAGCAGGGTGCCACGCCGCACCTCACTCCTCCAACTCTCACAGCCACTCCTCGGCCTTACATCAATAGCGGGCATTGGGCCACTCCAGATATCCCAGGAATGCTCAGTTTGAGTGGCCTTCTTCAGCACCCTCAAGAGTAAGCCCTATGCTTCTTTTAAGGACTCTCTGCCTGGCTTTCTGCTCATGTACCCTTGCATGTTGGCATTTCCCAATCCTGCTATGTCTGTCCTTTCTTCCTCTTTAACTTCCAACTCTCTTGTTCTTTTTGTTTTTTTGTTCTCTTACCCTTCTTTTCCACACTACCATGTAGGGTCCTCTTATATTGTCTTGGTATGGCGCAGATGTGACCCTCCACCCACTCCGAGGTGTAAATATGGCACTGACTGATCCATTCAAATTTGTATATGTGTGAGCGATTAACCAAGCTCCGCAATTAACCCTGGAGCAGCTCCATCATGCGCACATCTGCACCCACTCTGGGCCTCCATGCTCTCAGGACGTTGATATCCACAAAGACAGTCCTTCATGTAAGTTGACAAATAAATTCTTATCCCTACTGGACTGTTTAGACTTTGCTGACCACATGTTAGACCTGGTGTACCCATCTGGCTTATCTAGTGGCATCACTTTCAGCACTGTTTTGGGCCTGCTGACCATGAAGCAGTGCTTTTCACTTTTCCATCCACATTAGTTAAAATAGCTCCTTTAACAAACAAGATGGCTTCCTTCAAGTACTCAGATCCATGGTATAATTCTGAATTACAATCTTTGAAGGCAGCTGGCCAATACCTTAAAAGAATGTCACATATGACTAGCCTCATTGTGCACATCCAGGGATTCTGCAACCATTAAAGTGAATACAGAGATGCAATAACTGTAGCCAAGAATACACACTATAACAGAATAATAGAAAGTGGATATGATAATATGAGGGGTTTGTTTTCTGTTGTTAATAAACTACTTCAATCTACATTTGGCCCATTCACCAGTTTCCCCAGAAGACAGTGAAAAAATCTTTCAGTTTTTTTGTAATAAATGTAAAAAATGAAATATTTAAACTAACACACATCCATCCTCCATTTATATTTTTTCCTGCCTTCCTCTCAATCCAGTATCTTTAAATACATTGCTTGGCATCAGCTCTGTGCCCGCTACTTTAAAAATTACTACTGTGCGCCAACATTAAAAATGTCTGGCCTTGATGCTGACAATCTGAACAATTTTCACATCCATCTCTACCGTTTTTGTCTAAAATTTTCGAGCTGTGGCCACCCAGCTCATCAGTTACTTAAGTTGTAATAAGCTGTTGGAACCCTTTCAGTCTGGTTTTAGGGCATTGCACAAGTGTGAAAGTGTTCTACATTGAGTAGCTAATGATTTGCTTAAGGCAGCAGACTCTGGGCAAACCAGTATATTCTTTTGGACCTTAGTAAAGCATTTAATACTGTCAAACATGATATTCTTCTGCCCGGAATGGAGAACTTACTGGGAATCTCTGGCACTGCCCTCCAGTAGGTTAAGTTTTATCTGACTGGTAGGCAAGAGTTTAATAGCCTCAGCACCAGGTTCAGCGCACAGCTCCTCAAGGCCCTGTCCTCAGCCCTCTGCTGTTATCATTTTCAGGCAGATTGATACTCAGATCTATTTCAGCGTTAAAAGTGACTGTTCATTAATCAACTTGCCTCAGTAAAGTAAAAACCTGGATGGAATATCTTTAAAGTTAAACTGCAATTAAACTGAAGTCATGCTAATTTTCACTAAAGGTCACCTAAAGATTATTCTTGGATAGTTCTGCTAGGAATCTTGGTGTCATTTTTGATTCCTCCCTTTCCTGTTCCAGCCATATTAGCCACATTAAGAAAATTTCTTACTTTCACCTCCGTAATATATCCCATGTTTGGTCATTCGTCTCTCTTTCTAATGCTGAGAAAATTGTCAGCGCGTTTATTACATCCCATGTCAACTATTATAACTCCCTAGTGGTAGGTGCCCCATCTAATCTGTTATCACAACTCCAGTTGGTTCCGAACTCTGGTGCAAGAATCCATACACAGACCACATAACACCCATCCTACTCCGCTTCACTGGCTCTCTATGTCTTATAGGACTGAATTTGAAATTTATTAATAATCTATAAAGCTTGTATTGGAGTACATTGGTGACTTTTTCCGTCACTTTGCTGATAACACTGAGACATGCACTAGTGGAGTCTGACCGAGAAGTACTAGGAGATGCATTAAGGAAGGGGTCTGAAAAGTCAGCCCTGGAGGGTTGCAGTGGCTGCAGGCTTTATTCCAAACCAATTTCTTAATGATAAGTCAATTATTACTTATTATTTAGGCTTCATTTTAGTTGTCTCACCTTTTAAGATTCTTTACCCTTAATTGCTTATTTTAGTCCTAAACAGTTACATTCACTGATTTTAATTGTTCCTCATCTATACTAATAAACGGCAAAGCCCTCACTGACTCACTCACTGACTCACTGACTGACTGACTGACTGACTGACTGACTGACTGACTGACTGACTCATCACTAATTCTCCAACTTCCCATGTAGGTAGAAGGCTGAAATTTGGCAGGCTCATTCCTTACAGCTTCCTTACAAAAGTTGGGCAGGTTTCATTTCGAAATTCTACGCGTAATGGTCATAACTGGAAGTTGTTTTTCTCCATTTACTGTAATGGAGTTCAGCTGGAGGGGCGGAGTTTCGTATGACATCATCACGCCTCTCACGTAATCACGCATTACGTAGAAAGCCAGGAAGAGCTACAAAACGCGCTTTAGAAAACATGCATTATATAATTAAGAAGGCAGCGAAACAATTAGAAGCGAGCGAGTGACATATAAAACCATATTCAG
>JANRMT010062854.1:486916-497983 GCA_026402145.1 Polypterus bichir lapradei | reverse complement strand
TTTTTTTTTTTCAGAAATTAAAAGAGCTTGAGTTTACAATATTCATGTCCATGTCTATTATTTGATTCTGTCGCCCACTAAAACCCTTTTAAATTAAAAAAACACATTTGCGATTTGGGGCAAATTTACGTGTGCGATTACATACGATTAATCAAGATTAATTATTACACAGCCTCTAATTAATTGGATTAATTTTTTTAATCGAGTCCCACCCCTAATATATATATGTAGATATATATGTAGATTTGTATATATATATATATTTGTGTATATACAGTATATATGTGTTTGTTTGTATATATATGTGTATATATGTATATATATTTATATGTATATATATATATATATATATATATGATGTGTATATATATGTTTATATATGTGTGTGTGTGTGAGTGTATATATATATGCCAGCAACACTCATGACAATGACAAAACAATTATATTGTCAATCATGTTACGTTATTATTAAAATGTTTCCTTTTCTTTTTAGTTCTCTGCTGCCAAACGCGGGTATTTTGATATATATATATATATATATATATAGATAGAGAGAGAGAGAGAGAGAGAGAGATGACAACAACACTCATATCAATGACAAAACAATTACATTAACAATCATGTTACGCTATTTTTAAAATATTTCCTTTTCTTTTTCATAACTTCTTTAACACACTACTTCTCCGCTGCGAAGCGCGGGTATTCTGCTATATATATATATATATGACAGCAACACTCATCACTCACAACAGTGACAAAACAATTACATTGACAATCATGTTACGTTATTTTCAAAATGTTTCCTTTTCTTTTTCATTGCTTCTTTAACACACTACTTCTCCGCTGCGAAGCGCGGGTATTTTGCTAGTTATTTATAAGATGCAAATGACAAAAGAACTAGCAGTTTTATGTTTTTCTGTGTTTCCATTTACAACTGTTTGTTTTCATTGTGAAATATCTGGTTTAATAAAATACTTGGGAGAAGTGTGGAGAGAGAAAAAAGTGAAAGACTGAAAATTACTAATACACTACAAATCATTTGGGTGATATCCTTAGGAAGGAAAAAATCAGCAATATAAGCATGGTCTGACATGGCAGAATGAAAACACTAACAGGGCAAAAAAAATCAGTGAGGTCCATTATTGGCAAGGTTTGGCTTCTAATTAAGAAATCGGACTGGAAAAATAAAACGCAGTCCCTCCATGACCAACTTTCGAGACCCCTTTAGGACAATACAGAAGGATCATATTTTTATTGTAAAATCACCCGTTCACAATGAGACAAATTTGAAGAATTTGCATTATTTTAAGAAATGATGAAATGGGATATTTTAGAACTAATTACCAATAAACTAATTAAATAAACTAGATAATGGTTGAACTGCTTCATTATCTTAAATATCTTGTCACATACGTGCGACTAGGAGCGAGATGAAGGGACCAAGTGGAGGTGATTACCCGCCAGGCCAGGGGGTGGCGGGGTGCTTTAATTCTTTGTCTGTTATTTCTGCAGATCGGGAAAACCTGCCTGACCTGACATCACGTCCTGTTCCGGCACCTAGACTGACGTCACTTCCTGTTCCGGCACCCAGACTGACGTCACTTCCGGGTTACAAGATATAAAGTCCTCCATCTTGGCTAACTCAATCAGTTCAGTGTGGGAACTCAAACAATCAACATCGCTGTGTTGAATTATTCCTTTTGCAGCTAGGAACAATATACGGGTGGCTGCCCCAAATCTTTTTTTAAGAGTGTTGAGACTCGTTCTTTCACATTCAATAAAGATGCAAAATTTTACACACTTCCCAGTGTGAAAAAAGACAGGTTAATATAGAGCCATTCATGTAAAACACTCAAAAATATTACATTTGATTTTTCTTGTTTAAAGACAGAATAAAAAACTCAGAGATTCTGGTAGAAAATGAAGAACAGTGCCCACAGTATGAAGTACCTTTTTATTATAGAGGAATTAAAAAAGTAGGTGAAGATCTTGATGTCTCGAAGAAAATACTTGAGCAGAGATCCACAACGGTTATACGTTGACTGCCCTAATTACTGGCATGGACTGAATGGTCACACTTCCCTTTATGCATTTTAGATGCTAAGAGAGGAGAAACATTAAACTCTTCACTGACTTCTTGCATTCTTGTAGTCTGTACAAAACTAATAATAAAGATATTTAGCTTTAATGATGCCAGTAGTAATTTGTCATTGCTTTGAAGCTGCATGACAGTTGTGTTGTCTGTTCTACTCAAGCCACCTTGAAAACATGCTGATTATGTTGTACACTGAAGTCCACTGATGAAAGGGCAACATCGTCTATTTGGGCACAGCAGACAGGCTTTATGCTTCTCTGTGTCAAATATACCTTTCAAATGTTCTAACAGCAGTATATAAACAAGGTCATGTTACTTGCACAGACTTTACATAAACACAGTTTTACAGTAGGTAGCAACCACATCAAAGAAATTGCAAAGTAATGTTTAGAAACAAAGGTGGTTTGCAAAAGATAAAAAGATTATGAAACATTAACAGATTAGAGATCAGTGTGCTAGTATTGTGAAGTGTCAATTAAAAATGGAGATTTGATTGTCCACACTGAGAGTTGTGGTGTAGCAATTACATGTAATCCACAAACTGAAAACAAGGATTTGTGTTGAATAGTCTCTCCTGTAACATCCGATTTCAAGATTAAAGGAACACTCTACAATTTGCTTCCAAAAAAAAGAGTCTGGTAAGGTAATGAAAATATTGGGAAGAGCATTGTGTACTGACTGCTGACAGCTGGATCCATAAGGGTGAGATTAGCGAGCACCCCAAACAAAATCCCTCATTAATGGACATGTCTCTTGAAAAGTTGATCAATACTAGGCTTTATTTTTTATTCAGTGCTACCCATGACATTTTGAAAATAAATTCAGGCAATGACATATAAAACAAATTGCTTAGAAATATCACTGAATCTATGAGTTTGGCAGAAAAATATCCTAGGAATTAAGCACATGGTTTCAATTTTACTCTGCGGTATCTTTGTACTCTCTCTGCTCTGTAGGTAGATAGATAATAATAATGGAAAGAATCACAGTTAAGATTGCTTATATTCAATCACTATATAGAAGATACTGCCTGCTCCAACTGGGCTGATGAGGCAAGTGTGTGCTTCAGTGAAATTGAATATTGAGCTTGCATAGCAGGCAATGAAATGAACCGAAAAGTCATTATAGGCATACATCCAATGCTTGAACGTGAGAAACCTGGTATGGCATATCAGTGCATACTGCCCGACTTCATGTCCTATATCCATCCATCCACTCATACTTATGCAAGGTAGGGTCACAGTCCATTTGGAGCCTATCCCAGCAAGCATCAGATGTAAGACAGGAACAATTCCCAGAGAGGGCATTTCATAATGTTTGTAATGATTTAATAATGAAAGTCATTATGCAATATAACCAATATATAATTATTTTTTAATGAAATAACTATCTGAATATACTGTATATGAACTATCCATCATTCCATCTATTTTCCTAAGCTGCTTATCAGGGTCACGGGGCAGCTTGGGAGGGAGTATCCTAGCAGTCATTGGTTGAAAGACAGGGATAATACCCAGACTGGATGCCAGTCTGTTGAAGAGTGAACACACACTGGCACACACAAGGGCCAGTTCAACAACACCAATTTACATAAATGACATGTCTTTGGACTGTGGGAGAAAGCTAAAGCACCCCAAGTAAATCCATGCAGACACAGGGAGAACATGCAAACTCCAGCCTGCTAACTGTGAGGCAGTACTGTGTCCATGTTTTTTTTGTATGAAGAAAAACATTCTAACATATGTACGAAATCTGCAACCTTACCAAGTTTCCAACCGTGTTCCCTTGTTGTTGTTGAAGAATTTCTTTTAAAGTAACAATGGGGATCCACTCTACTAATTCCTTTCATAATTTTAAAAACTTCAATCATGTCTGCATTTAATCTCCATTTGCTTAAACTAAAAGATGTTTAACTCCTTCAATCTCTCCTCATAGCTCAAAAAATACAGAAGCAAGAAGGGCATTTCCTTTAACAGAAACACTGTGTGATTTATAAGGAAAATCCATACAACAATTTTTTTTATGTTCTAGAAGCAACTGGTAAAGGTAAGTGGACTGTACGAAGAAACTGCTTTGGATATACTCTATGAAGGACAGACTAAAAACACCCAAACGCAGATTAGAGAAGACAAGGCTGAGGGACAACCAAGAACAATGTCAATAAGAAGAATAAAAAAAAGACATAAATGGGTATTAAGCAAAGTTGGATATCCTAAGCTTTCCTACTGGCACAACAACAAGGTGGAATATGATCACTGCTTTACATCAACAGATGAATTATAGATGTCTTAAAACAAAAAGATTTATGTAAATAATTTTATTTAGTCAAAATATTGCCATCTGTTAGTGTAAAATTAGGTCCAAAGCATATGTAAAAGAAGAATTCCAATTAAAAATTAAGGTTATTTTGAAATTTTAATGCCGCTAAAAATATTAGTAGAATTCTGTTTCTTACAATTTCTATACAATTTTATAAAATCTGAAAAATGAATACTAATATTTTAGTTATAATCTGTTTACTTAGTTTTTCCAAGTATAATATAAGAAAAACATTACATCAGCGCTTCACGGAGGACTCATGTTCTTGCAGATAATAATCCCATTTAACTTCGACTTTTAACTTGATTCCTAACTTAATTATTCATGCTGCTATTTCCCAAATTCTACAACTACAGACTGTGTTTGTTTATTTTCAAGATAGATGCAGCAAGAATGTGTGTGTTACATAGAGATGGATTATTTTTCCTGATTTTTCCCTTCATAAGATTTAAAAAAAAATATTTTTAAATATTCTAGTAATTTAAACAATTGCTTGCTAATTGGTAGTGCAACGTAATCCCCCTTGAATCTGCTTCACTTTAAGTCCAGCAAAATCGTGGAAATGTTCGGAAACTTCTCCAAATTCAGTGAAATGCAATGACATCAATGGGGAAGGAGAAACTGAACTAGTTTTGAGTGGATTATAATAGTGCAATGGTCTTCTAAGTGTCCCTGATGGCTAGGGAAATGTCTGTCAACTGTGCTGGACCAAAATGTCACCTGAGGGTGAGGTGTGAGGCAGACATACAAGGCCATACAAAAAGAAATTATCTTTTAGACACAAATACACCGACACCTTTCCATTTTCTTTCTGTGTTTGCATTTTGTATTGAAATGTTCTTGCAAGTTTTCGGCTTGTTTTTAGCCAACTACTAGGATCAGTGTTATACACTTGGGAAGGGCTGATCCATCCAACACTGGCTGCAGTTCTGTGATATCGCGCTGGCCTTGAAGGCATCATTGGAAAAAAAAAGTTTGAGTGTGCTGGACACATGGCGAATTTCGAGGAAAATATTCTGTGAACGAGGACACGGGCAAACGCAGCATTTTCACTGTAAGAAACGCTTTGGCAAATTTTGTCAGTCAGCACTGCTAATGAAGTTACAGGTAAGGATGGGACTGAGGCTTTTTCCTCTTTTACCATTCACTGTCATTGGCAGCCATACCTGCTCCACTCTTTTTAATTTGAAGTATATGAGAACAATTAAGGAAGCAAATCCCATAGAAAATGTGAATAGAAAATCTAAATACTATATTTGAAATCACTTGCAACAAATATAAATCTTCCTAAGTTTCCTGTAAATGGAAATATCATAATGACTTGCTCTTTTGAATGCAGAATTAGAGCATAAAAAGGTCCATCAAATTAAACAATGAGTCTGAATAGAAGTAAACATGATTCACTACTAATTGGTTGGAATGAACACTTGCAGCCGGGGGGTGTGAGATGGTTACAGGGCGTGCGACAATGAAGAAGACTGCATCGCAATTCATCAAAATTGATTGAGGTTCATTGTCTGAATTTATCATGGTGCAATCGTTGTGCCGTCATTTATTAGTTATTGCTCTTGTTCTACAATATGAAAAGGAATCAAGCATTGTGTGCACAATTGTTAACTGTGAATGAGCTGCAGAAATATGCATTCTAGCGGGTTTCTTGCTGTGGGTGTTTTTTAAAGGTGAATAACTTTTTTTAAGAGAATGGAATTTGCAATGATCCATAGAGAAAGGCAAGGTTCAGTATTAATTTCTGTGTAAGCTCTCTTCCTGAAATGTCACTGATTTCGAGATTTCTTTGTAATTTTTGCCATGGGGGGCAATGGGGACTTAATTGGATGCAACACCTTCCACTTACACTCAACCCATCTCTCCCGCTGGCGGTCCTAGCAGTAGTGCAGCAATTTTAACTGTGCGGTGCATCTGTTTTTGAACTGCAGTGCAGGAGTTATCGGGGGACACAGCTTATCGACTCTGTTTCATTGCTTAGCAGTGCACCAGCGTCTGTTGCCTCATGAAGGGCTTCCATTCCCCAAACCCCTCAATTGTGTGTCATTTCCTCACACCGCTTGCTACTTTGTGGGATACTCCAACCCCTGGTCATCAAACGAGTGTCTAAGCTTCACAGGGGAGACATTTACAAGATTATTGAGATTCATAAAGGTAAATTGCTCAATTTATATTACATTAGTATAAGTTTAAAGCTTATTTTATTGAGTTCAGTACTGTATGTGGTTCCATTTATGGCTGAAAAATTTTACTTCTTCGTCTTCAAATGTGATATTACTTTTGTAGGGGGTGCAAACGTAAATCAAACATTTTCATGTAGTGCAGGGCATAGAAAAGGTTGGAAACCACCTCTTTACTGTGTATAATATACAACACAATGCTTATTTTTTATCCTTTTGATTTGACTGATCATTATACATATATCTAAATAAATGAAAGCAAAGTGTATCAAAATATATATTCATTCATGGTGGTGCAGTGGAAGCTCCGCTGTCTTACAGATTCTGGACTCAAATCTCATATGTTGTTCCTGTGATGTTGCCCCAGATCTCTAAAGGTCTGCAGGTTGCGTAAATTGTTCCTGAGTGAATGTGTGCATAAATAGTTCCAGCATGGACATGACAAACTGTGCACAGCTGCCGTGTGCCCAATTCTGCAGGGATGGACCATGGTCCCACATGACCATAAATTTCATTATTTGTGCTTATGAATGTAATGTTATTATATAAAAGATCAAAGCATATCCAAGTCAAGGTCATGTGTGATGTATAACTGATTTATCTATATACACCTACTTTATGTATATATTACAGTCAAAATATTGATATTTCACTTGTTTGTTTCTTGTACCTTTTGTATTAGTGTGAACACTAATGTTCAAAACATTTGTTCAAAACAGAAGAACACAGTTTATTCAATAAGATTAAAAACAAGACAATAATTCAAACGTGCATTGAAATATTATTCTGTGTTCTATATTTATTTTTTACCACATTTTATGCCAGAATTCAAGTCTGATGGTTGTCCAAGGCCAAATCACTTATCTGCTGGGTCTACCCTCTACTCTCAAAGCAGGCTCCATCTAAGTTATGTATGTCAGGGTGCTGTTTAGCTGGACCCATTGTTCAGTCTCTTTGATTTTTTTTCAACATAGCTTTCCTTTTTGTTTCGCCTCTACCGTGTCAGCCTTGATGTCCCACCCATCAACTTTTTATTTCTTTTTCATCTAGCGATACCTGCACAGAGCTCTTTAAAAAGGACAAGAGGGAGGGGATTTGGTGTTGTCACATAAAACCTGTGTTTCTCAGTTTTCAAATATCTTATTGAGGCCCACATAGCTTTGATATTTTAAGTAGGTATCACAACAAAGGAACAACAAATGGATGGAAAGGTAATGCAGTATATTAAGGCTGTTAATGGTTTCGACCCTCATGAGCAAATGTGCCCGAAAGCAGAGCCCTTTCCCAAGAGTCCTATTTAGTTTCTGTGGGAGAACTCACCTGCTGATTTCCAACAGTGTAGATCTTTTTTTGGAACAATAAATGGCAAGTTTTCATTGTGTGTTCTCCTGATGACGTGTGTTCAGCACTTTGTTCTGGCAAATACTTTTCAGGAGGAATGATTTTTATATATTCTTTTTGACCTCCAATAACAGAGGTCAACTGTGCGTGAATCATCACGTCCACGACCTTCCCAATTTCATTGATATGCAATACAGTATTCCCTCTTGAATTGTACAGAAAGAGAGGGCCCTTTCAGGCTAGTAAGCATTGCCCCCGAGGTACAATGGCACAGGGCCGCTATTGTCTAGATGTCTCTTGGAGGTTTTTAGATAGTTTTGCAACTTGATTATTATGTAAAAGATAAAAACAAAACAAAACAAAATCAGAATCACAATGCCACGGGACCAGTCAGCATTTAGATGCACAGTCTCTGTGCTTCATGGTCAGGGGCCGTGGATTTTGACCTCCCATGGTGATCAGTATGTTTCAGTAGGGTTTTGGCTAACATCCTCAAGTACAGCCATAAATCATCCCCATCTCTGTTATCTAACTGATTTATGACTTTATATTAGCTCTTTATTAAAAACTAATTACAGGATGCTAAAGAAAGACAACATGCTTATTCTAGTCTTTATTAAATACTAATTTAAAGATGCTGCGACAAAGGCATAGCAGGTGTCTCTCAAAGACACCCACTGAGCCACCAAGACAATTCGTATTTCTCAGAGCCATGCATCGCTGACACTCATCCATTTACCCAAAGTCAGGACTTTTTTTTTTAGAAAGAGTGCAGAGACAAATCCTTTGTATTGACCATTTTGTTTAGTTTCTTAAGATATGCTAAGCTATGCATTTCATGAAGCCACTCAGCATTTGTTCTGAAGTTGTCTTTGCTACCTGTGATGAAAGGGAATGAGCTGCGGTTCAACTGTATAACTGTATTGTAAAATTGCCAGGAAAAATATTTCATTGTTACAAAGTGAGTACATAGGCTAAATAACACAATGTCGGAACAAATTCAAATTCCAGAATGTTTAGTTACACAAAATTCCAAATATTTTATACTAGCATGTGAAATGTCTTATTAAAGTGATACGGTCATAACCTTTACTAAAAGTGAAATGAGCAGATGTGAAAGTGAAATATAACACTTCAGATTAAAAGCAACCAGTTTGGAACAACAGAAAGCATTAGGTGTGGCATGTCTCCTGGATCTTTTTTTATCATTCCAGACCAGAAAAGCATTATGATTTACAAAGTATAGTATTACACTTATATGTCGCAGTTTTTGAAATGTACACGATCTTCATTAAATGCCCTTTAATGAAACAGATAAAATTTTCGAATAAAGTGATGTTCATAAAAAAATAAATAAAAAGCTGATATAGTAAGTGATGTGTGTCAGTCCGGCATTTTCTTCATCTGTGGTTTACATACATTCACAGTAAAGTGGGTGGATTTGAAAAGTGGAAAGGTGTAAAATAAGTGGTGTGATGATCTAAGGTATTTCAAGCACGGGAGGGTGGCATAGGACAATAGCAGGGACTGACCTGTCTCTCTCATAGAAGTAGGCGTGGGCACTGACAACATATGAAGTATCAAAAGGTAAAAGTTACCAAAATTCAGTAGGTATAGTTATGATGTGTGTCCAATAAAGCTGCTAAGAGAGGACAAAGAGCATTTGTGAAAATGAGCACAGCCTGGGTGGGACACTGTTATGTTCTCCCAAGATGCTAACATAAAGTATTTTATCTTTTCTTGTGGCCTCATAACCAAAGCATGAAGCACAACATTTATTTGCTTTTGACTTTTAAAAACTTTGGGTAATGTAGCCATATTATAATTTTTTTTTAATTAATTAAAGGGAGTAGTATTGCAACATGGCTAGGGAAGTAGAAGAATAAGAAAGAAGGATAAGCCAGCAATCCATAGAAGTGAATAATTTGTTTACCACCATTCTCCTTTTAACATTGACTAAATCCTTGGCCTCATACCAGATATGTAATCACAATTTTGCGTGTAGATTCAAAACAAAGGCAAAGATGATGCGATTGTGTCTAATTCTTTAATGATTTTGTAATCGACAAAAAAGTTGGCAATATTTAAAAATAGGCAACATTCTTAAAAAAGATAAATGATAAAAGTGAAAACTGATAATTAGCAACAAGTAACAACAAGGATTCAAACTTTGTGACCATGTGATAAATGTTAATGCATTATAATTGTATTTTTCACTTTTGTGGTCATGTCTAAATATTACAAATATTTATAAATACTGTCAAGGGTCTGATTATTTGTAAATTTCCTCCTTAAAACAAACAATCTATCTATTGACAGGTCCTCATCAGGACTAAGCCAAAGGGATCATGGATGAGAATTTTACAAGGGCTCATAAAAGTCACATGTTTATCGGCTTCCTTTACAGTTCACAGTCCTAAAGTGATCAACCTGAAAGAAGATCAGCGACCCACCAGTTCTCTTTCAGGTAAAAAAATGTATTGCCTGTGGTATCCTTGCACATCTTTTCTAATATTCTTCAACTGCTTCTCAAATATCCTTTGTCTGTACTTTAACATTAAGGGATTGGGCGAGTAACCCAAACTCTTTTCCTGTTCTCTCCATTTTTTCTTTAATCTAAATACATGTACCAATATATAACCAATAGGTGGTTTTGTTACAAAATTAAACAGAAACAGCTAAAATGAATGGAAAGGAAAAATAAATAAATAAATACCCAGATAAATCTTAATGTAATTGCTCCTTAAGACACTAACTATATATTTCATTTTCTAATTCCCATCACAAGCTTTATTGCTCATATCCATTGTGATGAAAAACACATTCCTATAAATACCTCCTGCCATCTAGTTATCACCTCTTGCCTTTCTTTTTTATACCAAGTGAGCTATTGCCACCACCAGACTGCCTGACTCGAGCTTAGAGGTACATTTCTCAAGGGGAAACTTTAGACTCCATTTGAGTGCCATTTCCAGGGAAACTCTCAAAACTACTTCCAGGGCTGCAGACTCCAAGAAACAGTTCTGTGGCCTGATTCCCGAGAACATCCCCTGGTCTCTCTGCATATATCAACCCTACTTAGATAGATAGATAGATAGATAGATAGATAGATAGATAGATAGATAG
>JANRMT010062854.1:454004-486906 GCA_026402145.1 Polypterus bichir lapradei | reverse complement strand
TAGATAGATAGATAGATAGATAGATAGATAGATAGATAGATAGATAGATAGATAGATAGATAGATAGATAGATAGATAGATATCAACTGCCTATATACTGCTTACCCTTACTCTTCATACCCTGGAACACGTTGAAAACACATCAGATCTCAATGGGAAAAGATATCATGCTGGATATCTATACTGATATGGATAAGGTAATGTGTTAGGAACAAAAGGATGCCACATCGTTTGATGGAAATTATCAACCTACAGAGGGCTGAATTCAAAGACACTCCGAAAATCAAAGTGGAAAAATTATGTGGCAGGCTAGTCCATTTTGCCGAAATTTCATTGCAGCAACTCCGAATTGTACTCAGTAGATTATATGGCCTCCACGTGCTTGTATGCATGCCTGACAATGTTGGGACATTCTCCTAATGAGATGACGAATGGTGTCCTGGGGGATCTCCTTCCAGATCTAAACCTGGGCATCACTGAGCTCCTGGACAGTCTGAGGTGCATCCTGATGGTGTCAGATGGACCGAAACATAATGTCCCAGAGGTATTCTTTTGGATTTAGGTCAGGAGAGGGTGGTGGTCAGTCAATGGTATCAGTTTCTTCATCCTCCAGGAACTGCCTGAATACTCTAGCCACATGAGGCTGAAGATTGCACTGAAGGAACCCAGGACCCACTGCACCAGCACAGGCTCTGACAATGGGTCCAAGGATTTCATCCAGTCAAGGTACCATTGTCTAGCCTGTAGAGGTCTGTGTATTACACTGTATCACTGTGTTACAGGCAGCGTAACGTTCCCCACGGGTTCTCCAGTCCCTTTCACGTCTGTCACATGTGCTTAGGGTGAACCTGCTCTCATCTGTGAAGAGCACAGGGCGCCAGTGGTGGACCTGCTAATTCTAGTATTCTATGGCAAATGCCAATCGAGCTCCACGGTGCCGGGCAGTGAACACATGGCCCTCAGGCCACCCTCATGAAGTCTGTTTCTAATTGTTTGGTCAGAGACATTCACACCAGTGGCCTGATGGAGGTCATTTTGTAGGGCTCTGGCAGTGCTCATCCATTCCTCCTTGCCCAAAGGAGCAGAATCCGGTCCTGCCGATGGGTTAGGGACCTTCTATGGCCCTGTCCAGATCTCCTAGAGTAACTGCCTGTCTCCTGGAATCTCCTCCATGTCCTTGAGACTGTGCTGGGAGACACAGCAAACCTTCTTCATCCTGGGGAAGCTGGACTACCTGTGCAACCTCTGTAGGGTACAGGTATCGCCTCGTGCTACCAGTAGTGACACTGACCGTAGCCAAATGGCAAAGTAGTGAAAAACCAGTCAGAAAAGATGAGGAGGGAAAAATGTCAATGGCCTCCATCATTCCTGTTTTGGGGGCCATCTCTTTGTTGCCCCTCTAGTGCACCTGTTGTTAATTTCACTCCAAAACAGCTGAAACTGATTAATAACCCCCTTTGCTATTTAATAGACTAGATTAATATCCTAGACATTTTATTGATTTGATGCTATACTCTGATTAAAAAGTGTATAAGATATATATATATATATATATTTATATATATATATATATATATATATATATATATATATATATATATATATATATACATACAGTGGTGTGAAAACTATTTGCCCCCTTCCTGATTTCTTATTCTTTTGCATGTTTGTCACACAAAATGTTTCTGATCATCAAGCACATTTAACCATCAGTCAAATATAACACAAGTAAACACAAAATGCAGTTTTTAAATGATGGTTTTTATTATTTAGGGAGAAAAAAAAATCCAAACCTACATGGCCCTGTGTGAAAAAGTAATTGCCCCCTGAACCTAATAACTGGTTGGGCCACCCTTAGCAGCAATAACTGCAATCAAGCGTTTGCGATAACTTGCAATGAGTCTTTTACAGCGCTCTGGAGGAATTTTGGCCCACTCATCTTTGCAGAATTGTTGTATTTCAGCTTTATTTGAGGGTTTTCTAGCATGAACCACCTTTTTAAGGTCATGCCATAGCATCTCAATTGGATTCAGGTCAGGACTTTGACTAGGCCGCTCCAAGGTCTTCATTTTGTTTTTCTTCAGCCATTCAGAGGTGGATTTGCTGGTGTGTTTTGGGTCATTGTCCTTTTGCAGCACCCAAGATCGCTTCAGCTTGAGTTGACGAACAGATGGCCGGACATTCTCCTTCAGGATTTTTGGTAGACAGTAGAATTCATGGTTCCATCTATCACAGCAAGCCTTCCAGGTCCTGAAGTAGCAAAACAACCCCAGACCATCACACTACCACCACCATATTTTACTGTTGGTATGATGTTCTTTTTCTGAAATGCTGTGTTCCTTTTACGCCAGATGTAACGGGACATTTGCCTTCCAAAAAGTTCAACTTTTGTCTCATCAGTCCACAAGGTATTTTCCCAAAAGTCTTGGCAATCATTGAGATGTTTCTTAGCAAAATTGAGACGAGCCCTAATGTTCTTTTTGCTTAACAGTGGTTTGCGTCTTGGAAATCTGCCATGCAGGCCGTTTTTGCCCAGTCTCTTTCTTATGGTGGAGTCGTGAACACTGAACTTAATTGAGGCAAGTGAGGCCTGCAGTTCTTTAGACGTTGTCCTGGGGTCTTTTGTGACCTCTCGGATGAGTTGTCTCTGCGCTCTTGGGGTAATTTTGGTCGGCCGGCCACTCCTGGGAAGGTTCACCACTGTTCCATGTTTTTGCCATTTGTGGATAATGGCTCTCACTGTGGTTCGCTGGAGTCCCAAAGCTTTAGAAATGGCTTTATAACCTTTACCAGACTGATAGATCTCAATTACTTCTGTTCTCATTTGTTCCTGAATTTCTTTGGATCTTGGCATGATGTCTAGCTTTTGAGGTGCTTTTGGTCTACTTCTCTGTGTCAGGCAGCTCCTATTTAAGTGATTTCTTGATTGAAACAGGTGTGGCAGTAATCAGGCCTGGGGGTGGCTACGGAAATTAAACTCAGGTGTGATACACCACAGTTAGGTTATTTTTTAACAAGGGGGCAATTACTTTTTCACACAGGGCCATGTAGGTTTGGATTTTTTTTCTCCCTAAATAATAAAAACCATCATTTAAAAACTGCATTTTGTGTTTACTTGTGTTATATTTGACTAATGGTTACATGTGTTTGATGATCAGAAACATTTTGTGTGACAAACATGCAAAAGAATAAGAGATCAGGAAGGGGGCAAATAGTTTTTCACACCACTGTAAACACATTGAGTTTTCCAGATGTATGCTCACAATGGGTAAAGCAAATGCATTTCTGCTGAAAAAATTGTTAAATGAATATTTCAGAAAAATCAGAGCAGTGCATACAGAACAAAAATGTTCACATGGTATTGAGCTTTGAATTGAAGACCCACCTTCTCCCCTCATTCATTGGTCAAAGTCCTGTCTTTAATGCAAAGCTTGTTTTATGCTTTAATTTTGACTTGAATATAGGAACACAAATTACTGATGCAGAGAACCATGGTGGAAGATCTGATTTTAATTCTAAGTATTAATACACTCTCTACTATTTACTTATTAATTTATTTATTGGTTGTCAGTTGATTTAGATTTTGACATTTAAATCAAATTTTGAGATTCCTCAGACTTGATATATTGGATAAATGAGTCACCAAAAAACCTGTTATTTTTCCCTAGAATTATAATTAGCACAACTAACAAAAATAATTATTATTCAGAAAGAGACATGACGTTTTAGAGTACTTTTGCTTTTAGGAAACTGCTATATGAAAATCCTGACCTGTTGTTTTCCCAAATCACACTAAGAGGCTCATGCAATGCAATTTCTAGTAAACACACATTTATAATTGACACAAGATTCAGGTTTTCTCACTTTGATACTGTGTACCCCAATGTCTTATTAAATTACTATTGGAAGACACAGTGCCAAAAAGGTGTTTCTGTAGACGTAAAATTAAAATGTTGTGATTAAATTCATATTTATTCTTTCTCTTTCTCTGCTCTGTACATAACCAGTAGAATGGGCAGCTGTACAGATCTGTATAAGATGCAGTATTGCATGTCATACTAATCTGTATTTAACTTCTCCTAATACAGACTAATAAGTACAATTTTCATCCTACTTTTCCTGGTAAGGGCAAAGGTGTCAACACACCAAGCTTGTCAAGGCCACCCTTCTAGCAACTTTAGCTTCTACAGGAGAATTTGTAGATGTCTCTAAGCTAATCAGGAGGTATAACCTACCCAATATGTCCTGAGCTATTTCTAGTATGTCTTTAGTGGGTGATGTCTTGGGATGATCTCAACTGGCTTCTCCTGATCTGGAGATGCACTGATTCTATTGTAAGGTCATTCTATATTTCTAGGGTCCACATTGTATCCTCGAGATTTAGCCCAACTTCCCTGCACAGGAATTATATTTCAGCTGCTTGTAGTTGTGATTTCATACTTTTGATCACCCTACCAAAGCTCATGATCAAAGATAAAGATAGGGAAGTAGATTGACCAGTAAATCAAAAGCTTCACTATCAGATACTGGTGCAACATCTGTAAAATTGTAGAGACTTTGATTTGTTGGTTAATCCAAACATCATCTCTACTCTCATTTCAGAGGAATCCCTCCACTTGGAGCAACTGCTTACTCCTTACCTGCAGCAAACAAGCCACTGTGAGCCATGACCATAGATTTGGAGGTGCTAATTTTCATTTCAGTTACATTACACCTGACTGTTAACCAAACAAAGTGTGATGAGGCCAAAAGGACAATATCATCTTCAAACAGTACACAGATCCAACTCCTAGACAACCACACTGCATTCTGATATATGTTCAAGAAATGACCAGGACAGGAAATAACACATCAATAAAAATAATGGAACAAATTCATATGTAACTAGTACTGCTTTGTGGATTGTCCAGTGGTCAGGTAGTTTTTCTGGTGTGCGTAAATAACATTTTCCAGAGCATTTGTAGTAGTTTACACAGAATATATTCTAATGCCACATTTAAAAAATGTACAAAAAATTTTCAAAATATCAGGAAAGATCTGAAGGCAGTTTACTATCAGTCAGAAAACATTGTTTTGCTGTTATGTAAGGGTATAATGTCTTTTAGGAAAATGTTTGTATAGATTTAGACAAAGCTGAGGCAATTTTTAATTTGTTAGTACCAAACTTAGTAAGACAAGTACAAACATTGACCAGTTACACTAATCACTAGTACAGATAGAACTAATAATGATTGCTAATTGCTCCTATCCCGTAAATATACAACATAACAGCCATTTAAAAGGTCTGCTAATGCTTTCAGTCAAGGTCTAAAGATGAAACATATTTCACCTTACTTATTAGTGCAACCTGATCCTTCTTTTTCTTTTGAAGCAGATGTTGACTCTGTACATGTTGGAGTTTAGTGTGTTTTGTCACAACAATCTACTGAGTCGAACAAAATCCATTCACATGCATATTGTTTGTGTAAACAAACCTGTGTAGAGAAAATTATGATGTGGGTGATTAGAAATTGCTTGTAATAAATTAGTATTAGAAGAATGAAGGTGTTGATTAAAGGAAGCAGGGTATCTTTTTATGCCTTTTACTGAAGTTGCCTACCTAGCTATGAGACACGTTCAGAGAAGTCGGCTTACCTTTGCGTAGTGTGTGGCCATGGCTCTCTGGTAGACCAAGATGCTAAGCAGTGACACTGTGGCTTATTACTTTCTGTCACCATCATTTTGCCATATAAAAATCTGTGAGCCTAGGCCATAATAACTGAGCAACACAAGGTGTGGAATTATTTTGTATTAATTGTCACTGGTTATTGGTTTTAGATAATTGTAGTTATTGTAAATTTATCTAAGTCTTTGTCCACACTAACAAGAAAACATTTGAAATGCAACTTTTTTTATAATATGTTTTGCCTTTCACCCACATTGAACCAACATTTTCTAATTACCAAAATCAAATGTTTTCAAAAACACTTTAAAAAGTGTCTAACTTTGTAATACCAGGGGGCTCATGTATAAACGGTGTGTACGTCGTGAAGTATAAAACCTAAACTTGGCGTAAAGCCACGCACATTTCCATGGTACCTCATA
This sequence comes from Polypterus bichir lapradei, assembly GCA_026402145.1. Lineage (NCBI taxonomy): Eukaryota > Metazoa > Chordata > Cladistia > Polypteriformes > Polypteridae > Polypterus > Polypterus bichir. The sequence goes on along the minus strand of JANRMT010062854.1, from coordinate 480,822 downwards.
CCCTGAAGTACACAAGTTCTCCGCTATGTTTTGCAGAATGGCAGCACCCAGCGTCAATGCAGTGCTTCTGTTCCTGTGTGGTTTCTCTTTCTTTTTCAGATCCACATCCCTGACGCGGTTTTATAAATACACTGAAATTAACCGCATATTGTTTATTAGTTTAATGCATCTGATTGTAATTAACCTGCAACAATATAATGGTCCACGGAATGGTTAAACTATTCTAAATACAATAGCTGCTTTAGCGTTGTTACTTTCACTGCACCTTCTTCTTCTTCTTCTTTCAGCTGCTCCCGTTAGAGGTTGCCACAGTGGATCATCTTTTTCCATATTACTTTAACTGCACCGCTCAGAGTATTTATATCACTGTATCTGAGTGGGGAATCAAAGATCTACAGAAGCTGAGAAAGAGAATTATCGGTATACAGCATCAAGCACATGCTGCCTTAGCCAGCTGCCTCTTTTAACTCCTATCATCATGAAAATGATATCACTTATATATCTCAGTATTTTAATTATTCAGAGAGCTATAATATCACAAATGTAATGGATTCTGTAGGAAGAGAAAGCCCGGAATCACATAGTGATTGACACACATAGAGCAAATAGAAGATCAAATACAAAACAAAGCATTTAACGTGCTACTTTAGTTATGATGGGATTTGAGAAACTAGCAAATTAAACGATTTTAAGATGAAGTTTATGATGTTCTACTTTAATGACAAAATAAACTACGTGATTAAAATGGAAATCTCGAAATTAAAGTTGACATTTCGTGCTTTTTTCCCACTGTGTGTCTATTTTTTTTTTTGTCTGTACCCTAATAAGCTTTATTATGACACTCAGATGGTGGGCTACAACTCGCCTTTTCACAGCAACTTTGATATCTGACAACTTCTTTTTTATTTCGGGCACTGTGCAACTTTGTGAACTTGAGCTTTCGAGTTTCTCCGACACTCTGTCACTCGATCAACTTTCTTTTGTTGTTTATAACACTGTTTAAACCAACAAATAGTACGTTTTTCTTTGCCTTCACTTGGTATTCGCTAAAATTCTTCTCTTTTCCCACTTGCTTTTCCCATTGTCTTTTCACAGAAGGCTGACCTTAAGGGCTATTTATATTGATTTGCACATTCAAAGAGGCGTAATTCTGGGAGGAGTTGGGGCCGGACAGCTGGCGCATGCACGTGCGTTCATTTTCATGCTGACTGGGATTTATGTACCGGAAGAACGTGGAAGTTTGCGTACGCACAGATTTATGCATCTGGATTTTTCTGTGCGTACGTACATTCCCGCTTTTGTGCTTACGCCATGTTATAGTGTGAGTTCTACGCACGGTGTTATACATGAGGCCCCAGGTCTAGTGTAATAGCAGAAATAAGGAAAACTGAGCTTTTCTAAAGCACTTACATATGATTGTTTTGTGATAGGGCTTGGACGCCAGTTTTGTCATGATAATTCAGTTTGTGATCTTGCTTTTACTGTGGGAAAAGTACCTGTGGAAAGATGAGACAAGACAACATAAAGGGGTTGTGTATGCCCCATTTAATGATGTCATGAAATTTAAATTAAAGAAAGAATCACAGTAGTTGCTTGTCTGATATCTTATTAATCTTTAAGGGAAGGCGCTTCTGAAGAATGGAGAGCATCTCCTTCAGTCACCAGTTCGGGTGGAAGTGGTGGGACATTGGTGGCATAGGAGGAAATGGTGTCCTTGAAGTTGTCATCAGTTCTTGAGGCAAAAAGGGAACAGATGTTAAAAATATGTCACCCTACTCTCCCTTACCATGGTTTCTTCATTTGTAGCACCTTGAAAATTCTCATGTAGTGCACATGTCTGACATGATGAACTTTCCTAACTTCTCTGCATCAACCAACAGGTACTACACCTTGAAACACTTGAAAATGTGTCTGATTTTATTTTGACAGGAGTCCTGATCTATATTTTCTGTGGTTTTAGTATTATGCTATAATCATTTGTAACCTCTTTGTCCAGAAAAGATGTCTGATTTGGTGTTTTTTTCTTTGTTTTCTTTCCCCTCATATTTATTTTAGTATTTCTGTTTACTTCAGATTTCCTCTGAATGAGATATTGCTCTTGGATGACAAACTGTGCATGCCCAATAGGAAAGATTTATGGTTAAAACTTTTAGATAAAGATCTGAAAATGACAGTGTTGTAGGAAACCTTAAAAATGAAAATGGCATTTTTCAAATATATCTGTTAGTGTGAACAAAGCTTTAGAAAGATCTTTCAATCCAGTAATATGTTTTACACTTATAATTCTGCACTACAAAAAAGTAGATATCATGAATACTAAGAACTCAACCTGACATGCAGATTAATCTTATCAGTTAAGACATTAAACATAATTAAGCTTTCAGAAGTACAGTAATATGTTTATTAAAAGGGAAGTTAAAACAGTGAATTTTTTAAAGTTTAATTTTAAAATGGGTTTCAGCAACAGAAACAGATTGCAGCTTTTGAAGCTAGAGAAGGTGTTGTGGGTGCAATGGGCACCAGGATGGGCACAGAATGAGGGAAGTGGTTTGTGTAGAGTCTGTTATTTCCTTACTGCATGTTCCTCATAATTACAGAAATTGAGAACACACCTTCCTGTTTTGTGTCCATACATTATTCAGGGTAAAAATGCAATCACATCTTGGTGCACACTGTAAGATTACTTAACCTGCATTTTGAAGAGATATGGCGTAGAATGAAAAGAAATTCATAGATAGTTACAGCTGCTTTTTCTTCCATTTCATATTAAAGATTCCTTCCAAATTTAAGTCACTCACTTGTCTCAATAATATATAACAGAATCTGCAAATAATATCTCCATTATTAAAGAGAAAACCAAAGGTGTTTACCACGAGGCTCATAACCATAACAAGAGTGTGACTATCCAACTGGGCCCACTAGGATAGACCAAACAGAAGCAAAGGTAAGGGTGTTGAAAAGAGCCGATGAGGTCACATGTCTGTCTGACTTCCTTTCAGTACAATAAATACCCTGGGACCCCAAACCTTTTTTCAGTCTCTACATTATTCTCTTGCAAACGTTACTCTAGGTTGGCTCAGTTTCTTAGTCAAAAGACATCAAACTATATAAAAATTATAAAATATCGGGTAGTAGAATAGGATGTGGTTGTTTTGAAATAATATTTCAATAGGAACAACAGCCTACAGTCAGTGGAACTGTTAAGAAGTGGAACCGATGGAATTGTTTCATATATGTCTGCACTTTGAGCTACATCATTTTTATGAAAATGTGCTATATAAATAAATATTGTTCTTATAATATTTTCAACATCAACTTAAAAGCTAGTAATCAATGTCACAAGTTCACTTTTCATATCCTTATATTTCATCATCATAATCGGCAGAGGGTAAAATTTAGGTCGATCACCTCACACCAGTGTGTCTGGTATGAGAAACCAGCTTCTGACAAATTCCAGGTAATACACTAAGGCAATATTCAAAGTTTATGAACACAGAACAAAAGTCTTGCTGTATTTTAAATAACATAAATCAGATTCTTAATTTATTATTCATCCATATTTTGTTTAAATGCTAGTAATAGAATGTTTTATCTATTAAAGTGATTATATAAATACAGCATTGTCAATATTATGTAAAGAATAACTGTTCTACCCAGGAAATTTCTTCATACAATGGGATGTATCAGAGGTACTTTCTATATACTACATTTGTAGTTTTTTTTTAGTTTTTAACGGAGGCTAATATTATTAGTTCAATGGAGCTTTACTCATAAATATGCTAAATACAATTGGCCATGAGTGAAATTTTCCTGCTGCAGATCAATTTTTGCTTTTCCTATTGACTTAACTTATTGAATTTGTTTTTGAGTTTATTGCCAGTCTTATGTTCACTTGGAGCGAGGGTGATGGTGGAATAATATATTATTATACTATACCATTTTCTAAGCCTGCTTAATCATGAGCAGTGTCACGGGGAGTTGAAGTCTATCTCAGCAAGTATAGGGCAGAAGGCAGGAACAATCCCCTGGACAGGGCACCAGTCTGTCACATTGTGATCACAAATACACACGGGCACACACTAGGACCAACCAACCTAACCAGCATGTCTTTGGACTGGGGGAAGAAACTTGAGAACCTGGAGGAAAACCATGCAGACACAGAGAGAACATACAAACTCAATGCAGTGAGGACCCAGGACGCGGACCCTGGCCTCCTTACTAAGAGGCGAAAATATTGTGCCACCTTGCCGCCTACAGTATTATTATTGTCAGGGTGGACCTGACACACAGATGTCAAGTAAACCCCCTAGTAGTTCATTGGCCAGCAGCTAGTGAAAGACATGAAATTTCAGTTCACAGAGTGCAAAATGTGCATTTCTTTTTACAAATGTTATAACTGTGTTGAATAATTTGTTTTTGATAAATAAATTATTCATAAAATAGTGCATATAATATACCTAATAAATAGATCAATAAAATAAATCATATCAGTCCAATTCTTAGAGTAGCAATCCCATACAGCATTTCCATGCATTCCATCCATCGAAGGGCCCTGTTTAATACTTTGCCCTTTAACTAGCAGAGCTTCCAAGTGACTTTGTGCTTTTGTTGTCAATTCTGTCATTTTGTACCGCATTCTTGCACATGTACGCAGTCCCTCCTATGATGATAAATACATCCAAACTGCTCTGAGGCAGCAGGCATGACCATCATCCAGGAACTCATCTCTCAGACTGTTCTTTGATCACCTCACCTCGGTGTCTGCAGAGCAAATACCATTCTGAAAATGCCTCTTCTGCTCCTTGCTGCAGCAGGGCAGGTTCTCTCTATTTGGACTCTTTGCCAAGGGGACCACCGCATTACCAGTATCATCTTCCTTCGTTCGTATCCTCTCCTTTCTATTTCATTTCCCATCGAGTCATCTTTCAGTTTCTCTTTAACACCACAATTTCACCCTCTGGAGCACAGGATCTCTCTTTCTCCATCTCTTTCTCTCTCCAACTCAAAACTGACCACACTGACCTCCCACTGCTTTTACACAGCCCTTTTATCTCTGGTGATGCAAATGCCATGCTTAGTTTGCCGCGCTTAGCCCCTAACGAGAGAAGGCATGCTGGATCACTCATCCACACAGGCTTAATTGCCTGCCAGTTCCTCCATTAGCGCCACAACCACTCAGCATTCCTATCTACCTCTGCTGTTAAAACAAAGCACCACTGGTTTGAAAACAAAAGTTCTTTTCAATCAGTCATGGACCCACAGACAGGCAATGTCACAATTATTATTGTTATTATAATTATTATTAATATATTAGGGATTTATAATTTTCTGTCTTTATGTCATTCACTCGAGAATTTGTTTTCATGTTTTTTTGTCAATTGTATTTTCAAACTTCTATTTTTTTGTAATTTGTTTTTATTTTTTCATTTTATCCATTTGGCTTTACCCCAAAAGCCATAGTCAGACCATAAAGTTCTAACACCGAATCGTGTTTTACATTAACTTATCACACACGGCAAGGACAGTTACAGGATGAACATTTATGTTGGCCCATGTAATGTTTTTTGAATTCTGGGATTGTTTTTTTCCCTGTAAATGTGTTGTAATGACCGGTTTGTGGGTTGAGGAAAAACAACACATGACTTGTTAATGCAGACAAGCAAGTGAAGATTTTTTTTATGAAGGAGTGAGGCTTAAAATAGGAGAGAAGTAAGAACTGCACAGAAAAGAACAGATGAAAAAAAAATAATATTGTGAATTATGTACAATGTCCACCCCCTCTCTGTTCTGGCTGTGGGGAACCCTTTAACTGAGCTGCGCTAGCGTTTAAACTGACCAAAAAATGCCAACCGAGGCTTATCTTGGACTCAAGAATGCCACTTCCTCCTCTACTTTTCTCTTTCTCCCCTTTTGCTTCTTGCAAAGCAACAATGCTCATGGAGACAGCATCTAGTTCCCACACTCGAGCTTGATAACCACATCTTCCTTGAGTTTCATTGGTCTTTCCTCATACCATTTCACAATTCACTTTCTATAATATGCATCATCCTGTCTTTTTTTCCTGTCCAGGAGACCTCCCCCACTTTATTCGTTCATCCACCCTATTGGTCAGTGCTGCTCTTTATGTTTATGTGTCCTGCCAATCACTTCTACTGGAGGCGTTCATTTGCATAAACTGACAAGTTGCAAACAGCTAACTGACACTTCTCTTTGGGCTTCATCTCAGGGCTGTGCCAAAAAAGCATGCAGCATATTAGCATTGCCTACTCACTACAGTATTATTATCAACAAGTAAAAAGACGTGTCAGTTCGTTTTTTTTTTAACGTCAGTAAGTATCAATTAATTAAGTTAAAGAATTTTTGTGATTTTTAGGTATTTAGTTCTACTGTTATGGGGTTTGGGTTTACCTCATAATATTGATATAGCAAAATGTCCTTTCTTAGCGGATACATACTGTCCTAAATGTACAATCTTACCAAATTTTAGTTTTTAATTTAAACGGGAAATAGTATTTTTGTTGATGGTCAAGTGAGTCAGTGAGTGAACTTTGCATTTTATATATTGTGAGGCATGTTCAGCCATTTCAGCCACTTTCAAACGGTTTTCAAATATGAAAGAAGCATACTCCCCAATAGCTAAGGTTTACTAGTGTGGGATCAACTGCAGATGGTGGCGTGTAAGGCAGTTATCGCAAGTTGTTTGGAGGCTTTAAAGCTTATGTCTCTATTCAGCCGAACGCTCCTGAGGAAGAAGCCTTCAAGTTCTTTTAATCTGAATGATGACATCAGGACTTGGGTAGACAAGATGTCAAGTTTCCTGCATGTTTGAATAAAAATGTATTAATGTCAAATAATGTCATTTCAAGTGCCAGAATAAAGTTCTTTTTGCAGAGTTCTCTCCTGCCTGCCTTTTTCTGTGCAACTCAGAAGCCCAGACGTTACAATATATAGATAATAATTCTGGAGAAAGCCACAAAGAAAGTTGTCTGTTTTCACATTCTGGTCACTTAGAGCAGCTGAAAGCGATGTGAAACTGTGCTCTCCAGGTCACTAAAAACTGCAGAATTGTACATCATCAAGCCGCAGAACACCTTTTCCTTGTATGCTCTCTTGTCTCGAGTCTTCATTCTTCCTCTTTTATATGCCCACTGTTCTGTGAGTTCTCTTTCAGCCATACAAACACAGACAGGAAACACTGGTGAGAGACCAATTCTATGCCAGTAATGGGTGCAAGAGAAGGACAAATTGCTTTATCCACACAAAAACCTGTAGCTGCATCTGCTTTGGATGCAGTAGTTGTTTTATTCCCTTGACCGAAAAAGAGATTACATTTTTTTTTACTGAACAGGAGATATAAATTGTTAATTTATTTGTTCTCTTTAAAACAGCCTGATGATAAAAAAACGGTTTCTTTATTCAGTAAAATTCTGATTATATACTGTACATTTCATTCCAAATAACTGATTAATGAATAAACCACATTTATAAATATGTATTTCTTCTAATTAACTATTTATTATTTGACTCACTTAAACAACATATTGTGATATTTTCTTTCATTTCTAACAGCATGGAAATAAGCTTAAAGAGTTACATAAAATATACTGTTGAACTTGTAATCTTTACTTTATGTGGTATTTTTCCCAGTCAGCACAGTCACAATGTGTTTCCGGTTTGGCGTGTGCACTGCTTCTGTTTCTTGTTAGAAGAAAATTGCTTACTGAACTTTTCGTATCTAGCATTCTTTTTGAATGCAAATTGTGCTCAATGAAGGAAAACCCCTGTCTCCTTGTAAAGAATGACACAGATAAGGTAGAATAAAATGATGCAGTAAAAATAATGTGCCTGTGTAACTTCTGAGGTCTCATCTGTCAATGTGGCTTTCAATCTTCCTTAGACAAGCACCTTCTGAATGTCTCTCACCTTTAAGAACAACATTCTTTTAACATGTATGAGTGTCCCCCTCACTTCTACTTTTACAGATTTTCCTCTTGGGATCTGAGATTCTTCATCCCTTTTAGGGACCATCTGCTACTGAGCCTTACATCAAAAACTTGACAAAGCAAACCATTAGTCAATGTCTTGTTAATCTTATTGAATAATAAATTGTCATTTAGCAGGCAGGAAACAAAAGCAGAGAGTCTGAGTTTATGTGTCCTACATTCATGGCAGGCACTCTGTCTAGCCTACTCTAGTATTCATTGCTTTGCTTTTTCTTAATGTGACAAACATGTGCTTTCTGCTGAAAGATCATTTAAGTATATCTGGAATTCATTATTCATCACTATTTTTTCATATAAGAGTAACAAAAAATACTCTCTCATCAGCTTTACCTGAAGTGATCACTATTCATGTAAATGGTATTTAACATCTTAGTTAAAGAAATACCTTAATTTACTACAGGATGTCTTTTTTAATTTCATTTTTTATTAGATCTCTTCATGCATTACCACATCCTATTTCCTTACAGGCACTTAGAGGGGATTACACACATATGGGCCATTGAGTGATTCTCTGCTTTTCATTAGATCATACATTCTCCAAAGTGAATCAACAAAGTCAACTGAGTGCTGAATTTAAGAGCTAGCTGTCTCCGATTTCAGATGTATATGGATAAATAGGATGTATTTGCAAATAACAAAACTTGTAAATAATAATAGAACAATTCTTGTTAAGTCTTTCGGTGGTTTAGGGTTGTTATCACCCCTTTAATTGCAAACTCTTCTTTGATTTTTGTGTCCCTATATTTCTGAAATACTCATGTGCTTTGTCTGGTCGAGTTGATTCTACCAACACTTCACTTTCTTACTTCAATTCAAACAAGTGTTACTAGACATCTTTCTACAGTTTTTCTAAGCACATACATAGGCATAGATCTGAGTCGTGAGATTGACCAATACTGTAGGTACTTTATTATTATCAGTCATTAACTAAGCGACAATAGCAACATTTAGGTTTAGATATACACAGATACATGTTAATATATTTTAAGAGCACTGATTAGTTCAGATTTGTTATGCTCCTTGTTCTTTGTATGTTGAACCTAGTGAAGCGGGTACTCCTGGAGCTGCATGATGGGGATTGCCCCATCCTATTGTCCTACTGAAGAGCCCAGCAGACAGCTGTTTATAGCGTAATTGTGGCATAAGTTCCTACTTCTGTCTTTTGGATTCCATTTGGATTTTTGATTTTTCGATCTTTGTGAGTACTGCCTGCTTGTAGTGTTTTGGGGTAAAGCCCACGTTACTGATAGTGAGCTTTTGCTTCCTACATCATGGGGCAAATCTTCAATATGAGTTTTATGAGCCAACAAAAATCACAACTGTCAGTCAGTCATTTTCCAACCCGCTATATCCTAACACAGGGTCATGGGGGTCTCCTGGAGCCAATCCCAGCCAACATAGGGCGCAAGGCAGGAAACAAACCCTGGGCAGGGCAGGGCACACACACCCCCAGCACACACTAGGGACAATTTAGGATCGCCAATGCACCTAACCTGCATGTTGTTGGACTGCAGGAGGAAACCCACGCAGACATGAGGAGAACATGCAAACTCCACGGCTGGAGGACCTGGGAAGTGAACCCGGGTCTCCTTACTGCGAATCAGCAGCACTACCCACCGCGCCACCGTGCCACCCAAAATCACAAAAACAAATGCAAAACTTTTTAAAAACCAGGCAGGGTTTAATCGATAACATTTTAGGATAAGCATTTAAATTGAGGAAGCGGATTCTCTTCCCTTTTTTATCTCATGTATTTATTTATTTTTTAAATCTATTTATTTATTTTTCTTACTATTAAAATTTTACTCTGTTGCCCTAGCTCTCTTTCTTTTTGGTCAGGGTTGATTCTAATTGAACTTAGTTCTGTAAAATTTGACTTGCTTGTATGGAATGTTATTTGCTTTTAATAAATTCAAAAAAATGATAAAAATAACAACAACATTTTACGCAGCTTTATGATGACCACAGCCACCTTGTTTGTGGTTACTGCTTCTGTTATTAATCATGTGACTGGACGTCTATGTAACATGTCATGCCATATGCAGTCTGTATCTAAGATGTTAGTGCGCGTCATTGTGTTTTTGGACTAAATAATAAATCTTCGATGAATTGTTGTTCTCAACAATTCTCTCAACGTTTTCAATACTACCTTAGCTAGGGGAAGGATTTTTAGTTATATAAGGACATTTTTCTTTTGCTATCTGACTACTGATTTCTGGGGTTAATTTTGGTCTGATGCTCATGCTGTCGATCTACTGGATTTGACCTTTGTTTCTTTTATAGGCTCTCCCATCCCATCATTTTCCCTAAATACCCTACCGAGTCATTTCATCCTCTTGTGTTCAAACATGCCAGTTCCCATCTAGACCATAATAACGTTATCAATACAGAATTGTAGGTCACCAGCACTTGAGCACTTGGTATTATTTTTCATGGTTACTTTCATGACATCGTTCATTTGTCATTTTGTGTATTGCTATGCTTACAGACACGTCCATTTTGTTGCTCTAGATTTCATGAGTACTGCCATTTTGAGTGTCTGGTCATCATGATATTGCATAGTTGCTGGGCACATGATGCATATGCCATGTGACCCATGATATCATGATGGTCAAAATATATTGGAGGGCTGCTGGCATAGCTAACTATGTAGATATTGAATAATAAGAAGGGACCTATTTTTGTGACTGTGTACTATAAGAGCAATTGAAAAGGAACAAAATCATTACAGTTAAGTTGGGTGTCAAATCCATTTATCCATCTATCCATTATCCAACCCGCTATATCCTTACTACAGGGTCACGGGGGTCTGCTGGAGCCAATCCCAGCCAACACAGGGCGCAAGGCAGGAAACAAACCCCAGGCAAGGGCGCCAGCCCACCGCAGAACTCCATTTAGAAATTCAACTTTTAATTTATGTTTTTGGCGTACCTTACTTGGTAGTCCTGATCTCCGTGTTTTGATCCTCGGCCAGTTTTCTGACCACTCTTTCTGATTGTCCCTAAAATGAAAGACATTTTTCTATTATTATTTTTTAAATAGTTTTAGATGAGTCATCATTTCAAAGTCATACAACAATATGTGAATGAGCAGGCAAGAGCATATTTCTATAGTATCCACCTTTTTCAAATTTCTCAAATTTCACAAGGAACACTAATTTAAAATTTATTTTTTTAATTGGCCATTGCATCACTGTAGCATAGAGGTGTGTAAGTCAAAACTAATTTTGACCTTATCTAGAATCCTAAATTACCTAAAATAAAAGTATCTGACTTTACGGTGACCTACTTATCAATAAATCTTTAAAGTCATGAAAATACAATTTTGAAAACATTTTACAAAACTCCACACGTGTTCCTAGAAACATGTTTTCTTCTTATATTTTCAAAAGTGATTACGGTGATGGCTGACTTAGGGTTTGTCCTTGAAGTTATGCTACATTGCATAAAGCACAACAAGGGCAATGAAAGAGATGACAGTGCCTTTGTTTAATCTTTCATAAACATTTAATCTTAATATGCAGGAACATTGTTATTTACCATAAAAATTCTGAAAATGAACCTGCTAACCTGCTAGTGGACTTTAAAGGTGTGCAACTGATAAGAATCAATAACATTCATTTAGTCATTGAATGAACAAATAGACGGATCTGCTACTCGGAGGTCTTGACTACTCGGAGGTCTTGACAAGGAAAATAGAGTAAAAATGTTTTGTGTAGGACTGGAAGCATTGCAATGTTAGGTTTGTAAGAAAACATCTGTGCTCTAAATTTGTTTCTTATTAGAAATTGAGCCATTGCAATAACTAGATATCCCCAGTGTTTTATACTGTGGACAGTACTAGGATACCTCAAAAGCTTAAGATACGTAAATGTGCTTTTGTTAAACTTTATGAAAATTGGTATTCATGCGTTCTCATTTAATCCCAATCAGTATCAATTGCTTAGGCATTATCCAAAGCTTCTTAAATTCAGTAGCTTCATTATTTAAGTTAGTTTATCACTTTTGGGATAACTAGTAGTTATATAAAAGTATATATTTTGCGCACCTTGATTTGTGCAATTTATCTCATTCTTCCTGGTAGATCCTCTCAAGCTCCATTAGATTGGATGAAAATCATCTGCAAATTGCCATCTTTAGGTCTCTCCACAGATGTTTTAATGGATTTAAGTCTGGGCTTTGGCTGGGCCACTTAAGGAAAGTCAGAGACTAGTTCTGATGTCACTTCAATATTGTCTTACCTGTATGCTTCGGGTCATTGTCATGCTGAGAGGTGAACTGCTGCCCCAGTTTGAGGTTGCATGCACTACAGAGACATTTATTAAGGGATCTTTTTGTATTTGGCTGCATTAATTCTTCCCTTAATTCTGACATGTTTCCCCATCCTTGTCCCCGGGCGAAGTGGTGGCTCTGAGGCTAGAGATTTGAACTAGCAATTGGCAGGTTGCCGGTTTGAATCCCGTAAATGCCAAAAATGACTCTACTTCATTGGGCCCTTGAGCAAGGCCCTTAACCAACATGCAATTACTCTGCCCTGGGTATGATGTTAATCTGCATCCAGCCGAGCATGTAGGCCCTCCAACCTGCAGGGAAAAACCTGGGGGTTGGTGGCAGAATTGGCACTCCAGCCACCATAAAAAAAAACTCACCCTGTTCCACTCCATCTGAACTAGGGTGGTGCTGAGGTGTCACCCATTGCATGGCTGCACTCGGGTCCTAATCTGGGATCCTGAGGTGGTTTGTCATGTGGTGGGTGTGGCAATGCGCTGTATCAGCTTGCGCTCCTAACCTCTCTTTCTCTCTCCTCGTCCCTGCCACTAAGAAGCACCCCTGTACTGTGATGCTGTCACCACCATATTTCAAACATTGTGCTTGGAGTTCTACCCAAAGAGTTAATTTTTTCTCTCATTGTACAAGACAATCTTTGTCCTTGTGTTCCCAAATTCCTTTAAATGCTATTTGGCATTCCGTCTAGCCACTCTGCAATACATGCCTGAAATAGTTGTCTTTCTGAAAGGTTCATCCATTCTAGCAGAGGAGCTTTGTAGCTCTGTTAAAGTGATGTTTGGGATCTCCATCATCTCCCTGACAAAGGCCCTTCTTCCTGGTTAGTCAGTTTGGCTGAACCTCCAACTCTAGGTAGAGTCCTATTGGTTCCTAACTTTTTCCATTTCACAATTATTAAGGTGATTGTGCTTTTGGTTTTTTGCTGTTGGCCTGATCTGTGCTATCAAAATGGTCTACAGAGAGTTCCTTGGTCTTCATGGCTTGGTTTTTGTCCTGACAGGCAGTGTAAATTGTGGAGTCTTATTTACACAGGCATGTGCCTCTTTAAACCAATCAATTCAGTTTGCCACAGGTGGACTTCAATCAAGTTCTAGACTTATCTCAGGAATAATAAAGCAAACAGGATGCACCCAACTGAATGAAATGAAGGATTTCAGTTTTTCATGTTAAACAAATTTGCAAACCTTTCTGAAAACAAGTTTTCAGTTTGGAGCGGCACGGTGGCGCAGTGGTAGTGCTGCTGCCTCACAGTTAGGAGACCCGGGTTTGCTTCCCGGGTCCTCCCTGCGTGGAGTTTGCATGTTCTCCCTGTGTCTGCGTGGGTTTCCTCCGGTTTCCTCCCACAGTCCAAAGACATGCAGGTTAGGTGGATTGGTGATTCTAAATTGGCCCGTTTGTGTGTGTCCTGCGGTGGGTTGGCACCCTGCCCAGGATTGGTTCGTGCCTTGTGCCCTATGTTGGCTGGGATTGGCTCCAGCAGACCCCCGTGACCCTGTGTTCGGATTCAGCGGGTTGGAAGATGTTTTCAGTTTGTCATTATGGGTTATTGGGGAATGATGGAAGAAAATTGCAAATTTATCATTTTAAAATTAAATCTACAGCACAATAAAATGTGAAGCAACTGAAGGGATCTGAATACTTGCTGAATCTACTGTATATGGATGCCAGATATAAGACTGCTGTCTTTTTATTTCATCCTGGTTTCAAAAATTTAGTTAGCAAAAGCACTGTTTTTGAATGGAAGACGGATGCAAGTATATTTGTTTTTCCCTACCCATCAACATTTTTGAAAGAGAAGGAATGGTAAGTGGTGGACAAACACATATATCTCCACTGCTAGATGTGTTGAAGAACTATTTAAAAATGCACCCAACCTGTTTTTACCATTGAGTGTTTAAAATACTAAACAATTCAGAGCTTGTGGCAAGTTCTTTGTCTGCCTTGTAATTTTCCATCAGAGTATATTTTGATAGAGAAGATGATGAGCACCTGAAAGCCTTCACTAAAGTCCACCACTGGAGTGGTAGTCTGTTAATTGGGATCTAATTGAGGCAAGGTCTGCGACTTTGTATTTTCCTTAATAAAATTGATAACTCAGGAATGAAGGCTTGATTTGTTTAGTTCTCTAACTGGGCTGGGCAGAGTTGCTATGCCTGGAAACAGGGTGTCACAAGTTGACACACCTTTAGGCCACTTTCATTTTCATGTATTGTATTGACAACAAAAAAGAAAATGTCATGCATACAATCACACCCATAGAATATATAATAACATTGTTGAAAAGGAAGTTGACAATCAAATGAAAACAGAAACCAACCTGTATGACAACATTTTGCTTTTATAATCATGCAAATTACCAATTCCAGTATTGCTGACTGATCTGTAAAAGGCTTGTTATGTGATAACTGAGGCTATGGATAGAAAAGCCAGTGGCACTTTCAGCAGGAACAGACCAGACCCTGACTGTACATTTTCATGGCCTTCCTTCCTTCCTTCTAAAAAAATCATTTCTGTGGTTATATCTTCAGGGATTATTTCCAGCTAGTGGCTCTGTAGTGTCCCATCTGCCCATGTAGCATTTAGAAATGTTCTATTGGAAATCAGAAATATTCCGATGAGAACGGGTCATTCATCCCAACAAAGCTCACCAATCCTATCCATCTAATTTCTCTAAATAATGTCAAGTCAAGTTTTGAAGGTTCCTGAAGTTCAACTCTCTACCACACTGCTTAATAACCTTTTCCATGGTTCCTTGTGGGAATTAAAATATTCTAATGTTTGTGTGAAATGTAGTTTTAAGTTTCCAACCCTGTCTTCATGTTCTTGTTGAACTCATTTTAAAGTTACAGCCTGGATCCACTGTTTTAATTCCCTTCATAATTTTGAACACTTCAGTCATGTCACCTCCATTTCAAGTTTTAACTCCTTCAATCTCTCCTCATATGTCCCACCTCTTAGTCTTAGAATCAGTCTAGCTGCCCTTCTCTGTAATTTGCTCTAGTGTTGTCATGTCTTTTCTGCTGCAGGGAGACCCAAACTACATGCAGTGCACCGAATTAGGCCTCACGAGTGCATTATAAAGCTTAAGCATAACCTCACATTGTGATACATAAACTAACATTCTGTTAGCCTTCTTAATGGCTTCTGAACACTGGATGTAGAGATGACTACACTATGACTCCTAGGTCCTTCACATAAAAGGTACTTTCAAGTTTCAGACCTCCCATTGTGTTTTCTAATTATTTCCTACATGCAATGCCCTACATTTACTTTCATTAAATTTCATCTGCCACATATCTGCCCAAGCCTGTATTCTGCCCAAGTCCATTTGTAATGATTCAACTGATTATTTGCCATTCCACCTAATTTGGTATTGCTGGAATGAGTAGGTTTCATTCTCTTCCTTTCTCTAGCCCTTGGCATGTTCCTCAATTGATACCACTCTTACACTTAAACGTATTTTATCAAATACAAACTGCAAACAGCACAATTGTCATAACAAATGTCTCTTGGCTGTGAAACCTAGACATCAAGAAATTTATGAAGCAGAAATCTTCTACTATCTACACCTTGAGTGGCAAGTATATTTTGATTGGTTTTATTATGTGCCTTGCTGTTATTCTATGTCAGCCCAATGGAACATCAATTACTTTACTTGGTTTAGATACTTTATAGAATGACTCAATAGTATCCAAAATGATTTAAATAGAAAATATGTAATGTACTGCAGAGCTAGTTCATAAGTGCTCCTCTTATATGTTCATTAACTTATAAGTAACTGGTTATTGCTGCTGCAGTACACCCCCAAATACTGGCCTCCCACATCTCAAAGATACATACAGTACATAAGGCTATACTGGCCAAATTGCAAATCAAATCAATTGTATTTGTCACATACAATGCCACAGTACAAAATGTATTGGAATGCTTAGTGGGTATACTCCAAAACTGTGCATTCAAGAAGAGCATAAAAGAAGAATCAACAATAAAGACACACAACTTTATAAATATTAATAAAAATAATTTTTAAATGAATACAGTAGCATTATTTTATTAGAATTATAAAATATGTGATAAATAAATAAATACAAGAAAATTAAGAAGTGGGCATTGTGTAGTTCTAGACACTTTCCTTATTCAAAATAAGGATGGACTGTAGAAAGCAGCTTACTCTTGGCCTCTCTAAATTGGTCTTTAAGCAGAAGTATTGTTTTCTGCACAGAAAAGAGGCCATGGTTGGGATGGCTGCTATCATTGATAATTTTCTTTGACCTGGTCCAATATTTCTTGGTGTAGATGTCCTGGATGTTAGAGAGTGCACTCCCAGTGTCGACCTCACCAGTCTCTGCAGTGTCTTGTGGTCTTGTAGCATGCTGTTTCCAAACCAGGATGTAATACTGCCTTTCAGGATACTTTTGATGGTTGCTATGTAGAAGATCTTTACTAATTAGGGTTGGGCTGAAATCTCTGACATATCTGAGGTAGTATCTGAGGTTGTGCCTTCTTCACCAAGGTCTTGATGTGTTTGGACCAGGTCAGGTGTCTGAAACTGTCCAAACTTTCCACCTGAGTGCTATTAATAATGAGGGGGTTGGAACGCCCCTGCTGTTTTATCTCAAAGTCCACAATGAGCTCCTTTGTCTTGCTGACATTCAGGAGTAGACTGTTGTAATGACACCTCAATGTGACAGACTTCCACTTCATCCAGGTAAGCTTGCTCATTGTTGTTAGCGATCAGGCCTGCCACAACTGTGTCATCAGCAAACTTGACAATAATGTTATGGTCATGTGCAGCCGTGCAGTCATATGTGTAGCAGAGGCACAGTAAAGGACTCAGAACACAGCCCTGTGGAACTCCCGTGTTGAGGGTGAGAGAAGATGAGATGTGGCCACCCACTCAATGGACCTGAGGTCAGCATGTCAGGAGGTTAAAAACTCAGCAACACAATGAAGTGCTCAGACACATGTCTTTGACCTTGGTGTGGAGCTTAGAGGAGTGTATTGTGTTAAATGAAGAATTATAGTCTATAAATAGGATTCGTTGTCTAGGTGGGCCAGTACTGAATGTAGGATTAAGTGATGGCATCCTCTGAAGCGATATGTGAACTGTAATGGAGCCTGTTCTTTTTGTAGAGAACAGCATTTGTAATTTTTAACTAGCCTCCTCTTGAAAAACTTCATTGCTATAAGTGAGCACACCCTGCAATGGCTTTAGGCCCTGTCCGTAGTTAGTACTTGCATGCGTTCTAATGATACCAGAATTGATACCAGGTTTTACACGATTATTTTTCACCCCAGAAAAAACACATTTGTTTTCATTGCAAATAGGATTGAATATTTAATATTATTATTTAATGAATTAAGTGCTAATATCTGTAATTCAGAAATAGTAAAGTAAAATAGTAAGCAAGGAAAACAAAAACAACTTTCTTTCATAGACCATATGATGCAAATTAGTCATTTCATTAGATACTTTCTTTGAGGGAGTCAGTAAAAGAGCATTCACAGTCATATCCAAAGCTGAGCAAGTGTTTCAAAGTATGAATTTTTTCTTTCTTTGTTTTGATAATAGTCTATTGCCCAGGGAGTATACTAGATTTTTGATTACCTCACTATAGAAGAGAATGTGTGCATTCTAAAGTTACCACCCAGTTTGTTAGAAGTGCAGTAGACTGCTCATTCAGGTCAGAAAGAATATTCTCTCCTTGTGGCTGGTCTACAGCAGTTTGTATAATAGGAATTTTTCCAGCTGTAACCAGAGAGCTTAATGCTGTGAAGTTCTGAGCCTCTGGCCTATTGCTTCAGAGTCCGCAGCTCCACAACACCTGTTCACAGTCTGACTGACAAACAATCATGTCATTATTCATCACTGAATTGGCAGTCTAAATCCTCTGCTCCTACAGCCTTAACCACAACAAAGAACCCAAAATAAGACACTTTTTCACTTTTATCTGACCATCAATTAGTCCTAATTTTACAGCATACCCTCTCTGGGTGATCAGTTTGACTACAATGTTGAAAGATTGTGCTGCTCAATTGAGATTTGATATGTGGTGATATGATGGCCAGTAGTCAGTCTGGGATTTATTAAATAAAGCAAAATATTGAATGATGAATCCAATACTGTGTTATGCCATATAGTGGTTTTCTTTAACATACATTACTGTGATAAGTGAACATGTATTTATTAATTTATTTCGCAATTTAAGAATTTTTTCATTGGTACCATAAGTTATTTTTCCCCCAAGTCTAGCCTTATTCTTGAATGTTATTTTACCTTCATTTTGTGGCTACATTAGATATTTGAATAGTATTTGTTTGGTATTTGTTATTTTTGTCGCAACATTGTCTTGGATTCTGACTCATTGCTTTTGTTTTGTGATATGGGTTGCTGGGGGCATGCACAGAAGTTCACGCCATCATGATATTGTTTTTTGTGACAGCATTTAAACCTCTCTTCAGGAATTGTGATCGTCCAACTTTTAAACAGAATATTATGACAAATTTCTCTAGCTTTAGTTTGCATTCTTAAGTGTCCTTAGATTTTGTCTTTGAGTTTGCATTTTGGGCATAATTGTTTCTCTCTGTCTGATCTGCTGGTTACGACTTTACTTTGCTTCTCTGCATCAAGCTCTGTCAATCTGTTCCCAATCCCTTCCTCCTTTCTCTCTCTCTCTTTCTGCGTTACAAGCAGTACAATAAACAACCATAGTCCGTCATACCGACTTCTGTTACTCTTCAAAATAAGCTAAACTTTGCATTCACTGGCTTAAATCATGTGATGAAAAGTTATCATTTGCATCAATCATTAGTCAAGTCTTAATGTTGCTGTAATTATTATATGTAATTTGCATGTTATAATATTATAAGTATTATGCTCACTGATACATTTAGTTGTACTAAGTTTATGTTTGTCGGTTGTATTCTTTGTTGATGTGTTTTTAATTTTGCGTTTGTAAAAATGTATTACAAACCAAATTCCCTCTTGGGGCAATAAAAAATGCATTAAATTTAAATGAAATGAACTGAATAAATGCATGAAATGTTTGTATCTTTTTCAATGTACATGTATAGGTGTTTTACAGTAAACTTTGTTAGATCTTTCCATGAGCTGTAGTTGTATAAAGAGAAGAGTTTGAGAATAAACTGATAATCAAATATTCACTTTCCAGTTAAGGAAAAATGATTGCCCCCTTCCAACCAGGTACTAAAATAATACAAGTTGTTTGTCTGCACTAGGTATGCATGAAAAGACAAAGTAAAGGAAATAGCACATAATGTAAGAAGATTCATAAGTATGCCTCAAACAAGCTAAATGAAAAATCTTTAGAAATTAATTAATGGTCAGCTTCTTTTTATTTTGTTTTCTGAACATAAATAATTTCTTGTTTAATTCTTCATATATTTTATGGTATTCATGGAATTGCACCGATTGTCATGATTAGGAGTCAACAACATAGAAAAAGGGGTGGCAGGCCTCCAAAAGTGGCACAAAAAGTCAGTACTTTCACTGGCTATCCAAGAAAGGCCACTGGCCAACTCCTGACCAGCTTGACCCCAACCACTAAATGTAGGCTTCAGCCCGACCAGACCCAAAATTGGAGAATTGGATTTAAAAGTTTAAAACGCTCTTAACAATTTCAGTATTATCAAAATGTCTCACAAGAGAAAGAAACCAGTTTATGACTCCAGTTTATGACTAAAAAGGCAACAATGGTTCAATTCATGAAAACATAATGATAAAAGAGTA
Source organism: Polypterus bichir lapradei (assembly GCA_026402145.1). NCBI lineage: Eukaryota > Metazoa > Chordata > Cladistia > Polypteriformes > Polypteridae > Polypterus > Polypterus bichir. The sequence continues at coordinate 460,783 of JANRMT010062854.1, read as the reverse complement.
CTTAAAAGAGCAAAAAGGAGTTGTCTAAAAAGCAGTTCAGTAGCTAAAAAGTCTCAATACACAAATATTCAAACTCTAGAAAAAAAAGGCAAATAATCAAAATAGCCAGAAAACCCAAGCAAAACCATTAATACTAAAAAAAAAACTCCATGAACTTCATTGAAAATGTGAAAGAGAGCTTCTCATTGACACACAATGTCTTGCTGTGTTCTGCATAAAAATGGCCACACACTGTGAGAGAAACTTAAAAGAGAAGACTCCACGAGACTAGCACTGAAGTGACCTAAAAGACGTAATTTCTGACACTTGCAACAACTTTGTCTCTCCTTTAGTTAAGCCCATAAATGAAATGATGAAGATCTCTAACATTTTCTTACCTAAAATTTTATCCAACTAGATTTTCCATTCAGTCCAACTTGAACTATGAACTAAAACGGAAGGCCATCTGGTCAAACTCAAAGGGTGTTCTTCACTTACCTGATTCCACAAGGTTAATGTTAGATGCTACCAATACAAGCTAGCTCCAGAATTAACACAAAATAACACTAGAGTTTTGTAAAATGATTAAACAAGACAAGCAAAAAAGGGACTTTATCAAAATTAACCAGCACCTAAAAGAAAAGCTAATTAGCAAGATTCTAGAATGTTAAACTAATCTATTTTTTATTGTTTACTGATGGAGTCTATTATGAAATCATAATGTTTTATTTAGTTTGGACTTGCAAATATGAACATTGTTATTATGCTTTCTGAGGTGTCGTGACATGGCAAATTCCATTCTATCACACTTTTCAGTTTTCATTTTTGCATAGTTGACAAAGTATAATGTCTTATTTAGTTTATTTCATGCCACCATCTCATTTTTAACAAGGATCATCATTTTGAGCATAATTGTTTGTGTTTTGCCAAGATGGAAATATGGGGTAAAGAATAAGGGACCAGAAGGTAAACTGCTGTCAACACAACAAGCAGAACTTCATTTTCGTGATGCTAACACCCACAGACCATAAACTAAATTGTGTCTGAAGTTGAAAGCAAAAGATCAGTAACCAGGAAAACTAAATGTATAACACACACCATAAATTGTTTAGGCTTGTATTCACAATCTTGGATAGCCGGGTCATCAAAGCATAGTATCATGAAATGGAGTTTCACAAAAGGCAAAATGGGTTAGGCCTCCAAAACATGTTAGGGAGCAGGCTAGTATCTAACAAGGCATAGTATCTTGCCAGGCATAACTTCACCTAACAGACTCCTAAGGCACATGCTGGCTTCGACTGAAACTGGGAAGGTGGAAAAACAACTATAAATATTACAAAAACAAAGGAAGATGGATCACTGTTGACCTCTGACTTTTGTACAAAAAACTGCAACAAAGAAACTTTATAAATCAAACATTTATTAACAAAAATGAAATTAAAAACATAAAACCCAAATGCTTAATAAAGTGAAAAGAAGCACAAAGGAGTTACCTACAACCAATGTCACATTATGTAACATCTAGTTGTAGGGTATGTAAAATCGGCAGACCACAGTCGCCAATCTTGTCGCTAGACCAAGTTAATTCACTTGACTCAAAATCGCTGCCTATGTCACATTTAACGACTGAGTGTGGACCTTCCAGCACAGTAGTCCTTGACCCTTTTTGTGATTGCCAATAACGTACAGCCCGACAGAGCAAGCATCAGGCCGTCAGGTTAACAACTACAGTGAAGTCAGCCACTGTCTCATCCCTTTTTTCTTTTTTCGATTTCGTTTACAAGGTTTAAAACATGCTTGTTTCTTATTTCTTGTTGCTAAATTCTATGCATTGCACTTCCAGATGAGCATTCATTGTTTGTCAGCCTTCATGTCCACCCCTGCGACTAATGACAAATTCAAACCTGTTTGACTTTATTGGAGTGAGTCTTAGACTGGGAATGTCACATTACACAACTGCTTCATAGAAGCAGAAGCTGTCTGTAACTTGTTAAGATTATGTAAATGAAGGCTACGATTGAAAATCCCTGCAAGGGTCACATACTGTGATATGGGCTTAATAGGCGGTCCTAAGCAAACAAAGTCCCAAATCACAGTCCTGCAATCGGAATCCTTGAAAGAAAGAGAACCATGATAAAAAAAAAACAGAAAATACACCCTTAAAAAGTTGTACAAATAAATCCAACAAAAGATTCCCAAATTGTGAGCTGTCTCATTCAGTATAAGTAGCCTGAGGAATGATGCAGGAGTCATGATGTCAGGTTGGGCTCTACCCACAAAGAACATAACTACATTTAAAGTGACAGTAGATAATTACAACATCACAAATGAAACAGAAGTTTTGTTTAATAATCTGCTTTTTGATCATGATATACTGTCCAGCTTAGGGCTTAACCTTTTTTCTTAGAATTTTCACTACATGTTTGCTGACTTGGACATGGTTCTTTGAAATAGATTTCTCCAGTTTCTGATCCCTTTGCTGATTATTCTCAAGTACATTTTCATCTAGTCCTTTGCTTTTTTTACCCTCATGAACTATCTGCTCTTTTTATCTGTAGCAGAAGAGAGCCAATTTGTTTTTCAATCTGTGATTGTTTGATTTTTGTTTGTAATTAACAATTCTGTTTCTGGTCTATTCGATTTGTTTGCTTGATCATTTTATATTGCTTGTCTCTCAATTCCTTCATACTTTTTCTCTTACCACATTGAATTCTCCCCCGTGACTGTGTGTTAGGATATAGCAGGTTGAATAATGACTGACTGACTGACATTGAATTCTAATAGTATTATTATTGTTATTATTATCAGTAGTAATAGTAATAGTTGTAGTAGCAATAATAGTAATAGTGGTGGTAATATTGTTACATCTAGAGAATACTGTGAATTTTTACATGCATGTACATAAAGCATGATAAAGTAGAATATCCAGTATTAAAATAGGTGCCTTACCCATCTTTCTACTTCTATAGTAAAGTGTCTTTCATACATGGGCTCTGGTCTTTTGAAAAGGATCAGAACAGTCACAATATTTCCGTGCTTTCAAGTAATCATTGATTTCAGAAGACAATGGAAAATCACCAACCAGACAAAACTGTACAGAAAACAAAGAAGAAAATGCTACGTTTTCCAACAGTGGTGCAACCTGACACGAGAGATGTCAAGTTAATTAAAGAGACTATAAGGGTTAACTGTTTCATGCTTTTGGCTAACAATCACTCCAGATCTACTGTAGATCGGCTCTGTCCAAAATAAATCTCACAAACATAAAAATGAATTTGTCATACTTAACTGTTGGAATCACAATATTGAATGATAAAAAGAAACACCTGAAAAAGTTTAGGATAAAACATAATAGTTATTGTCTGAAAGAGGACACAAAACAATTTGAGTTTCTGGGGTTTTACATAGTCATAGATTTCTCTTTTACTAATGGAGAAAATCAGAAATAGTATTGAAACTTCATATAAATCTCGCTAGTAGTCACGTGCACTCGTAATCACATCTGCAAATAAATGTAGCACAAAGGGTAGCAAAGGCCGCAAGAAGGATCCTACCTAAGATAAAAAAGTATATGTACTGTATATAGGCAAATCATGCGGGACTCTTGACAAAAAGTTTTGGGTTTTTTTTTTTCAAGCATTAATTCCTTAGGTAATCCTTCCAAATTCTGCACGGATCATAATGGAAGATGACTGAAGGAGATGCTTCTAGTGATGTGGGCAGAATTCAGAATCTCAACTGAGGAAACTGAACATTTTATGTGTGTATGTGTGCTGGTGTTTTATAAGTCAGTTAATCTTCAGGGTCTGTTTCTCATTTTATTTTGTTATAATATTACATCTTTGTATATTCAATTGGGATTTTTGCCAGAAATTAATAGACTTTAATAACATCAGAACGTATGTATATCTGTCAGTCTCGAGTGCCCTCTATATAATGTTTGGGACAAAGACATTTTTCTTGATTTAACCCTAATTTCCACAGTTTAAAATTACAAATCAAAATTCAGACGTGAATAAAGTGGACAGACTTTCATTTAAGGGTATGTGCAGGCATTTCAGTCACACCATGTTAAAATCACAACACTTTTTCAACGTGGCCCCCATATCTCAGGGCACAATAATGTTTGGAACATAACAATGGCAGGTCTAATTAAAGAAGTCATATTTAGTATGTTGTCGCATATCCCTTCCATACAATGACTGCTTGAAGTCTGCGATTCATAGACGTCACCAGGTGTTGAGGAGCTTTTCTTGTGGTGCTCTGCCATGCCTCTAATACAGCCATCTTCAGATCCTACTTGTTTCGAGGACTTGTCTGCATAAGTTTTCTTTTCAGAATATGGAAGGATTGCTCAAATGGATTTAAATCGGGTGACTGGCTTGGACACTCATGAACTTACCATTTTTTAGCTTTGAAAAACTGCTGCTTTGCTTTAGCAGTATGTTTAAGATCATTATATTGCTGTTTAATGAAGTGTCATCCAATGAGTTTGGAATTATTTACTGGAAGTTGAGCAGATAAAATGTTTTAATACACATCAGAATTCATTACACAACTACCATCAGCAGTTACATTATCAATGAAGATGAGTGTGCCAGTACCTGTGGCAGCCATACATGCCCAAGCCATAACAACTCCACCACAATGTTTAACGGATAATATGCTTTGGATCTTGGGCAGCTCCCTTTAGTTTTCACATTTTGCTCTTGCCATCACTCTGATAAAGATTCACTTTTGCCTCTGCCTCCTGAAATGTGCACTCTCGATGCTACAGTGCAAATTCCTTTCATTTGCCAGGTGAAAACTAGATAATAGCCAAACAAGGACACACCCAAATGGGCATCAGAAACCAAAAGGTACAAGGACTACCAACTAAAGGCAACCAGCATACCAGATTATTAAGCCTTTTCTAGTCAAGTGACCAAGATCCCTAAGGCAATAAGGGATAATCAGATATATCCCAAGCAAGTTCATCACCAGACCTTAAACAGGACAGAAGTTCACCCTGTCATGGATGTAAACTTTACCCACCAAACCTTCCCGTACATGCCTCATCAAGGAAGGTTTAAAAGGGGGCCCCAAGGGACTCTGGGAGTACTTAAGCCCTTGGAATAAAAGCCAGAGAACTCTTATACTAAGTTGGATTCATTAAATTCATAGATTACTTTGAGACTCTTAATTCTTAAGAAAAAAAGAGACCAGTTTGGTTTGAAGTGAAAAATAAATGTCTTTTATTCATAATGGAATGGCTAAAGAGAATTCCTTACCTGGTCAGCTGAGCCTGCCACCAAGGTCTGCCTTTAGAAGCTTTAGATTGTTTGGAACAATATACAATGTTATTGATACAATCTAATTTATTTTTAGTCATCTCTTTGGGGTGGACACTTTTTTGTTTATTTTTTCAACTTAACTAGCACAATATATATATATACACTAGGATGCACACTGTTTGAAGTTTAGAGTGCATCGGATTGTACTGTTGTTTCATCATTGAACAATGAAGAAGTATAGTTCATGAATCTAAACAACAGTTATAACTATTTTACATTTAATTCTATCAAGAATTTGGCTTTTCTAGTCATGGATCAGTCATGCTCTCTGTAGTCTGAAAAGTATTAGATCAAGTCTTTTGTATTTACCAATTTCCTCACTTCAACTTTTTAATCCTAATCTTACTTCAAAGTTAAAAACAATATAATTTAGTTGCTACAGTTCAAACAAAAAAAAAATTATCCCTCCAGCAAAATTTATTCTCTTGTAACGTTACATGATCCTTAAAAATAAAGTGAAACTGCATTCTTCTGCTGAGCAGCCTAAGGGCAAATTCATATTATGTCCACCTCACCTACAGTATTTGCACTTTTTAGTGCCGTCATTATCTTTTAACGTTCTGCTACAGTATGCTCTGCATCAGGTTATCCTAACAAGGTTTCCAACATTTTATTAGGATATACATCGCTGAAGTGATATTACAAAAGACAAGATATGTGTATAAACAAGTAAGCGAACAGCTGTCTCATTTTTAATTTGTCATGCCATTTGCCAACCTGCTTAATCCAGACCAGGTTTGTATTGAGGGTTGGGTCTGGAGCTTATACCAGCAAGCACTGGATGCAAGACAGGGACAAACCCTGTAGGGTGAACACAAACACACCACGGCCAATAAAGCATCACCAGTTCACCTAACCTGCAAGTCATTGGATAGTGGGAGTAATCCAGAAACCCACATAGACACAGGGAGAACGCGCAAACACCATTCAGGGAGGATGCAAAACCCTGATGTCCTTAACACTGGTTTTGCTAACACTGCACCATTGTGCCACCACTCATCTATAATCTGAATATATTAAAAGAACCAGAATGCACAGTAATCTAAACTGCAGTACTCAACAAGCTGATAGCCATAGCTATTTACCTGTCAGTGCCGGCGAGGATGCCTTCGAGCTGCGTTTGGTTTGTACTGAGTTGCCAGATGTGGAAACAAATACATCTGCTGAAAAAGCCTTGCATACAGTGGTGAAAAGCACTATTACAAATGGACCAGGATACAGCAAAGGGTTTCTCCTTAACATTGCCGGCTAAGGTCTCTTTCACTCTGCCGTCTTTTTTCCACGGCCCTTAAATGCACCAGCACAGCAAATAACTGACATGATCTTTTGGAAAGTAGAACATCACCTCCTCCTCCACCAGTTTTTGACTTTACCAACAGTAACCACTATGAATTTCCCAGGTATAGATAGATAGATAGAAAGATAGATAGATAGATAGATAGATAGATAGATAGATAGATAGATAGA
>JANRMT010062854.1:434792-453994 GCA_026402145.1 Polypterus bichir lapradei | reverse complement strand
GATAGATAGATAGATAGATAGATAGATAGATAGATAGATAGATAGATGTACTTTATTTGCCCCCAAAGGGAAATTAGAACTTTACAGAAGCTTGAGAGAGACAAAGAGAAATATATGAATAACTAGCTGTCCTCTGTGGCTCAACCACATAGTAGTAAAACAGGAAAAACTTTAAAAATCAATAAAAAATAGATAGATAGATAAGGCACTATACTAAGGAACTATATTAGACATGTAGATAGCTAGATAGATATTTATGGCACTATACTAAGGAACTACATGTATATTAGATAGATAGATAGATAGATAGATAGATAGATAGATAGATAGATAGATAGATAGATAGATAGATAGATAGATAGATAGATAGATAGATAGATAAGGCACTATACTAAGGAATTATATTAGATAGATAGATAGATAGATAGATAGATAGATAGATAGATAGATAGATAGATAGATAGATAGATAGATAGATAGATAGATAGATAGATAGATAAAGATTTGTAAATAAAATAATAAATAACAACCCCCTAAACACACATAAGAACTTCTGGCTTCGGGAGATCTGCTGCAATCAGCAGCAGCCTATAGGTGCCAATAAGATGGTCAGGCCTATCCAGATGTTCATTTGAAGGCATTAACATTTATAGGCTCTAATTGTAATGTGCTATGATCCCCTTCATAAATCTCGAGATCATCTCCTGCTTTTACCACTCTGTCTGATCATATCAGATGAAAACTGTCCTGCATTAAATAGTATCTGAAATATGTTTAAGCTGATTCTCCGCAATAAATAAATGTCACAGTACCAAGAACATTCAGTGACTTGCCATAACATGTTACAGTTCATCCAACTTTTTTAAAAGCGATCAAACATTTCACATTTATGGACACAGACCAGTTCTGACTCCTTTCCACCTTACTTTTATCCTTGCTCTGTATCTTTCCATCTTCAGAAAAGCTACTTCTGTGATAAGGTGCAACAGTTAGCGGTGATCACAAAGCTACCAGCTGAGTAGGTTAACATTTAATTACATTATCTGATGTTATAGGCATAGGTAGCCATCGGATTCTTCCCAACCTCTTTGTCATGCTGTGATAGCTTTTAAGTTTTGAGCTCGTCCAAAAAAGCACTTGATTCAGGCTGACCACTTGGGTCTCTGTCTACGATGATTACAGAATATTTTCAATTTAAAACTTCCTTTAAGATTAACAGTAACAAGCCAGAAGTCACATCTTAACATTATCATTAATAATAATTAAATAAATCGGTTAATAATCATATAAAAAAGAGAGAATAAAACTGAAGAAAAAAAAGAAGAGAGAGAGAGCGCTCATGTAAAAGGTTGCTACTTTCTCCCCTTCTCCATACATTGGATGTGGTTCAAATTCTGTTTTCATTTTTAACTATTATCCGACATATGAAACTTGATATGGAGCATGTTGAGGTTCACTTTCATTGTTTTTGCTGTGATTGAGTTTTGGATATTGATGCTCAAGTCCCTGATATTTTAAATAAGGATATGAGTATTGGAGCAGTTGTATTGTGTCTTTGGATAAAAAATTCTAATTTTGACAGTCAAATATTTCAAAGAAAGATTTTTCTAGTTTGTGGATACTGGAATCACACCACAATCCATCCTACCTTGCACATTTTGCACTGTGGTAACTGTTCCCATGAATTTCTTCATCATTCCTCTGAATTGCTTCATTTCTTTCCTTAAATGGCACCCAAACAGAAATTAAATGTGAAGCGAGTGAGCCAAAAGAAGACCAACTAAGTCAGGGCCTCAAACTCTAACCAATTTCATTCCAACCAGTTGACTTAATTAGGCTCTGATTCTTGTTGTTAATTAAACCCGTTCTTTAATTCCATGACTTGTTGCTGCTCTCATTGTGCAATAGCATACATTTCCAAAATTGTTGATTTTCTCTTTTCTAAGAGCAACATTAAAATGCTTTGTTGACCTGACCTGAGCAGATCAGCATTCCTGAGACCTTCACCTTCTTTTATTTTCAGATATTGTATGATTGACAATGCTGGTCATGTTTTGCTGGTTGTTCTGCCCCACATGTTGTTAGCTGTCAGCTATTATTTGTTGAACTGTGCATCTTGTCATTTTTTAACATGCCAGTCAGTCACGTCCCACACTCACAGTGGTGCTATAAAAGTCTTTGAAACTCACATAAAGCACTCAGGTCACATAATAAACATTTGAATACAATACACCCCATGTGTCTCACATAGGCACCCCTTTATCTCTTGTTTCAGTCACGCAGGAAGCATATCTTTAAGGTATATAAACCAGTAGGTCTGGTTAGTTGTGGTACGCAGCAATTTGAACCTCTGTCTCTCTTCGTCTTGATCCAACTGTGAAAATCACTCGCCTTGTAAGTGTCTTTTAAAGCTTTATTATTTAATGTAAACTGTCTGCTATGTATTGCTTTGTAAATCATTCTTTATTGTCTTTGATTGTACACCTGCAAATGCCTGTATGTTTCTTTTGTATATATTTCAGTTTACAATGAAGTACGTCCAGTAAAAGCCTTCAAGAAAGCTTGATCACCCCTTATCATTTTTTTTACGTGGATGTGCCGAGTTGTTTACGCTCTCTGCGGCCGCGTTGCACTGACAGCGCAGAGTGAGGCAGAAAATGGTCATGTTTAAGCTCATTTTATATCTCATTGTTTGTCTGCTAATTAAGGAAAAAGAAACAATTAACATCTAGGCTTAACTGATAATTAATCAAGAATTGTTCTGGACACACTGCAATTTTACTATGTCATCTAAATCCAAGTAAAATTAGCTTATTTCCTATACAATAATTTTAAGAAAGATATTACATGGAGAAGCAATGTAGACTCTTAACTCTATCTTCCTTCTGCCTTAACTAATATCTGAGTTTGAAGATTTTGGTTATCCTGGCTCAAGTCTTCCTGTAATCATCCGCAATACAGTAGATATTTCAGCCATGCTCCTCTTAAACTAAACATTATGACTCAAGACAATTAGAATTTAATTCAAAACCTCACACTGCCTCTTCTAAACCAAACATAATCAGGAAGCAACCTTTCCTTTAAACATTAAATATGTCATGTTAAAAGTTTGTTAATAAGTAAATGAGTATCATTCATAGTTAGCTCACTAATTGAAATAAACATGATTTTCTTTATTTCTCACTGAAACTTAGTTAAACAATAATAGCAATATAATGCTCAGTGATAAAGTCCCTCCTAATTTTACCTTTTTAATGTACATTACAGGGTCAGCTCAAGTTGGACGGTTGGGAGACAAAGTTAGAGAGACGAGATTGCATTGGTTTGGACATGTGCAGAAGAGAGATGCTGGGTATATTGGGCAAAAGATGTTAAGGATAAAGCTGCCAGCGAAGAGGAAAAGAGGAAGGCCTAAGAGGAGGTCTATGGATGTAGTGAGAAAGGACATGAAGGTGATGGGTGTAACAGAACAAGATGCAAAGGACAGAAAGATATGGAAAAAGATGATCCGCTGTAGAGACCCCCTGAAAGAAGAAGAAGAATGTTATTAGACTGAGGAAAAAGGGTGGAGATGCTGCCTGCCTGTTTCATGTGTACTCTCAGATGCAAGCAAACTTATCTTGGTGACTTGTTTTTGTTTGAATACCTTGCCATGCATCAAAAGGGTTTGTAAAAGACACAGGGTGCTACTGGGCCCCAAAATCCCAGACACACCACACTAAACAGCCCTAAGTGCAAAATAAAGGTTTTATTTTCACAAAACACCTTGTATATAGACCAATTCCACAATCTTCCAATATATACTCATCTTTTTTCCCCCTCCAGGTGAGCTTCACCTTCTGCCTCCCGACTTTCACTCACTGGAGAAGGCTGGATGGCTCGCTTTTATGTCAGACCCGGGAGTACTTCCAGTTCCAGGGCATAGCCCAGAATAAACACTTCTGTGTCAGACGGAAGCCTCTTGAAAAAGCAAGTCTCTCTCCCCGCAGCACCCACTGGCGGTACCCAAAGACAGGATTGGCCGTCAGGACTACAACTCCTATACATTCCTATGAGCGTCCTTACTGGGTCCACACCAGTGGAGCACTGAAATCTACCGTATTGGAGGAAGAACTGTCCTTGATGTATCAACTCCCCGACATTATCCATTAATTTATCCTTTTGTATGAGATATTGCTTCAGTCTCATCCCAGCCAGGTTATACCTCCTTCCATACTGCCCTTCCTTTATGCCATCCCAGCTAGGAAAGGATCCAGCAGAACACTCACAGGTTATATATCTATATTAATGCTGGTCATCTACCACCCGTCTGGTCTCCATGCAGCTTTAATCAAAGAGCTGTAGCATTTGCTCTGTAAATTTTTTACCTGTTTTGATTGCATTTTAATAACAGATGATTTTAATATTTATATGGATGCAGAAACTCCTTAACATTTTCCTACTCATGTAATGGGCATTAAAGCAGTACAAACAACATATGTACTATTTCTGATCATTAATATGTCTTTTACCAAAACAGTGTCTGGCTAAACGACTGTGGCTAAATGATACTGTACATCACTACCCAATCAGCTACAGAATAAACAGAATGTTTAACTTCTTTTCCTCCATTGACTGAAATGGATTTTGATAGCTTTGTGAAGGACTTCAATACTAGTCTCATAATATAAGGCTCTGGTAATGCATTCTGTGCTCCCTCTCTAAGGCACCCAGGAAGTTTTCTCTAACTCCTTTAAGAATAGAGATAATGCAGAATGAAACTAAATGAGAAGATACAAGCTCTGTTGTGTATAAATTTTTTCATTTTTAGTTGTTTTTGTATTTTTTTATTTTTATATTTTTGTTGGTTTTGTTTATTCTTGGTTAATGACGCACTGCCTATTTATGTTTGCATGTGTTTCTTGTGTTTTATGGGTGGTTCCCCAAGAGGCACATCCACCATGATGTCTTAGCTGCTGCGTCCTCCTTCTGGCTTTAAATCAAAGTCAGAATCAGGAATATAGCAAGCAAGAATTTAGAATTTGTTATTGGGATCTCTGTTTTTTTTTTTATTCTTTTGCTTTGTCTTCGGATTTTGTTTTGGGACTTTGTTTTCTTAAGATTGCATTTTAAGCAACTCCTTTTTGCCTCTTTTGCTCTGTGAAACCTTTATTTATATTCTTCTATTTTTCCTATTAATAAATCCTTCTTTTTATAAAGATCATTTTGATGCCCTTTTTCTACACCCCAAGGTGCACTGTGACTAATTAGTATATTTTTAGGACTGTTCAGCACTTTACCACCTAATAGTTAATGTGCCGTGAGTGTACTGGCACAAAAATGGCTGCTGCTGAATCATCCAGGTGGATGCTACACATTAGAGGTGGTTGAAGCAGCTCCCTACTCACTATGAAAAGCACTTTAAATAGTGAGAAAAGTGCTATATAAATGTAAAGAATTATTATTATATTTAAGGATCAAGGCTGGCCAATGCAAGTTAGGATTTAACCTCATTGTGGTCAGGCCTTTCCTGACAGGCGAGTCCTGGTCTGGCCAGTAAAGCCTTTCAGTGAAGCCTTTTGGAGGCCTTAAACCCCTGATTCCTTATAGTTGTGCTTTCAATTCATAACATATTTAATATGACATTTGAAAGGACTTAGTAGTGAAATGAAGCATGTGAAAAAGTCTTACTTCTTTAACTTTATTGACAGTCACAAAGATAATCCAAGGTTTCTCTCTTCATTTATTGAGAAAGTAGTCAATCCCATTTCTTCTTTTTCTTTTGAAGCCATCTCTAATGAGAAGTGTGACATATTCATAGCTACATGAATTCAAAAGTGAAACGACTTTAATCATTGATGGCAGACCAGTTATAACATTTAGAAACAGAAATAAATTACTTGTAGCAACCTTACCAATGGAAAGGACCACAGAGTTAGGGGAACAATATTTCATGATATCACCTTTAATGGTGGTTATCCTATTCTTAAAAACATAGCAGATACAGTGGTGTGAAAAACTATTTGCCCCCTTCCTGATTTCTTATTCTTTTGCATGTTTGTCACACAAAATGTTTCTGATCATCAAACACATTTAACCATTAGTCAAATATAACACAAGTAAACACAAAATGCAGTTTTTAAATGATGGTTTTTATTATTTAGGGAGAAAAAAAAATCCAAACCTACATGGCCCTGTGTGAAAAAGTAATTGCCCCCTGAACCTAATAACTGGTTGGGCCACCCTTAGCAGCAATAACTGCAATCAAGCGTTTGCGATAACTTGCAATGAGTCTTTTACAGCGCTCTGGAGGAATTTTGGCCCACTCATCTTTGCAGAATTGTTGTATTTCAGCTTTATTTGAGGGTTTTCTAGCATGAACCACCTTTTTAAGGTCATGCCATAGCATCTCAATTGGATTCAGGTCAGGACTTTGACTAGGCCGCTCCAAGGTCTTCATTTTGTTTTTCTTCAGCCATTCAGAGGTGGATTTGCTGGTGTGTTTTGGGTCATTGTCCTGTTGCAGCACCCAAGATCGCTTCAGCTTGAGTTGACGAACAGATGGCCGGACATTCTCCTTCAGGATTTTTTGGTAGACAGTAGAATTCATAGTTCCATCTATCACAGCAAGCCTTCCAGGTCCTGAAGCAGCAAAACAACCCCAGACCATCACACTACCACCACCATATTTTACTGTTGGTATGATGTTCTTTTTCTGAAATGCTGTGTTCCTTTTACGCCAGATGTAACGGGACATTTGCCTTCCAAAAAGTTCAACTTTTGTCTCATCAGTCCACAAGGTATTTTCCCAAAAGTCTTGGCAATCATTGAGATGTTTCTTAGCAAAATTGAGACAAGCCCTAATGTTCTTTTTGCTTAACAGTGGTTTGCGTCTTGGAAATCTGCCATGCAGGCCGTTTTTGCCCAGTCTCTTTCTTATGGTGGAGTCGTGAACACTGAACTTAATTGAGGCAAGTGAGGCCTGCAGTTCTTTAGACGTTGTCCTGGGGTCTTTTGTGACCTCTCGGATGAGTTGTCTCTGCGCTCTTGGGGTAATTTTGGTCGGCCGGCCACTCCTGGGAAGGTTCACCACTGTTCCATGTTTTTGCCATTTGTGGATAATGGCTCTCACTGTGGTTCGCTGGAGTCCCAAAGCTTTAGAAATGGCTTTATAACCTTTACCAGACTGATAGATCTCAATTACTTCTGTTCTCATTTGTTCCTGAATTTCTTTGGATCTTGGCATGATGTCTAGCTTTTGAGGTGCTTTTGGTCTACTTCTCTGTGTCAGGCAGCTCCTATTTAAGTGATTTCTTGATTGAAACAGGTGTGGCAGTAATCAGGCCTGGGGGTGGCTACGGAAATTAAACTCAGGTGTGATACACCACAGTTAGGTTATTTTTTAACAAGGGGGCAATTACTTTTTCACACAGGGCCATGTAGGTTTGGATTTTTTTTCTCCCTAAATAATAAAAACCATCATTTAAAAACTGCATTTTGTGTTTACTTGTGTTATATTTGACTAATGGTTACATGTGTTTGATGATCAGAAACATTTTGTGTGACAAACATGCAAAAGAATAAGAAATCAGGAAGGGGGCAAATAGTTTTTCACACCACTGTATCTGCTATGTTTTTAAGAATAGGATAACCACCATTAAAGGTGATATCATGAAATATTGTTCCCCTAACTCTGTGGTCCTTTCCATTGGTAAGGTTGCTACAAGTAATTTATTTCTGTTTCTAAATGTTATAACTGGTCTGCCATCAATGATTAAAGTCGTTTCACTTTTGAATTCATGTAGCTACCTCCTTGATCACATACCAAACAGTTTCTTCAAGAAAGATATCAACTCATTTTAGCAGATGCTCTTAAGATTGTTAATCATTTGCAGCAACTGGAACATTTTCTGTCTTAACTTTCTGTCTTACCTTAATTTACTTAATGTTAATGAAATGTGTTCATAACCTGTCATAGTGCTTAGACGGTGCACCTAACAACTTTAAACAATCTCAGAGTAAATAAAGATTCACATAATGCAGACTTTGGTAGTGTTAACCATAACATTTTACTTAAACGATTGCAACACTGGGTAAGTCTTTTCAGATCTGCTTTAGAATGGTTCAAGTCATGTCAAGCTTTTTTTGTTGTATTGGACACTTACTTCTGAAAACACTAGTCTATGTCATGCATGGCCCATCACTACTTAATTTATATATGCTTCCATTAGCTAGTATTATTAACATGTTTAATGTGTATTTCATCAGTATCTTTAGCTCCTGATTTCTATAAGCCACTTAACACTATTTTTGACTATTTTTGCTGCTGGAGACTGGATATCTCAAAATTTTGTAACAATTAAATGCTGACAGAAGTTCTGAGGTTCAGAAAGGAGAGACTAAGAGGTTAAGTTTACTGGCTTATTTTGGTAGCTAAAATTTTACTTAGAATCATGTTGTATTTAAGAGTGATCTTAGTTATAGCTTTCACATTACGAGGGACATTCAAAAAGTTTCTGCACTTTTTTCGTTGGAAACAGTGAAGTTGAGAGGAGTAGTAATTGGCCATTCAAAAGTTGGTACAATGCTGGGAAAAATGCATTGCAAACGAAGGTGACTATGTAGAAAAGTGAAAAATTTGTTTTTGAAATTCTTAATAAATAGAGTTAAAAAGGTGTGGAAACGTTTTGAATGTTTCTCATAATTCATTCTGAAAAATAGTAGTGTTGGGAACAAATTTGAAAATGGTTTTGTGTTTGACAGCTGGCTTCTCAGTAAGATAACACATTTAATATTATCCCTCTGTTCAAAACTGTAAATTATCTGTATGATGTAACCACATACAGTGGCTTGCAAAAGTATTCGGCCCTCTTGAACTTTTCCACATTTTGTCACATTACAGCCACAAACATGAATCAATTTTATTGGAATTCCACGTGAAAGACGTGGCCCAGTCAAAGTCCAGATCTAAATCCAATCGAGAATCTGTGGCAAGATCTGAAAACTGCTGTTCACAAACTCTGTCCATCTAATCTGACTGAGCTGGAGCTGTTTTGCAAAGAAGAATGGGCAAGGATTTCAGTCTCTAGATGTGCAAAGCTGGTAGAGAAATACCCTAAAAGACTGGCAGCTGTAATTGCAGCAAAAGGTGGTTCTACAAAGTATTGACTCAGGGGGCTGAATAATTACGCACACCCCACTTTGCAGTTATTTATTTGTAAAAAATGTTTGGAATCATGTATGATTTTCGTTCCACTTCTCAAGTGTACATCACTTTGTATTGGTCTTTTACATGGAATTCCAATGAAATTGATTCATGTTTGTGGCTGTAATGTGACGAAATGTGGAAAAGTTCAAGGGGGCCGAATATTTTTGCAAGACACTGTAACACGATTTCTTAGGTCAGAGCAGGTACCTGCTGAAAACGTGGCTTCTCATCCTGCTTGCCAAACCACAAGAGCAACATTATAATGACTTGCACTCTTGGGCTTGGGCAATGGTAAAATGATGGTTATATGTGTCTTGCCAATAACTGCAGCAGCTCGCTGCTCAAATGGTGTGAGCCCCAGAATTCTGTTACCTCCTCCAGTGGTGTTGAGACTCAGGGGTTGGGCTACGACTCACCTTTTCATGTTGACTTTGATATCTGACCACTTCTTTTTTATTTCAGGAACTGTACAACTTTCTAAACTTCAAATTTTTAGTGCCCCCACCATGCTATGCCATTCCATCAACTTCCTTTTGTTGCTTAAACCACTGCTTAACCCATCAAATAGCATCAAATAATACATTTTTCCTTGCATCCACTTCTCTGGGCAGACCTCCATTTTGCCTTTGCTTGAAAATCTTCTTTTATACGTGTGCTTTTGCCATTGTCTTTTAACAAAACCCTGAATGGATGGGGCTATTTACATTGATTTGCATATTCAAATAGGCAAAATTCTAGGAGGAGTCAGGGTGGGGCAGTACGCACATACATGTGTGTTAAAATACAGGTTGATTGGCACAGATTTATGCAGGTGAATTTTTTGTGCATACACACATTCCTAGTTTTGTCCCAGGAGATGAAATGGACAAAAGGGAGAATGCTGAGTCATTGTTAGAGGAGAACAGGTAAAAATACAAAATACCAGTAGATACCAAATTCAAAGTTGGCTAAATCAGAGCAAAACACAAAATTCAAAGTCAAAAGGTTGTAGTGAACAAATCAACACCAACATTGTACAGGCATAAGATTTAATAAAGAAAAAAATAGCAAAACCACCTCATATTCATTTGAATGTCACAAAGCTTGAATAACTGCCTAGTGCAACACCATCTTATACAGATGGATTGTGATGACAAAATATGACTTGTGCATTACATGACTGGCATAACAACACTAAACAACATGTCAGCACCCATTTGTGTTCCTCACCTCTCAGAAAATTCTAGGTCAACAGCAGAACTTTTACTCTTTGGGTTTCTCTGGAATTAAAAAGGATTACATTTTAAACAGTGCACTTCAATCCGAGACAAATTGGAGAGCAATATATTGGGCAATGGAGCTGTGCCCCCCACCATCTTTCCTGGATTAGTATACTTATATGTACTATACATGTTGCATTCTGTGTATGCCATTGGGTTTTTTGGTATTGTTTTGTTTGGTATTGTATTATTGTCACAATTTTGATGAATGTGCAAGTAAAAATTGAATTGTTCTATGTACACATGACAATTAACTTGAACATTTCTCTGGTTAGAACACTTGAATCAAAGAAGACGTCACATCACGTTTTTAGAGAAGTCAGAAAAATGTCATGCAAACACAAAGAGAATAGCAAATATCTCACATAGTGACTGACTAGGGCAGGATTCAGTCCACTTTCTTGAGTTGCGTGGGAAAAGTGATAACTGCTGCTAGAAGGGTGGATGTCCATATCTTATACATTCTTCATGCTTTTTATATATGCATAAGTAGGAATATGTAACATGTTCTACCTTTATACACGACTGCTATAACCTGACATCACTTTTAATGGGTTAGTGAGGGTTAAGGTTAGGGTAAGGTTAAGGAAAATTTTACCCCAAAGGGGCAGCACTGGCTCAACTAATCCAGCACAAAAATTATTTATTTTAACTTTTAAAATTGCAAAATTATGGTTAAAAAATCGTAATTAAACAGTGGGTTTACTAAGTATGTATAAAATTTTATAAAAGATACATTTAGATTTATTTTTATTTCCCAAGCTATAATAAAGGATAAAATATCTAAAAAAGAAGGAAAGAAAAGAAGTAAAAAAGGGGGTTAGAAAAACCAAATGATCAAAGTTAGCAAAATGACCAAAGGGCCAATATCTAATTCATCATGAAGACTATAAGGGGTACGGATACCTAAGGCCTGAATCTAATTAATTTCTTTACGTAATGGAGTTTTTTTTTGTTTCACCTGCCATGAGTCTGCATGCCAAACATTTTTTTTATCTGTGTCCTGTATGGCAGAAATGTTGATAAAGACAGTTTTATGACCTCACCAACCACACGGGCCTTTATTACAAAAATGTTTGGATCTGTTCCATTCTTGCCTGTCATCAATACACTTAACTTGAGTTGGGTCACCACATGCACCCAACAGCAAACACTAGTATTCAGGTGGTGTTCTCTCAGATTTTTGTGGACCTATCATGAAAGTCATTTTTGGGTTGTTGTTTATTTGACTTACATTCCTTTAGACATATTTGCCAAGGGTAGTCCTTGTAATAGAAGAAGACATAGGTTCAAAGTCACAAAGACCTGAGGAGTCAGGTGACAACCCTTGTTTGATGATGGCAAGCGAAAAAGGTCACAAAATAAATAGCACAAAAGGATGCAAAGTACAGCCATGGCTATAGAAAAACAAAGTAGAGAGTACTAGTGCTCAGGATGGTCTTCTTGATTCAAACTTCCAATACCTTGACTTCTTTTATGATGAAAAGTAGGAAGGAGTGGCCGCTGGAGAAAGTGGAAGTGGAATGACTTCAGTGCTCCTCCAGTCTAGAGGCCTTTGAACTGTGGATGAAGAGAGAGAAAGCATTAATGATGGAGCCAGCTCTTAGTCTGGGGTGGTATTGCTTACCTTTTCAGAGCCCTGAAAATAGTACCTAAGTGCTTGTATGTGACACCCTATTAGAAACACATATTTACAACCAACATACAATAGCTAAAAAGATCAGTGTGGTACAAAAGCCCTTCCACCACTCCAAGATTAGAATTTTCAAAGATGGTAGTTGATACTGTTAATGAATACATGATCTGGGTCACTCCATATCTGTGAGAGCAAATATAATTGTTGATTTCTTTTCATAATGCATTTTTACTTACAGCACATCATTTAATAAAATCGGACATATTAAAATGTATTAACATATTTTACCGCAGACCCTTTCAAAATGTAAACAATCTTTGATGTAAAATATATTACATATGAAAACTCGTATTATATTACTTTTTTGTCACCCTTAATGACAAGGTAATAAATGTGTCTGGCAACCAGAAATCTATATGCTAACCGCTGGTAATATTGTTCAGAAGAAGGGTTTCAATAAATCAAGTTAAATCAGTAAATCTTTGATGGCTGCATACTGTATGCTTTCAAGGGCCCTGAAAGTTCAGTTTGGTTGGCATTCCTTACTAATAGACATGTTTTTTTCTCCAGCTAAAACAATCTATCAAGTGACAGAACATACAAGGGAAGCATCTTACCCGCTGGCACTTTCTCTATATTACTCTACTGAACAATGAAAAATCCCAATGGATTTTTTTCACAACTGTGAAAAACATTTTCATTATATGGTTTTAGACATACAATTTAAATTACAGTTCATTTGTTGCAATGAGAATTTAATATTAATAATAGACATTTATTTCTGCCTGAAAAAAGGTCCTTCTTTATTCCTATTTTCCATTCTATGTAAAAAATTTCCAAGTGTTCATATTTCCTCCCCCATGCCAAAGACATACATGTCAGATTAATTGCAAATTGAATGAATCACTTAGTGTTTGTATGTGAATGTGGGAATGAGCCCTACAATGGACTAGTATTCCTTCCTGAGTCAGATAATACCTTATGCCTAATGAAATCTGCACAGGCTTCAGCTCTCCGCAGTCTTGAAAACAGTTCAGAAATTTTACATGTTCTTTTTATCGCAAATGATAAGAAATGGAAATGAAATGATATGAATTCAGTAAGCTTGGGACTCATGGATAACAACTTGAGCATCGTTAGCTTTACAGAAATGCGTTTCTCAGTATAGCAATGGAAAAAACTAAGACGTAAGAATAAAACAAAAGGAAGAAGAAAATGAAATAGCATAACTCACATGTGAATCACTTGTTTTTATTGTTTACCTGACAATGAAAACTAAACAAGGATAAGAGTGATTAACATAGAAGAAAGCAGAAAATGATCAAATTAAATAAACTCCTGCTGTAGTCTCAAAGGGCATTTCGCAATGTAATTGTATTAAATTGTGTTAATAGTAGGTTGGTACAGTAGATTAGTTAGCACTGCTGCTACTCCTTCTCCAATGTCCAGGATCTGAGTACTGTGCCTTATTGTTGTCTGTGTGGAGACTGCATATTGTTTGTATGAATAGTTTTTCAGATGCTCCAGTTTCTTCCACATATTCCAAAGTTGGATAAGTTGGGTCTACTGCTATTCTTTCAGTTACTTTGGTTTTATAAATGATATCCAATAAATGAGACACAAATCAATAAAGAACACAATCAATACTATATCCAGAAAATGTATACTGTGCATCAGTATAACAATATCCCTGTTTGTGGTCAGCAAATCCTCTTTGTAATGATAACCTTTGTGTAGAGCGCACCACTGCAAATATTTCCAATGTCCTCTTAGTATTTAGTTTAATTTTATTTGAAACATAGAACAAATTTGATTAAACAAAACATCTTCCATAGAAAACACTGGAAATCAATTTATGTAGAAATGAATACAGTCTTTAGAAGCTAGTATTTAATGGGCTAAGTTGCAAGAGGTGTATTTTATTACTTTTCAGTCTCTTCTAATGGGTTTTTTGGACTTTTATGCATCTAATCTAGGAGTTTATGAACTTAAGGATTCGATTTTGGTGTCGGATTCTTTTGTGTGGTGCCATTTTGTGACTTTCACATAAACTGTTGCCTATTTTCCCAGGACTCCTTGGGAATGCTCAACAGCATGTTCTGCTAAAGGGTTGTAAAATGTATTGCTTCCTTATCCAAGCTTGGATTGATGTAATGTTTTGGTGTGCAATTCTTTACGTAAATTCTTTAAACAGTTCTCAAGCTTCTTTTCTGGCTAACAATTTTTGATTTTCTGTTTTTTCTGTCTGGTTATGACCCCACATTTTGAACTTGCTTTATTTCCTGATCCCGTTAATTAATTTTTTTCACTAAAGTTTGGTGAGTCAGGGCAATTAGAAAAAATAATGGCATCACAGATGCAAGATTTGAAGAAAGCACTTTTATGATTTTATTATTTTAATTTTTTTCAATTTAAAGAACAAATTACAATAACAAACCACAATCCAATTAAAAAACAAGATCTAATAATGTGTTCTTAAGACAATCCATAAAACTCTTCATTCGGCCCTCAGTTTGATGTGCTTTTTTATATAGATTAAAACAGCAAATAAAGGAAAAGATCCATCAGAGCCCTTGAGTGCTTAGTTTAGAGTTATGATTATTGAATTCTTTCCAAAATATGAATGATTGTAAAGAGAAACAGATTTTTTTCAATTTGAGATAATATACAATAGAACATCACTTTCTTACCGATTTGCAGAAAGTGCATTAAGATTCTTCCTGTTGAGCAAAGTAAATCATCATGCAAATAGTATAGCACAGGACATTTTTCATAGCATTTTTTTATTGCATAGTATTACTCCAGATTTTGGATTGATAGAATTATTAGTAATTTTTGATCAAAAGCTATTTGAGACTTGCAAAACATGTAATGCAGGCACTTGAAAGTATCACTCACAGGTTAGATCTAGCGCTGGGTACATTATTGACAATTTTAGATGTAAACGTAAAGTTTTATGTGAATTAATGTGAAGTTTTTTTGTTAATTTATAGACTGAGGCTTCTCATCTAATATGGAGCAATTTAATCCAGTGCATATCAATAAAAAGTCATTTATATTGCACTGTAGAGAAAAAAGAATATTATCTTGAATATGGGTGAGGAAACGTCCATGGCACTGAAATATTGTGATCCTTGATAAATTTTTTTTATATATTATGTATTTATAATTGTATAGGTTTATAAAGTCATTATTGTTGTGTACAGAATACAGTAAAATTCTTGCACTTTTTAATCAACATGCTAATAGATAGAAAAGATCTCTGTAAAGCAGCATTTAATTCACATTTGAAATCTCATTTGATTATCATATCTGATATTGGGAATTAAAGAAACCACACTACAAAAGCTTAATTGTTTAATCCAGGTGCATATATAATAAGTCAAATTCATTCAGTTTTATTCAGTTCCCTGCCATATCCAGAGTGAGGTTTAACACTTGTTTTTAAATGTGCATCCTTCAACAGTAATAGATTTAATTTAAGAGCTGAGATGAAAACATATTTTGTTTCCTTCTGAATTCAAGATTGAGACCTTTAAGAAAATAATTCATCTTTTAAATTGTTGTAAACTGTTAGAATTCTTTCTTTTGTCATGCTACTTTGGTATTGCAATCATGTGTTTGGGTTTGAACTTTTGAGTATCAAATTTTTGTAATGTTTTGGTTATGCATCCTGACTGAAATGATTGAATTGTGCTTCTGGTGCATTCCTTATGATCTGTTCTTTGATTTTACCCTTGGTTGTTTATTCAGATTAATTTACTCCATAACTTCTAATTGTTCATTTCCTGTTTGCTTCCTTATGTGCAATCAGATAAATATTAACTAATAAAAATGCTAGGAAGTATGTAGTGCCTTCATGTTTCAAATAAATATGTTACTTTAGACTTTTTATTGTCTTATATTTAAAAGCTACTCTCTGGACTATGGTTTGGAAAATTCTTTCCATTACATACAGACACCTATCCCCTTAAGCACATCACAAATTAGTAACTGGGTCACAAAATGAATTGTTGAATGTTTTGCTACTGCTGTTGGTTCCCTTTTTCTATTCCTCTATGTGTTGATTTATTAAAACATATATAAATTCGAAGAATTAAAAATATATATTCATATCTATCTGTGCCTTTAGTTTTCTGGAAGTATTTCAGCTGCACATTCATCCTATGAACCTCCTGTTCTACCACATCACAAAGGTGTTCTGTTGGATTCAGATCTGGCGACATGATTGAACTCATTGTCATGTTCATTAAAAAGGTTTGAGACGACTTTTGATTTTGCAACATGATGCATTTTCTACCTGAATATAGCTATCAGAAGATAGGTATATTGTAGCCATGAAAAGATGCAAATGTTCAGCAACTATACTTACATAGGCCATGGCATTCAAGTGATGATTGTTTACTATTAATGGACCCAAAATGTGCTAAGAAAACACTCCCCACACCATTAAACCATCACCACCAGCCTGCAGTGTTGAGACAATGCATGTTGGGTTCATGGTTTCATGCTGTTGTCACCAAAGTCTGACCATACTGTGTGCCTGAACAGAAAATGAGATTCATCAGATCATCAGATAGAACCACTGGAAATGTGCATAAGAGTGCAGAATAACTTGAAGGTGGTAGCTAGACGTGCATCACGTAAGACACACCTCAAAAGTACATGCACATGCTAGGGAGATGGCCCAGCTCAGGTATCTCTAAGTAGACGTGAAAGCATAACCCATTAAAAGTGGGTTGAAGGCTAATGGTGAAAGTTTGGGTTGACTTTACATTATTTTCCTTGTGTTTTCATGGGTTTAATTCTAGTTTTATTTCTATAACCCAAAACAGTGCATATTAGATTAAGTGAAAACTCAAAATAGTTCCATAAATTGTGATTGTGAATATTTGTGATCTATGAAGTCTCATATAGGAAGTGGTTCCTGTGCTGTGATCAATGCTTCCAACATAAACAAAAGCTTCTCTTGTGGCCATAAACTAGATAAAACAGGATTATTGATGGGTGGATATTTTTGAAGTGTTGTATAATGCTAAGCTTATAAAACTAAGTTCACATTATAAGAATACATTTGACTGTATTATATTGACATTACTCTTAATAAATACAGCTTTGAAATTCTTATCAATAAGAATTAAAGGAAGAATTAAGACAATGAACTATATAAATATTACAGCATAAACTTTGACACTGCCTTTAACTGAACAAAAGTTAACGTGACACTTTTCCTTGTGAACCCCTTCTGAAAGTGATTTTCGTCCACAGTGTAGTTGTTTATAGTGATACACATTCATACATGTGAATCAAACATGTTTTGTAATACATGAGACAAAAATATAATGAGTCAGCAGTCGAATGACAATGTGTTTTCAAAGCCCTTACCCATCAGGCCTAG
This sequence comes from Polypterus bichir lapradei, assembly GCA_026402145.1. Taxonomy (NCBI): domain Eukaryota; kingdom Metazoa; phylum Chordata; class Cladistia; order Polypteriformes; family Polypteridae; genus Polypterus; species Polypterus bichir. The sequence goes on along the minus strand of JANRMT010062854.1, from coordinate 436,514 downwards.
ACGGATTTGTCTATATATGCAAGTTCTACAAGTGCTTTTAGCTCAGAACAGAAACAGTGAAATACATTTATTCACTAAATTACTCCTATGCCAGACCACTACTTTCATTTTAGGATTAAATTAAAAATAAGCATATAATAACATGCTGTGTATTTCTTAGTCCTGCCATTGGCCTTCTTTATGCTTTAATTATCCCACTGACTAACCATGACTCTCTAAGTATCAGCAAGCCTCAGAAACTTAGATGACAGGAGTGAATGCTATGTTTGGTATTACTTTCGATGACTTGCGTTTATGAAGTTTTTATTGTCTAAATTTGGAAAGAAATAATTACTGTATATAAAATATGCGTAATTGATATATCAGTGATAATATCACAAGAAAAAACAATTGTCAAATCCTATATGAGTCCAAGCAGAGAGTATTTAGAAAGAAATTTGTGTGTTAAAGAAGAAAGAAACTGAAAGAACAAAAGAAAAATACACTTAATAGGAAACAAGGAGAACATTGAAAAACAGATTATAACGAACTCTTAATTTATCAGTCTAATAAACGTAAGGTCCAGATGTGAACGTGCATCTGCTTATTCCATACCATTATATTGTTTTTTTTATATTTTTGTTCCTTCAGTTTCTATTTTCTTTCATAGTTTTCTGTGTAAGTATTCTCTGGTCTGATTCATTTCCTTAATGACTTACACCCATTGTAGCCAGAATGGGCTCTAACTTCAAGTCGGTGACAAAAATACAAATAAATCCACTCAAATATTAACTGATTTATTAATATGTGGTCATAAAGTGTGGAAAGTGAATTATTAATTACACTTATTAGCATAAAAAAATCACATTACATAATTAGCATTAAGAAATGTTAAATGATTTTTTCTGAGGGTCACAGAGTAAGGTGGTTTAAACTGCAGTCGTTAAAGCACACTGGCTTCATTCTAGGGAAAGCTGAATAGAATTCTTTTAATAACCTTATTTGTAAACATTTTCATTTGATATCCTAGGAAAGAAAATGCTTTCAATTTAAAATTAATTATACTTCAATAATTACTTTAAGCTGTATTTATTTTATCTTCTATTTAAATGTACAATTTGAGCAATTTATGCCTCTTACTCATGACGTGGTTTCCAATGTTTTCTTTTTAATGATCCTTAACCATACATATGTTAAAAGCCCCCAATGTACTGTTGAATTCTGTCACCTATCCATCTCTTTAATTATAAATAAGAACTATTATCATTTAAATGACCCATTGAGATCTCTGTCACTTTGTTAATGACTTAATATTAAAGGGAAATTAGATAACATTCAGTTTCAAATGACCAGTGACAGCAGCTGCATCATTGTCAGGCTGGCCACCCCTGTGCTATGTGACAACCAGTCACTCTTTTTGTCCTGTCATTGTGGGTACATTGAAATCAATAGCAGGGTCAAGGGCACCCTAGGAGACCAAAAACATAAGATAATGGATGTAATTTGCTCTCTGTAGACCAATGACACTGCCTGGGAGACACTGGATTCATTCTAGTTTGGACTATCAGAATGGTAAGAATGTTGTAACATTTTTGTAGCGAGGACCTGGGCCATGAATATATGGTTAGATGGATAGTCAGAATTCTTTTTAATGTTACTGGAATGATAAATGACCCTGTTATCTTACACATATGTGCACACATGCACACACACACACACACATAGACACACACACACACACAC
>JANRMT010062854.1:423641-434392 GCA_026402145.1 Polypterus bichir lapradei | reverse complement strand
TATATATATATATATATATATATATATATATATATATATAAAAGGATTACTATCACTGAAAAGTAGGTCTATTGCTTCTACACTAACTCTTTATGTGTGCACTTTTCTGTGATAATGTTTAAATTAAACTTTTAATCATATTAAAATTTTATAGTTGTACATTAAAATAATTTCTGGTAATACAAAATTAAAATAACGTAAAACATATTAAATAACACAAACAAAAATAAATCTAATATCTTACTTTCTTCACTTTTCATGGGACATAGTTTACCTCTTCATGCAGCCCTACAACATTGTTTGTGTGTGTGTTTGTACTGTAAGTATGTTTAAGTGATGTCTTGTGTCCTCTAAGAGATTTTGTACTTCAAATCAAACTGTCCTGATAAAGATACAAAGCACCAAGTACATTGTGTTGAAGTGATGAAACCCGCTATTTGTTGTAGAAGGAATGGATATGGATGCCTTAGATTGCTTTCAAAAGCTTCTCAGTGGATTTTCCCATATTGCTTTGCTTCGATTCCCTCCACTCTTAGCTTCTTTAGCCTTGGCTGTGTGACAGTCACCAGTAGGCTGATACTGTTACAGACCATTACAATGATTTCACTGTTGGAAAGCACTGCGTATTCTAATGCCTTCTGAAAGGTATTTCAAACCTGGAGGCAAGAATCAAAGAGTTCAGAAGGTATAAGAAAGCCTATCCAGTTTCAGGTGAGAGAGGAACTTCTTTTCATATGACGGTATGGAGTGCTACATTTTAGCCATCTACTACACTGATATATAACTTCATTCACAAAGGTAAACCTATGGCATGAGATCATTTCTTGCCCTTAGGATTCCACTTTATGGATACAAATTTGCTGTTTATTTTACCATGTTAATAATGCTGAAACATAATTTTTAAACTATGTACATAATGTCTATAGTTTTCTTATGTTTGCCTATGCTTTATAGGTTTAACAAGGATAAGCTTGTGCTGTAGTGCCATAGGCATTTTAGGATGTTTTTACTCTCAAGTATAAATCAGCCAAAATTTTGTAGTCAGTGCAAAGCAGTATTTAGTAACGGCAGAAAAGAAATTTACTTTTCATCACGCAAACATGTTCTTCTTTTTTTTTTTAATTTAATTGAATTTATTAAAAGCAAGTAACATTCCATGCAAGCAAGTCAAACTTGACAAAACTAAGTTCAAATCAACCCCCATCCATGAGAAAGAGAGCAAGGCCAACAGCCAGAGTAAAACTTTAAGAGTGGAACAAAAGGGGTAGAAAATCCTTTTCCCTAATTTAAGTGCTTATTCTAAAATGTTATTGATTAGATCTTGCCAGGTTTTAAAACAAGTTTTGAACAGATCCTCTAAGTGAGAATTTGATTTTTTCTAATTTCAAATGGTGTATAACATCAGTTACACACTGACTTAAAAGAGGTGGGTCAGGATCCTTCCGGTTGAGCAAGGTAAGTCTACATGCCAATAGTGAAGTAAAAGTAATTATAATTTGTTTGTCCTTCTCCACTTTAAGCCCATCTGGGAGCCCACCAAACACCGCTGTTAATGGATTAGGAGGGATTGTGACACCAAGGCTGTCTGAAAGACACTTAAAGATTTTGGTCCAAAATGATGTTACTTTGGTGCAGGCCCAAAACATGTGGCCAAATGAGGCTGGAGCTAGACTGCAATGTTTGCAGGTTGGATCTTGCCCTGGGAACATTTTGGACAATTTTAAACGAGACATATGCGCTCGATAAAAGATTTTAAGTTGAGTAACTATGCCTGTCTGCCTTCTACTCCTTTTCTAAAATGTTGAATAAGAGATCCTTACCACTGTTCTCTTCTCAAGACTGATCAATATTTCTTCCGGAATAGAAGTAGGTGGGAGGTGAGGAAAATTGGCCTGTTTTTGTTTAGCAAAGTTTTTAATTTGGAGGTAGTGGAAGAATTGTGTTGATGGAAAATTCAATTTGGAGTGTAATTGTTTGTAGGATGCAAAATTGTTATCTATGAACAAATCTCTAAGTGACTTAATCCCGTATAATTTCCAAACATTAAAAACTGCGTACATTTGAGAGGGTGGAAAAAGGTCGTTATCGTGCAGAGGTGCCACAGATAAAAGCTTCTCTATCTCGAAGTACTTCCTACATTGGTTTCATATTCTGAGTGAATGAAGCAAAATTGGGTTGTTAGTATATTGACAATAATTTGTATTTACTTGGGTACAAAGCAAGGAATATGAAGAAGTACTATTTCTATTAAACATGTTCTTTGATCACCTTTTGCCATTCACTAGCTAAAAACTGGGCCGTAAATTTTTAAATCTGCTTACAGGCCAAGCTTGCCACTCTTACCTCAGACATCAGCTTTAGATGTTCCAATTCCTCTTACAGAGAGTAAATGAAAAAAGCAGAGATGCATGCTTAGCCTAATGGCCACATAAACTACATGACAAACAATAATTTTCAGTAACCTCTGTTATGTTTTTAAGCCACTTAACTTTTGTTAATATCCTTGCTTTTTCAAAAATGTCATTGAATAAAATAGTGACCCAAAACGAGCAATTCACTTTTTTGGAATGGTTTTTGTTTTCAGTAATTGTAGCTGTGATGACTGTTACTGTCTCAATAAATCAATTTCAATGTAAAATTGTATTTTTACAAACAAGATCTGCTGTTCAAGAAATGTATAGTCATGTTATCTATGACATTGTTTTATGATGTTATAACCAAGTTTTTTCCTATTTAAGTGTACCAGTGACCCACAAGGGGTGAACATTAGAATGGGAAGGGGCAATTCCTCTTGGTGGGATTATCACTGATCAATATTACACAGCACTCGCTACTCAATGTTGCACCCAACAGCAGCAACATGTGACCCATCAGTGCAGCAGCCAACCAGTGGTGTTTTTTGTGAAACCTACTATATTTGCAGCACCAGAATCTATAGAGAACATACTTTTGACAATCACTTTTGCTACCTACAAAATAAATAAATAGGAGTTACAAGAGGCTGATCAGAAAACAATCCAGATTTCTTTCAAGTGTTACTAGCAGAAAAACATTAAAAACAACCAAATAATGAGAGAAACAATCCAACACTCAGGTTATTTGGCCTGAACTAAATTAGGCTGTAGGACACTGGAGAATTGATACTCCACCAGCATCACTAGTCACAACACAGTAGGTCCATAGATTTAGCCAGCAATTCTAGGGTTTCTTTGGTTGGCATCTTTGGCTAAACAGATTACTGACTCTGCAATATTTCCAGTACAAATATCCTACATCAGAGACATTTAGTTTAGTGGGCCATACCTTTCAACACAGCTTTGCGGTAGTTTCTGGGTTTTTTGTCTTTTCTGACAATCTGTGCTTGGCTTTCAGTTAAGCCAGTACAATGGGAGCACAAAACAAGCCTTTCTTTAATAATTGTCTGTTTATAAAATTTTGTGAAGGAAGTGGTGGCAACAATGTAAAAAAGGGATCAGTATAAATCATTTTCTGGAGAGAAAGATTAAGGAAAACAAAATTGGAGATGATCATATTCTCTGATGACCTGGATAGTGGTGTCGTCACAAACCTATGGACTGCAGCCCCTGCAGCAAGTTTTAATTTTCTTGTTAAAGTTCTCTCTGTGGCATTAGGATCTTGTGTTCTTGTTCAAGATCCAGTTTAAACTTGGAGTGGGACAAAATCTAAATTAGGTCAATTATCAGTAAAGTAAGTAATGCTAAAAATAGTAAATAGATTACAGTAAGGGAATGACCCAAGAAGTAATCTCATTTAACATATACTGCCAAAATATTTAATGGGATTGCTTGCGTCACATTTTTTTATATTCTAGTTATTAGATTACACTGGTCTACAAAAAATATTTTTTGTTTGCTACTGGGAACTTCAGACCAGCTCTCTATTAAGTTTTTTACACTAATTTCATATATGAAATCGGAATTAAGCTAGCATGTCAGATTTTTGAGATACACATCATTGCCATTTTGACATTTTTGAATATCAATATAATATATCGACACAATATCTAGAGTTTAGACTATGTCCCACCAAAATTGTTTGAATGTGTTTATTCTGAAAACAAACCAGAAGACGATACCAGAGACTCTTTAAAACATGTTTATGTCAAATTGCCTCAATATAAAAGCGAGGTGAGTATGCTCAAAATTGTCTGAGTCAATTGCTTTTGCGCTTGTACTGCACATCCGGCTCTCTTTGCATGAACCAACAGAAGTCACCCATCATGCTTGGAGTAAATTTTCCTTGATATCGGTTTTCCATCACCTTTGATGAAATCTTTCCCCAAGCTCATCTCTGACATTACTTAAATTTAGTGGAAAAAAGTAGAGATGAGAATGTAAAAAATGCATCTTCAGTGACATTCTGGCTCCCGTAAGCTAATATACTTTCAGCATATTCTCCACAAGCTCGGCAGAATTCTCTGTTCTGTGACTGTCAAAAAAATTCTGGACAACCTGCACGAATGAGGGTGCTGATTCAGTTGACTTCAGTTTCCTTTTGAACTCATCGTCAAGCATCAGTTAATGGATTTCAGGGCCAACAAAAACACTTTCTTTAATATTGGCTTCACTTTTTTCAAGACCAAACTTATTTCTTAAATGCTGAAATGCATCGCCTTTACTGTCCAGTTGTCCAAGACCTGGAACATCATAACTAAAAAAAGAGACGTGCTGGACGAAAACGGTTTTCAGATTTGGGGTCAGCAAGTGAAATTTGTTAAAGTACAAGTGAATGAATCCCAGTAGCAAAATGCTTGTTGACCAGCGTTATAGTTAAAGGAAACATGTTTAGTAAAGGCAGCACATGCAGTATATATTAAAAACAGTTACAACTCAGAATAATCTGTTTGAGGATAGCTGAAATAACACTCAGTTCAAATGTTAAATAATTGTTTGTTAGTCCACCACAGTCCTAGCCTTGCACTCCCCTAAATGAGGACTCTTTAGAATCATTAATTAACCCAACATGTACAGTGTTTTGGGAATGTGGAAGAGAAACCAGAACTTTTGGAAGAAAAAAAAATCACAACAAATGGTGAATGCACACAATCAACACAAACAAAATATAAATATATAAATAAAAACAACCAGGTATGACATTCAAAGCTAAGATGACCGATCTGTGAAGGAGCGGTGCCTACCGCTGTGCCTCCTGGTAAGAAACTAACTGTTCTGTTTTCTATTGTTGGACTCACTGATGAAGAGTGAATGCCCATTATCACACCTACGTATGTAGTATTGTTACGGTTTATAAAATGTCAAGAATAAAAGCAAATATTAACAGTAGCTATTCTAAGGTATTTGCTTATTAGTTTGAAGTAACATTTACACAATTATTAATGATAACTGTGAGGAAATATAATTGTCTTGCTAGACTTTTCCTGTAGAGAACTTTTATCAGTACAAGCATACTAGACAAACTTTCTTCTATTGTTCTTTTCCCCAAGAAATGCTAAAATCTTGCATGTAACATACTTTTCTGAGAGTACAGTCAGTTTCCAAATATGAATGTTCAATAAGCATTTCCAAGTTTCTCACATACTGCTACTGACAAGTTTAAGTGGTTGTGCTCCTTTCATTTTTGGGTCCCGGTACTCAGTTAGTACAGTGCATGCTAGCCTAAAGGGTCAGTATCCCCACCTTTAAGACTCTTTCTTTTTAGGAGAGGTAAAATCACTTTTTAAAAATGTTGAATTTATGCAAAATTTAGCCTGTTTGCATAGTTCAGAGTTTTGGAAGTGCTTACGGCGAATGCTGCATAAAACTTGAAATTTATTGACCTAGTTTTCCTTTCACTTTCAGTGACCTGGAGGAACCAATCATCTAGTTTCAATATTAAAGAATGGTCTTCTTCTGTACATTGGGTTGGAGCTGGTTAGCTGGTGGTCTACAATGCATCCCCAAGTTTTAATTTCTAATTTATCTCTTTTGTTTTATCTTTTCTCTGCTTTTGGGCTTGTTGTGTCTGGCATGTCTCTCTCCCCAGTGTGCATGACCATCATTAACTTTAAATCCTTCACAAATCTCATTTACAGGGAAAATTGGTGGAATGTGTGAGAGGTGGGCATACTACCAATTTTCATTGCTGTTGTTTTGTTGAACTTCAACAAAAATGTGATCATCCAATACTTGCTGGGATAACCCTACTTCAGATAAGTGGGCATAGAAAGTGGATTAATGGAAATATACCACATTTATTTCTATTTAAATGTATTATGTCATGGTTATGTTTAAATCTTTCTTCTCAACAAAAATGTAAAATATAACAGTTTAGGCTGTTAAAATATTAGACTGGCTAGATTGTCATTATAATAAAGAGTGCTAAAGGTGAAAACAGAACTACAAAATACTGAACCATGTATGACTTTTGTTCCTTCTTAAGTCAATAAAATATTAATATCATAAAATATAGGATATCACTTTGCCATTATGCTGCAGTACATAGGTTAGGATTCCTTGATCTTAGCTGAATTAGACTGAAAGCTAGTAATGTAGTGAAGGTTGTTATATTCATTAAACAAACATCATGATGTTTAAATGCCTGTCTTTGGTGAATCTAATCAGACACATAATAGCAAAGCTATAAGAATTGTCTAGACTGCCCAAATGTGCAGCTTAAGTTCCATCTTCGGCCCACTGATCCCAACACCAATTAGTTCAGTTTGATTAACTAGATTTGTTTCGAAACTAGTTTTGTAAAACTTGACATACTTGTATGGAATGTTATTTGATTTTAATAAATTCAATAAAATTAAAAATAAAAACAGATAAGGTACAGTAGGAAGGCTGTCAATACAATAATTTCAGATAATGTGACCCATTATCCCAAATGCTGCTTCATAAATCATGCAGGCTCTTCTAATATTGGTGTTTCAGAATTTCCTAAGCATCAGCTTGGCATTACCCCTCTTGGATCGTATTTGTCTGGATCAAGCCATATTGCTCCTGTCATCCTTAAGAATTTTGAAGTGACCTTGTAGAAACCTATGATGAAAGGCAATGGCTCTGAAAATTCCAGTTTTGAGTGAAAGCTGTATAATCACATTTTTCAACGTACTTATAAAAAAGCAGGAAACTCTAATGGTGTCAAAATAGAAAATAGTTTTATTTAAAGGTTATTTATATATCTATATATTTCCCATGTGATCCACTGTAGGGTTTACTGAATTATAAACTGAGATTTAATTGTGGAGAAACCTGATGCAGACCCTACATTTGAATATTTTAGTAGAATGGTGTAATAATAGAATAGAATTTAATAGAATGGCATAAATAGAAAGCACAAAAGAAATACTTGGTTAAATGAGGAACTTGCAACTGGTTCCACATTACATACTCAATTCACTAAACATTTAACAAAATGAGCACCCCATGAGTTTAAATTGAAAAAGTAATTGTGACGTGTTACTAGTAAAGACAATACACACTGAACACAAAACCAGATCTTGTCCTTGTGTAATTATATGAGTTCACTCCACAGTATAAAGCACTTGTCTTTGAGGAGTTAAAACAAACGTTGAAACTACACATCATCAGTGAGTCAAAGGACAAGTGGTGGATACTCCTATTTACTGTATGGTTCCAAAATCAATGTGAATAGATAAGAGAAAAACAAAAGAAAAAGAAAAAATGTCAAGTAATATAAACAAACAATGAGGTGTATGTCTCTGATAACATAGTAATGGCTCATGTAATTTGAGAAATAGCTTCCAAAGGGGTAGAGGTCCATTCCTGTTATGTTCTGAATGAACACTCATTTTCTGTTGGAGGTGAGTTAAGTACTGGAGGAAAAGAACGGGGAACAGAAGCCTCTGACGTCAAGCATGGAAGTGATGTCTTGAGGGTTCTCCTCCACTCTAAACTAAAAAGAAACTTGGTTAGTGAGGGTGTGACATCAATAACATTCCCCATATTATCAGATGATGCAACACAAGTGAAACACTCTCGACACTTGCGTGTGAGACATCAGATAGAAAATAAACAATACATTTCTTCATTTTTAACAGTTAAATGAAAGGTCAAATTTTGATCTGCTACCACAAGTTGGTGAATGTCTTACAAAGAGCTTGGCCAAGCAAGCAACAGTTGACCTGACCAAGAAATAATAGCAGGTGTAGCTGAGTAAGTTCAGCTTCTGAAAAACTGCATCTTTATACCCAGGTAGTCTTTTAAAGTTTGTTATAATCAATTTAGATTTGCATGGGGATCCTGTAGCATTTAACATATGATCTGCCAGTTTGGAGAATCTTTTCCAAGGATTTTTCAAACATAGCAAAATGACATAGTCATTTGTAGCTATTATTAGAACTGAGTAACAATCCCACCATATTTGTATGGAAATACTCTTACCTTGAGAGTAACAGGTTTAACTGCTAACCCACAACAATGTTACAGTGGCTGAAACCCATCATTGTGGATAGTTCTGATCAAACCAGAGCAGTGTAGAGACACAGTGGCTATCTGTCAATTTGGGATAGTTCTCCTTAGCTCCTTAGAATTGTGAATGTGATGCAAATGCCATAGGTGTTTCACTGCCATTGCTCATAATGTCACTCATTATTGATCTGATGCCAAACTGGTAACCATTGTATGCTAGTTTTACTTGAAGAGTAGGTTTGAAACATTGTCTTATGTAACTACTCTCTGAGCTTCCTGGAAAGCATGCCCAGAGCCTCCTGACCACATGCATTTGCAGAAGCTAAATAAGTGGGTGTGGACTGTTGCCAGAGTTGGGTAAAATCTGTTATAACTCTTCACAAATCCAAGAAAAGATCTCAGCTGAGAAATATCCGTCTGTTGTGGAGCATGTACCACAGTCTGTATTTTCTCCTGGTTTTTGTGTAACCCCAAACATTTATGATGTGACCATAATAAGTAACACTAGGCTTCAGAAAACCAGAACTTTTTTAGAACCTTTTGAAGATCTTCCAGGTACTGCCTGTGTGTTACTTTTTGTAACAATGATGTCATCAAGTTAAGGCTTTGTGCCTAGTTCTACCTACAAGGCCTAGTCCATAGCACATTGCCATATTCCAGGCCAAAAGAAACTCCATATCCTAATCTATTATAAACTCCTTTAGGTGTATTAATTGTCAAAAAACACTTAAACATTCAATTATTTGTCTATAGCGGTCCTCACTGAGTATGGCTCAAAGAACTTAATGATTTACATATACAGAGAGACAAGTTATTTCAAATTCAAATTAAAACAAATACTTCAGAGTGACCCTCCATTTCCATTTGAAGGTATGCTTCAGCTAAAGCTATATTTTGGAAAACATTATCCCAATGCCAGGCTTGAAAAAAATGCATTCAATCCTTAGAAAAGGATAAAGCATGAGCGCTGACATAATAGTGACCTTAAAGTTCTTTCACAAAATAACTGTGATATTTCTTCATCCTAGAAGGACAGTTGATGTCAGCAAATGTTTATAGTCTACCTTAAACAATGTTTTGTCTGCTTCAGTGAAAACCATCTCATTTTGTACCAGATGTAACATGGCTTATGGAATTTGGTGTTCCTTGTGCAATGATACAGTGAACCCTTCTTTAAAGTGCCAACTTTCTCTTTATCTTTTGCACTATTCATATACCATCTTTAAATGCAGGTGCAGCATCCTCCAGGATTTTTTCTAACTCTGTTTCAGCTTCATGTTTCCTGTTCTTTTGAAGATCAGGTCTGGCTCTTTTGAATTCTTTCATTTGAAATGACACAATTAGTTTCTTTTAACTAAGGTTGCTTACAGAATCAGGGAAAATAGAAAAAAATTGGAATATTTGGCAAGGCAGTGTCAAGTTAAAAGTTAAATGACAAAAACAAGTACAAAAAGTCCAGAAGGATTACATGATGTGGAGCAATCCCTAAATAAAAGTATAGTAAATATGCAGTGCATAGAGTTGAAAGAAGATTGTTAAAATCCAAAGTACCACTAAGCAGTAGAGCGATTCCGCCATCCCAGACTGTCATTTGAAAAGATGATTCTTCAAGAGACTGCCAAATTTTAGGTATTGTCATATCATGGTTGACTTTCCATTATGCATTACACCCATGAGAAGAGGACTACATGAGAAGATGTTATGTGAGTTTTATTGACTATATACAAACTCAAATAAAAAGCTATCCTACTTATTATTATTATTATTATTATTATTATTATTATTTATCTTCTAGCAATTTTAGGATTCAACTCCATGGCTGACATATGGGAAAAACTCTGATGAAACTAAGAAAATTGACAAGGCTGACTTATAGTAATAAGTCGGAGCAGGCTAATACTGACAGGGTACTGCTCTAAAGGCATGTAAAAAAGCTGAAAAAATACAGAATGTTTTAAGGCAAGTGACTAGAGTTGTATCCAGGGCTGATTCCTTCAAATTGCTTGTTGCCATTGCATCTCTTATTAATTCTTTCATATTTGATTGCATATAAGAATACTGAAGCAGTAGATAGATAGATCTGGTAGATTTGGTCTACGCATTCTACTTTTGTTTAAATAATTTATTTATTTGCATTTACAATTTCCATAGAATATATGATTAACTTAATCCATCAGATAGGCGAAGATATATATCAAATACACTTCATGAAATAGATTCTGAATGAATGAAAATAACAATTCGAATACAGAAATATCTACATTAAGACAAGATCACATAGACTTACAGACAGACAGATAGACAGACAGACAGATAGATAGATAGATAGATAGATAGATAGATAGATAGATAGATAGA
>JANRMT010062854.1:366583-418806 GCA_026402145.1 Polypterus bichir lapradei | reverse complement strand
CTATCTATCTATCTATCTATCTATCTATCTATCTATCTATCTATCTAGTATACTATGTGTAACAAACTTCAGGCTACAGGTTATTTGATTTTTGACCTTCACCTTCCTGGATTGACCTTTGACCTTGGATGTCAATCATCACACTGAAAACGGATAGTAGACATCACGTAGTATTTTCGTACCAAATTTCAGGTCAATAGGTCTAATACTTTTTGCGAGCTACAGGTGATTTAAAATCCTGGACAGACAAACAGACAGCCACGGGAGTGTATTATATATAAAGATTATGTTGTGTAAATGTCTATAATAATTCTTCACATAATGTTACTGTACATTGAAACAAGGATAACAAGACTTGAAAGCTGACTCTGTGGAGTCTTCGCATCATTTGTCTGTTTGTGTGGGTTTTTCACTTAGTACTCCAATTTTTCAACCGCTTCCCAAAAATGAACATGTTCAGTTGATTGAAATCGCTACTGTAAGTTGCTTCTAAATAAGTGAGCATGACTATGAGCATAAGCTTGCTCTGCAGTGGACTGGTGACTGATAAAGGGTGGGTTCAACCCTACAACTAATTAGGTGGGTTCAATGGATTGATACATAGAAGCAGGAAGGTGGAGGAATGCATGAATGAAATTAAAGAAGGACATTTATTTACTTATATACTTATTTCTGCGTGTGTAGCAGACATTTCTTTCCATAGAGGCTTAGAAATTGCAATCATACATATGTGAGCAAGCAATACAACAACTAATCCAAGTAACTATTTCAAGTTATTTATATTGGTTATCCTATTTTGATAATCTTTGGTTAAAGATACACTACATTTGGGAGTTATCTCTTTTAATTTAAAAAATGAACTGTTTAAGAAGGCATGTAATTAACTATACATTGGATTTGTCACTTTTTTTGAGATTTCAACAAGTGCTAAAAATATATGAAATGATACATCAAGCCAGGTAGGAAAATACATAATTGCATTTTGCTAAATATAAAACACACATCTGCTTAACAAACAGATTCAAATGTTAATTAAACAAAATGTTTTTGAGGAGATAAATTTATAATTGGAAGTTAGTGGTGCAGTCCACATATGGTGGGCTAGAACGTCATAATCAAGGAAGTCAACAAAAAAAACAGAGAAAGCTTATCTAACACTGCTGCTAGAAAGAGAAAAAAATTGTGTAGTGAAGCCCAGGTGGGCAGGAACATATCCATTGTTTAGTCTTGCCTCTCTTTTGCTAATCCTTCCTCTTAAGTTTAATAAAAGCCTGGTGGTCTAGTACCATTTTGTTTTCAGGATCCTGAGAGGCTCTGAAATGGTGCATGTATGTGTACTTTGTTGAGTCCCTGCAACTATGCATTTTTTATCATTATCAGGAGAAATTAGTTCTGAATGGCTGTCAGTAGTAGATGTATTAGAATCTAACGAGAGGGAAAGAGAAAAAAAAGATATAACCACCTTAATTAAAAATCTCTAGTGCCAAAGTGTGCTAAACATACTCATAAAATGTTATTTACACTAATTTCTTATAACAAATGATATATGATATGATATGATTATATACGAGGGACATTCAAGCAGTTTCTGCACTTTTTCTTAATTCTATTTATTAAGAATTTCAAAAATAAATTGCATCACTTTTCTACATAGTCACCTTTGTTTGTGATGCCATTTTCCCAGCATCGTACCAACTTTTTAATGCTCAATTACTACTCCTCCCATCTTCACCACTTCCAACAAAAATATAAAAGTGCGGAAACTTTTTGAACATCCCTCATACATTATATATATGATATATATGATATTTGGCATGATTAGTTAACTGAATCTTCTCAGTAACATTTTTAAATTTATTGCACTTTTTAATTTTAAATTTATGTATGTAAGAAAAAAATTCAAGCTTTAATATCAATTTTAATGAATTGATATACGGGGGTGGCACAGTGGCATAGTGGTAGCGATGCTGCCTTCCCAGGTCCTCTCTGTGTGGAGTTTGCATGTTCTTCCCGTGTCTGTGTTGGTTTCTGCCGGGTGCTCCGGTTTCCTCCCACAGTCCTAAGACATGCAGGTTAGATGCTTTTTCTCCCTAGTGTGTGCTTGGTGTGGGGGGAGTGTGTGCCCTGCCCGGGGTTTGTTCCTGCCTTGCACCCTGTTCTGGCTGGGATTAGTTCCGGCAGACCCCCATGACCCTGTGCTAGGATATAGTGGGTTGGAAAATGACTGACTGACATACAGGGTCAGATCATTGACTCAAAAGCAAGTTATCATAAACACATTTTTAGAATTTCAGTGTTCAGTATATCAGCAAATTCAAAGCATGTAACACTGCTTTCATTAGAATATCCCTGTCAAGGTATCACTGATTTACATTATTACATGGTGTTGATGTCAAGTACAGGAGTCCAGTCAGCAGCCTACAGTAGCTTCAGTTCAGGAAAAAACTCACTAAGGAACTGCTGCATGATAAAGGAGAGGTTTCCAAATCAGTGGAGTCGAAGTTTGATTTAGTTTGTCTGTCTCTTGATCCTAGAATAAATTAAAAAAGAAGAAAGCAATTCTGTTACTGGCAAAGCTAACAGCTTTGGATATTTTTATTTACTATTCATTATTTACAAATCTAAAATCCATGAACAGTGTGTTTAAATATGCACTGCATTAATTTGATGTGTATAAATAATTCACCTGTGATGGCCTGGTCACACTACAATGGAGTAAATGGGCTCAGAAAATGGATGCATGCATAATTTATTTCACAGCTAACACATATAAATACATTTTTAGCGGGTGAGTAAGGAGAAGAGAATGACATTACTATGGAAAAAGCATAAATGATGTAATGTTTGAAAGAAAAGCAACACCAGCACTAGTTGTAGACAATCATTAAAAGTTAAATTATAAAAAAGGTATTTAACGGTAAGCGAATGATCAAGGACGAGGTAAAACAGGAAGTTAGGGTGGCGAATATAGCCTGCAGCTCGGTCGCTGTGTGAGGCGGAGTTGCGTCCCTCATTGTCATGCCTCCCACGTAATTGAGTGCCTGCCCATATAAGGTCGTCTGTCGGCAGCAATCCAATAGATACGCTGCCGCTAAATATTTGCGGGTGAAGGACTGTGCTTATGCAAACGAAGATGAGATAGTCAGGGATAGACTAGTGTTTGGCACAAACTCAGCAAAAGTGCGAGAGAAACTTTTAAGTGCCGGGTCTTAGCTAACATTAAATAAAGCCGTGGACATGGCAAGATTGCACGAGATAGCACAAGCACAGCTGAGAACTTTCGATGCATGTACTCCGAGCGGCTCACGTGAACTGACTGTGAACGCAGTACACAGAGAACAAGGAAGAGCTCCAAAGAGTGCTGAACAAAAAACGCATTACACAATTGAGAAGGTAGCAAAAGAATATGAAGCGAGTGACGCATACAAGCATATTCATAAGTGCAGCTACTGTGGAAACAAGGCACGGTGTAAACCTTAAGTTTAAATTAAGTTCATAGACAGGCTGCCACTGGCGTTTGTCATGCCTACGACGAATACAATATTCGCGAGATACAAGTTTAATGAGAAGACGCAGGGTATAAACGAGACTTTTGATCACTTTGTAACGAAGTTAAAATTGCTGTAACGGAGTTAAAATTGCTGGTGAAGGACTGTGCTTATGTAAATGAATAGGAAAGCAAGGTGTAAAGCTTAACTTTAAATTAGGTTCATAGACACGCTGCCGCTGGTGTTTGTCATGCCTAAGACGAATACGATATTCGCGAGATACAAGTTTAATGAGAGGACGCAGGGTATAAACAAGACTTTTCATCACTTTGTAACGGAGTTAAAATTGCTGGTGAAGGACTGTGCTTATGCAAACGAAGATGAGATGGTCAGGGATAGAATAGTGTTTGGCACAAACTCAGCGAAAGTGCGAGATAAACTTTTAAGTGTCGGGTCTTAGCCAACATTAAATAAAGCTGTGGACATCGCAACATCGCAGAAACCTGTTATCTTTACAACCGTTGACAAACACGGAATATAACTTGAACACAACACATCCTCCAAATACGAACCTGATTGAAAGAAATAATGATAATCAAATCCTTGATGACAGCAACACTTATAACAGTGACAAAACAATTACATTGACAATCATGTTACATTATTTTTAAAATGTTTCCTTTTCTTTTTCATATCTTCTTTAACACTCTACTTCCATGCTGCGAAGCGTGGGTATTTTGCTAGTATATATATATATATGCACAACCCCATAATGCGTATTTCTTCAGAAATCATTGCTTGTGGAATTTTGACAAATTGTAACCTACAGGAAAAATCAATGATGTTTTATGACAAATGGTCAACCCTCCTAAGTAAAGCCCAGTTAGCTAAACTACAATTACAAGGAAAACACAAAAAGAACTTAAAAAGACAAGAAAGTTGAGCAGCTGGTAACCTGAACTGATGAATTTGTGTTAGGCCTAGGGCTGACCAACCCCACGTACATGGGCCCAAAAAAATTTTTTTTTTTTTTTTTTGCATACGCCCATACTGCCCCGACATCATGCCAGCGCATTTTTGGGATTGCATGGGCACCGATCGGTTTTCTATTGCCCATTTGCGGGGAATAGGGGCATCCTCCATTTGCGAGGTGCGCTTGCTGCTTGCAGAAAAGGGAGGAGAGGGGTGGGGTGGCGGGGGATTCTTTGGCTGGCTGGCGCGGCATCTAATATCCAGCTCGCAAAATAAAACAAAATAAAAACAAACAAACAAACACAAAAGCACAAGACATTATGATATAGACTTATAATTTGCACCAATGTGTTTTCTCAATTCTATCACACCCATATATGCGGGAAGTGAGCGCGAGGGCCCTCGGTGCGCCTGCTTGCAGCTGCTGCTGTGCTGAAGTCTCACACACAACCTGTCGAAAGGGGAGGGGGTTGGGGTGCTTCCAAATAAAGCACATTTTATTCATAATATTGTCAATCCAAACCCATTATGTCACATTTAATTTTTCCTGGGTTGTGCGAAATCGCAGAAATCATTAGATGGGCGCTCCTTGCGCGAGCAGCATAGAGCAGAGTACAGCAAATGGGAAGAGTAAATCGTCCTATGTGAAGCTGACTCCAGCTCAATGCCTGTGCTCTCTCTATTCTTTATCACAGGTTAGTAAATTCGCCATAATTGGAGTGAACATTACAGGCTTTAAAACGGTAAAATATCATCAATGAGATTTTGAACATGTTTTTAAAATGATTTGAGTTAGTAAGAGTTTTTTTGTATGGATATATATGTTTGCGTGCTAACTTACTAATGCAAATGACTCGCGTAGTGGAGGTGGGGAAAGTTTACCCGAAATAATAAACTGACTGCAGCTCTGAGAGAAAAGGTTTATGTAGTTGTTAGTGACCTGGTGAACTGATGACTGGAGATGGTACTAAAATGAAAATTCTTTTCACTATAACGAAATATTTTGGTGCTGTATAAATGTAAAATTTGATTTTGTCTCTGTTACACATTACATTTTCAATAGTTTGTTTTATTGCACTGTATTTTTTCATTATTTATTAGAATGTTGGTGGGGCGCAGAGAGGGTGCAGGGGGGCAGGGGGTGCCAGAGGGGTTGTTTGCCCAGGGCACCAAACAGGCTGGGACCGCCCCTGCCCACGCGGGGCCGGTTACGTCAAACGCTGTTACCGGTATTTGTAGACTGTATAAACTTGCACGAGAATTTAATAAAAATAATGTTAACATACACCGGATTTTCTCATTACAATATTCAGCTAAATTTTTGTAAGATAACACGTGGACTTTATGAAATTATAACTGGAGAATAAAACTTGAAAAATCCGCTCAAATGGGATATGCGGACGTCAAAAGCGGGTCCCCCTTAGGCGCAGGGCCTGGGGCAGTTGCCCAACTTGCCACCCCCAAATGCCGCTCTTGGTTTGTGGAGATTAGTGATGAGTGAAACAGGAAAGTTTAGATTCGCATTAAGTTTTGTGAAACTGCCATTAAAATATGTTTCACTGACGATTTTGCAATTGACAGTTTTGAGTGGATTTTAAGTTTTTTTTTTTTTTTTGGAGTACAAAGCAAGGAACATTGCTCCTTAAAGACTTGCTTCACACTTCTGTGCCTTTTTCTCAGGTAGTCACCAGTACATCAGTAAAAATCAGTCTTATTATATGCCTCTCATTCACATCATCACGGAGGCATAAAGTGCATTTTTTAAAAATGTAAAATGCCGCATGTGTTTTGAAAGAAGACACACCAAACTGCACAATTGTGTAGATTACTAGGGTTTGTCCACAGGAAGACACATTCCTGTTAGGATTCACCTACTCCATTCAGAGTTGAGCTGAGAGGTTAATATCTGTCTCTGATGAACGTTTAGAATTCTGATCATCAGGATGGTCATCACAACTGGAAAAGTGACTGTCCTTTTACCAGTACAAACACAACAACCATCTGATGGTTTAACAAAGGGTTTTTTTTTTGCTTTAGAGATTTTTTCCTGAGTACCAAATAACAGGCAGACACAAGTGAAATGAATTCATGAAAACACTTCCGGACAGGAAATAAACTTTTTCTAGTGTCAGTGCCACAGATTTCACTGGAAGATGAATTGGGATTTATTTTGTGAAGCAAAACACTGTGTTTCCCTTCAAATTCAGCTTTATGTAAATCTTTTCCCTCATCACTAGTGGAGAGTCAACATGTGTGTTGCATGGGGAAGAACGTGTTTAACTATTATTCCAGAGTTTTCTGATGAACCTAGAAAAAATGTGATTATATTGGATCATATAACATTTTTAGCTTAAATTTGATAGCATAAACATCAGTAGACTTTATCATGGAAAACAATAGTATTATGGTGTGACAAGGAAGGTGTTGTTAAATGGCATATGTATAAAGTTAAAATATATAAGAATCTATTTTGAAGCCTCTAACATTTTAATTTATATGTATAATTCAAGTAATAACACTGTATTATTAACATGTTACATAATTGTTTGGTTAGGAAAAGCTTTGTGATTTAGCAGATGCACTAGAGTTAGTGAAATCACCATGGATGGTACTGGACAAAATTCAGAAATAGGTAGATGCGTGGTAAATGAAGCTCAATGTAAATAAATGTAAAGTCTCACACATGTAGTGAGACGTCAAGCAAACTGATACCTATCTGATAAAGAGATTACAATATGCAAGCTTTCGAGGCAGCTCAGGCCCTCATATTGTATCTGTCCTGGTGTCTATAAAAAACACAAGAAACTCCAATTTCTGTATTACATCTTGCCTGAAGAAAGGGCCTGAGTTGCCTCGAAAACTTACATATTGTAATCTTTTCAGTTAGATAATAAAAGGTGTCATTTTGCTTGACTTCTCACTACATCCATAATGGCTAACACAGTACAACACCCTAGTACTAAAGTCTCACACATGTGACACAATGATACTAGAAATAACTGCACAAGGGGGCAGCATGTGTAGGAAACACACCTTATGAGAAAGACTTCAAAGGCTTAATGGGCCCACGCTGCCCACGACTGTACGGTGTATAGAAGAGATTTCAAAGGCTACCGCATAAAGCACTTTTGTGGAGCCACATCTGAAATAAAGTGTACAGCATATGCTTCCATATTAATGACATCATATAGCTCAGTGAACCATCCATATCATTGCTGCCTCATGGATCCAGCTTCTTGGTTTGGAATCCCATGCCTAGTCACTGTTTGTATGAAGTCTGCATGTCCTCCTTGTGTCTATGTGGGTTTTCCTCTGGCTTGTCTGATTTTAACTCTACATCCACTAAAAGGTATGTAGGTTAGGCTGAATGTTAATTCTAAATTGGCCCCGCAGGTCTGTGTGTGTGGGCCCCATAATTAAGTGACACCCTACCCACAGCTGTTTTCTGCCTTGCACCTGGTGCTGCTGGGAGATGTTCTTGCCCCTGTGACTCTGAGTTGGATTATGGGGTATGAGAATGGTATGGCATCAAATGGTACATCGTAAGGTACATTTTATCTTATGACATTCAAACCAGCAATAATGCACAAATAAATACATAATAAAACTGTAATTAATTAGTCATTATTCTAAAGTTTTATCATAAGTTCTTCTGGGTTTTTTTTATTCAAAAGGTTGTCATAATTGTAATGGGAATGATCCACCATCAGCCAAAAGTTCTTTAGCTGGGCAGCTGGGATCAGATTGTCACTGAGACATGCTGATGGAAAGTAAAATAAGTTGTACATAGGAAGTACTATAGGTGGGACTGAAGGTGGCATATAAGAATGAGCAACTTAGGTTATCTTGTCAAAAAAAGAGTATGGTAGCTGTCATCTCATCTAAGTTACACTCTTGGCAAGATCAAAGAAGAAATTTCAATTGTAATGGGCTAAGGAGCAAAAAGTAACTTGGTATGATGAATTCTGATTGCTGTTAATTCACAGTAAGGGAAATGGTGGTGGTGTTTGGGAGAGTTTAGTGCCAACACTACAGGTCCATGGACCCATCCTCTCAGGTGTCAACAACAGAAGCTTATAGCCAGCGTTTAATGGTGTGGCGTTTTTTGTGGCACAATCTGAATCCTTTGATATAAATACAAGATCATGTAATGCCACAGGATAGCTAAACCTTCTTACTGATGAGGTTCTTCCTTACAGCAATGTATTCATTCTGCACACAGAAGTTTGTGGCAGAGTGATCGTCTAAGCCTCAAGGCTAAGGAAACCTGAGAATGGTTACCGAAACAGAAAAGTGAATTCAGCTTAATGCAGTGACCTCTCTGGTCACCACTGTCCAACAGATTATCTCCAACAGAGGTGGAACAAGCTATTTGTAATACACTTCTAACACCAGCTAATTTGGATGTTTTTATGCTTGACATGGACATGTGAATTATTAGCAAAGAATTTAAGGTGTTCTGAGGGCAAATGTAGGGCATATTTGAGATTATAAAGGTGTACCTAAACATGTGTATATATGCTTGTATTTTAAAGAGTTTAAAAATATGAAAGTGATACTTTAAAATCAATTTTTAGTGATGGGAGAGGTAAAAGGTGGTTAGGAGAAACTTTACACAAATTAAAAAAGATAATTCTTCACAGAGAATTGTAGATAAATGCACCAATTTGTGTAGTAATACAGTTGTAAATTCTTCAAATCTTTTTATTAATTTTGCTGAACTGTAATTAGTATGCTGTGCTGGGCTTAATTGTCTGACCTTGTCAAACGTATTAGCTATGTTTTCTTATTTAAACATAATGGATACCCAATCTTTTTCAAGAATTTTCTTGTTCTCCTTTCATAATGAAGAGCTAAAGCAGACTTAAGGTAGGAATCGCCATTGCTGAGATATGAATACTGCACACAGGACAGACAAATTTAGTCACACGCTAAGCGCTTACACGTTGTAAATCAATGGGACAGCAAGTCTTTGAACTGCTTGAGAAAGCTGGAGTCCCCAGAGGAAGTCCACATGAACATTGTGAAAATCTGAAAAGTGGAAAGAACCGGGAATTATCTTTAATCGATTCTAAAATATATACAATTTTTTAAAACACCATGCATTATCCGCAATACGTGATTTAGTACCCATATCTCATGAAATTATTTTGTCTGTCAGATCGGACATAATGACATTAATTTAGCCAAATATTGCTTTACTTCTGAGTTTAAAATATGCTGTTGTCATTTAGCCAAATATGTTTATACTTCTGTGTTTAAAATATGTTGCTGTTTTCTTGTATGTATATGTGTACCAGTTCAGTATTTAGTAATTAGTGTAATCTATACTTGTATTTTAAATGGGAATTGTTCACAGCACTCTGCGCCTGCACTAACTGAAGGTTGTACATGGACTGTTTTACAAATGCTATTGAAGATCACATTTTTTAAATGAGCAACACAACTTTATTTTATTTATACTAAGAATTGCTTTATATTTACCAGATTTTGGTTTAAAGGATTTATTTTGCTGTAAGATATAACTTGAAAGGAACTGAATGAAGAAATTCAATGAATATTTTATTGGAAAAAGAAAGCATTGCTGAACTTATCCAATCATTATAGGATTTTTGTCGATATCATCAACACATTTTGCTGTCTTTTTCATTGATATTTCAGCAACTGAATGTGTTTAGAAGAAAGTCCTCCTGTTAATTCATAATAGCGGTAAACCAGAACTGTTTTCATGCCAAAAGCATGCCTAGTGATACTGTACCATGTAAAATACTCAGCGAGCATTTCTTTACTGCTGTTGCTATTTCAATCACCCTGTGCAAGCAATTCAAGCAAGTGTAAAGGGTCACTGAAAGGGTTAACACTCTCTAAACTGACCTGTTGAAATGGTGTATGGGAATGAAATGGTTGCCAATTTGTTTGCAATGCGTCCGAACTGTACGGGAGTTCTTTCTCTCCTGACAGGCAGGTGAGATCAAAGTGAAGCAGGACAAAAGAGGCTCAGCAGTGATTTGTCAGGGGACGAAAGGCAGTCCTGTCTGGGAAAGTTGCTATAACCCAGGCCGGGCCTTCAGATCACTAACACACTAAAGAAATCATGGCATGAGAAAAAGTACAGCAAAAAAGGTTCAAAGGTCAGTTTGATTTGGTTTGGATTATTAGTGCCTCCTTTTTAAACCAAAGAACCAAAAAGGGGGCCATTGGCTAATAACCTTTGTGCTAGTGGGAAACTTGCTTTTGTACAAATCATTTGGAATGTATCTATAATTAAAAGGTAGTTTGGAGACCCTGATGGCTTTTTTTAACAGAACTATTTAAGGATGGGTCTGTAATGGAATTTAAATTAAGGTAATTTGAACCCAAAATAACAACCTGTATTGTTGCAAAATAAAATGCACGTTTTACAGAAGTTATACCACTAGATATTCAATTTGCTGAAACTGACTTATAAAGTGTTTGTTTATCTAAAGAAGGGAAGACCGTCATCATTTACATGTCAAATATTTCACATTTAACTGCTTATACAAATGAATGCAATTAATGAAACATTGTAATATAGAAGTACTCAATACAATAGAAGTATTGACCTCAGTTAATTCTCCCTGACTATCAGATGATAAGTAATTAATATTCAAGTCTTACTGAATAAATCCACCAACTCAGGGAAAAGGAGAGAAATGTGAATGAAAAGTGAAATAAATCTACAAATACACGGATGATTACCAACCTTAAATAGATTTAGTGTTCGCGTTTCCTACTTAGCCAGCCGACCTTCTTGACATTCAACTGAAGATCTGTGGTATCAAACTGATCACATAATTGTGAACTAACACCTAATAATTGCCTTAAATATTGCTTCTTTGGGACTCAGCCATGTTTCATGTTTGAACAAGTAATAGCTTTTTAATTGGAGAGGGAGGGCAATTCTTCTACTGGTACACCACACCCCCCTCCTCAGATTTTATTGCACTTACAAATTAAACTTCCTTTTTTCATCACTCAGACTTAAACCTGTGAATCATTTACGTGGGCTGCTTGGAGGTTGGTTTACAGGATGCAATGCCCAAGGGTGAATAAATCAGCTTATTGCAATCTCTAATTGGGGTCCTATTGCCATTTCAAACTTTAAAGTCAAGGACCAAGTCCTAAAACGTTTTATTATAGGGTATGCACAGAGCCTGACTTCCGTACGCAGACAGGGATGTCTAGTCTGGGTCGATGACTGGTGCAAAAAGCTTGCTTAAAAGCACTAGTTAGACACCATACTACAAATCCTGCACTCTGCATGTGTAATCTACCAAATTCAGAATATTTAAATATTTCATAAATATTTGGCAATTGGTTGAAATATGAATTTTAGGTTTATTTTTTTTTATTTTAAAACTTACCTAGCAATTTTCTGTATTGGCTATATAGTTACATAAAGTATTTTTTTCAGTTCAGGATATTTCATGTAGGGCAGTTGTGCAGTATAAAACTTGGAATACTAACACTGTAGATAAAATACAAAATAACATTAAATAAAAACACTAAAAATTGGCCTTGAAAGCAGACACAAAAAACATGTAATATGTATACACCCATATCTTTATTATAAGCAGAACAGAGACAGACATGTGTATGCAAGGCATATGTGTAGTATGAAAAAATTATGTGACAGTTTTTTTATATTTTGTTTTTCCTTTATAATTATTAAAGTAACATTGCTAATGTAACATTCACAAACCTGCATAATACATTTCAGGTCTCAGGGGTGACAGCCTATTCTGACACCAATGGATGTGAATCAGAAAGCACCCTTTAATGTGGCACCCGTTCATCACATGGGCCACTTCACACCCGCACTCACACAGTGTGGGCCGGTTTAAAATCACCAATAACCTAACTTGCATGCTTTTGGAGATGTTGGTGAAGCAATCATGCAGACACAAAAAGAATATGCAAATACCACATTGACAATAGCCAGGCATGGTATTCAAATCAAGTACTTTGGACCTGTCAGACTTCAGCCTTAACTAATCATTGCACTGTTTATTATTAAAGTAAATTGTGGACTATTCTATGATCAAGGATATATAGTGATATAATACATAACAAGAAAATAATGCTTGCATTTCACATTGACATATACACACTTTCTGTATATAATGACAAAATGTTAATAATTAAAACCATACTTTAATTTTTTGATGTATTACTCTATTTACCAGTATACATATAAAATTAATATTATGAAAATGAACATAAAATGAGTCCTATACATATACACACACACACACAAACACATACACACACACTCCGTGGCCACTTTATTAAGTACACCTTCCTGGTACCAGGTTGGACCCCATTTTGCCTTCAGAACTGCCATAATTCTTTGTGGCATAGATTCAACAAGGTGCTGGAAGCATTTCTCAGCGATCAACTCTTTGTTATACTGTATATATACACAAGTTGTTAAGACAATATAATCTGATTCAGGATTGCAGAGGAGCAGAGCTATTCTGGGCTGAGTATGGGAAAAATCCTAGGAAGGGAATGAATCCACTGCAGGACAACCACACCAAGTTCATACTAGAGTCGCGCCAAAGGATTATGGTTGACATCTCTTTTTCTAAATTAAACAAACACACACTTTCTCTTTCATCAAAGAAAATTAATCTGTCTTTTGCGGGATGTCAGACAGGAACCATATCCAGTATACAATTAATTTTGAGACTGATCACCTCTATACCGTAATGGGCAGTGTTTGGAGATGGAAGGAGAGGGTGGTGAAATCTGGCTTGTGGAAGCCTCTGCCAAAATAGACCTCCTATCCCTACTGGCCAAAGGACTATAGCTCTGGAGTGACTGAACGCCACATCAATTTAAGACTCCACTAATGACACTGACTAGTGTTGTTCAATTTTTGTGTCACCACTGAGAAATCTGTTTATAATTTGCTTATCCATTACATGACACTCTCACATTTACAAACACATGCAGTCATATCTGGACGATTTACAGTCACCATTTAGCCTACTATGTACATTTATGTATGTTTGTAGGTACAAAGAAAATATACACATACCACAAGGGCAAATAATGAGACCCAGGTGTCAGGCACAACACTATCTATTGCACAACTACTGCAATATGATTAAAGAAGATGTATATGTTGACATTAATCTAATAGAATCTAAGAGAAAATGTGATAGAAATGTTCAAATTACATGGGGAATTGGTTAGTTGGACAGCCCAGTGTCATGATGCTAATCAGTGTCTTTCTGGAATT
This sequence comes from Polypterus bichir lapradei, assembly GCA_026402145.1. NCBI lineage: Eukaryota > Metazoa > Chordata > Cladistia > Polypteriformes > Polypteridae > Polypterus > Polypterus bichir. Next base: position 405,078 of record JANRMT010062854.1, on the reverse strand, counting down.
TACACATTTCTCCAGTATGCACACTGATTTTTTTGGGTTCTTCACTTTTTCTCTGCATGCCAATGACATACATATTACATTAATTTATGACTATAAAGTTTTAGTGGTGCTCTACATGATGTCCACTTCAGTTTTGAATCAAATGCTATCTAGTATGCTCCTTGGAATAAGGTCTGTCACTGCACAATCCTGTTATGAAATTAAAGGATCCATTTGAGAGATTAATGCAAAGTAAGGTGGAACCAATAAAAACAAAGATGAAAGAACACAGATGAAAGCTGGTTAAGAAAAAAATTGTACACAAATATCACAAAATATTTCTTCACACAATGCACCATAGATAGACATATAAGCAGTGGAAATGAAAATATTTTAACACCTTGGGAACTTCAAACCTCAACTTAGTGTCACTTTGGAAGAATATAGGAGAACAAGTATTAATGACCCAGGAAATGTTAGGGTAGTGTTTCTCAACCTTTTTGGTGTTGCAACCCATCTTTTCCCATGTAAATGTCCCCCTTGGTGATTCAAGCATGATTGTCAGTGTGGGGGTTTTACAATGGGTGAATTGAGTGCCATCATCAAAGCTGGGGGTAGGGGGACCCACCAGGACCCACTGCATAACCCATTCACAACCCATTTTGTGATCCACTGCAACCCACAACCATTATAAAAAACAGCAACTTGCAGCCCACTGGTAGCAACCCACAATCCACGTCCCAGTGGTTGAGAAACACAGTGTTAGAGGATTAAAATTCTCAAATAGCCTGACATCATCTGAGAATTCCACAGCTGGACTGAACTTGGTGACTAAAGGATGGCCTGTTCTGTCCAGCTCAACATATTATCATCATGATCCTTGCCAACATATTGTAAGTAGAGTGAAAATGGAGTGACGAAAAGGAAATTAAGTAATGGATGATCTATGCCTGATCGAAGGGCCTGAACTTCTTATGTTTTATGTTTGCATTTTAAAAGTGTAATTAGAAAATGTTAAAGCATACTTTGTGCAGAAAATTATGATTCTTGTATCTATTATTCATTCTGTGTTATTTGCAGTGATGCCCGAGAAAGAAACAATCAATCTTATGTTTTCATGGAGATTTCTTGAATTAATGGGATTCAACAGAAACCCAAATTAAACAACAGCAAAAATATTAAAACATTAATTGAAAAAAAAACAAAATTATTTGTGTTACATAATTCAAAGGTCAGGTATCCAGGCATTTATACATAACTAACTGTCTTCTGTGGCTCTGCCCACGTACAGTGCATCCGGAAAGTATTCACAGCGCATCACTTTTTCCACATTTTGTTATGTTACAGCCTTATTCCAAAATGGATTAAATTCATTTTTTTCCTCAGAATTCTACACACAACACCCAATAATGACAACGTGAAAAAAGTTTACTTGAGGTTTTTGCAAATTTATTAAAAATAAAAAAACTTAGAAAGCATATGTACATAAGTATTCACAGCCTTTGCCATGAAGCTCCAAATTGAGCTCAGGTGCATCCTGTTTCCCCTGATTATCCTTGAGATGTTTCTGCAGCTTAATTGGAGTCCACCTGTGGTAAATTCAGTTGATTGGACATGATTTGGAAAGGCACACACCTGTCTACAGAAGGTCCCACAGTTGACAGTTCATGTCAGAGCACAAACCAAGCATGTCAAAGGAATTGTCTGTAGACCTCCGAGACAGGATTGTCTCGAGGCACAAATCTGGGAAAGGTTACAGAAAAATTTCTGCTGCTTTGAAGGTCCCAATGAGCACAGTGGCCTCCTTCATCCGTAAGTGGAAGAAGTTCAAAACCACCAGGACTCTTCCTAGAGCTGGCCGGCCATCTAAACTGAGCAATCGGGGGAGAAGGGCCTTAGTCAGGGAGGTGACCAAGAAACTGGTGGTCACTCTGTCAGCGCTCCAGAGGTCCTCTGTGGAGAGAGGAGAACCTTCAAGAAGGACAACCATCTCTGCAGCAATCCACCAATCAGGCCTGTATGGTAGGGTGGCCAGACGGAAGCCACTCCTTAGTAAAAGGCACATGGCAGCCCGCCTGGAGTTTGCCAAAAGGCAACTGAAGGACTCTCAGACCATGAGAAACAAAATTCTCTGGTCTGATGAGACAAAGATTGAACTCTTTGGTGTGAATGCCAGGCCAATACCATCCCTACAGTGAAGCATGGTGGTGGCAGCATCATGCTGTGGGGATGTTTTTCAGTGGCAGGAACTAGGAAACTAGTCAGGATAAAGGGAAAGATGCCTGCAGCAATGTACAGAGACATCCTGGATGAAAACCTGCTCCAGAGCACTGTTGACCTCAGACTGGGGCGACGGTTCATCTTTCAGCAGGACAACGACACTAAGCACACAGCCAAGATATCAAAGGAGTGGCTTCAGGACAACTCTGTGAATGTCCTTGAGTTGCCCAGCCAGATCCCAGACTTGAATCCAATTGAACATCTCTGGAGAGATCTTAAAATGGCTGTGCACCGATGCTTCTCATCCAACCTGATGGAGCTTGAGAGGTGCTGCAGAGAGGAATGGGCAAAACTGGCCAAGGATAGGTGTGCCAAGCTTGTGGCATCATATTCAAAAAGACTTGAGGCTGTAATTGCTGCCAACGGTGCATCGACAAAATATTGAGCAAAGGCTGTGAATACTTATGTACATGTGATTTCTCAGTTTTTTTTATTTTTAATAAATTTGCAAAAAACTCAAGTAAACTTTTTTCACATTGTCATTATGGGGTGTTGTGTGTAGAATTCTGAGGAAAAAAATGAATTTAATCCATTTTGGAATAAGGCTGTAACATAACAAAATGTGGAAAAAGTGATGCGCTGTGAATACTTTCCGGATGCACTGTAGTAGTGAAAACGGACAAACTTTAAAAACCATATAAAAAATTTTAAAAAATGTAGTTCTGGCCAAGAGGAACGTAGGTACGCTCCAACGTCAGACGTTGGCACTGTATCTGATCGTGTTCATCTCTGACGGGAGAGCGGCCCTAGCGTGGGGAAAAAAGCACATGGCCATGATATCTCTGCCAATCAGCAGCTACCCTCTAAAACACATGTAGCTTTGATCTATCTCTCAAAAACATGACACATTACTCCTTAACAATCTCTAGATGATACTGTCTGCTGAACAAACAGCTAACTAAGTGGAGGCAAGGGGCACTCCAACACGTGGCGAGACATAGACCGACTGGTCCTGCCTGGCTCTCCACTCCTGAGGTCCCACTTCCCCTTCCCCTCTGCCCGCAGCCTATCTCATGGATTCATGCAAATAAATCGGTGCCGCAAGTGAACTATGATATTTAGCGTGATGAGAGAAGTCACAAAATCAACTGGAATGTTCAAGCAAATTATACAAAAAAAAAAAACAGATCCATTACAACAACAACAACATTTATTTATATAGCACGTTTTTATACAAATAATGTAGCTCAAAATGCTTTACAAGATGAAGAAAGAAAAAATGTAAAAATTAGACAAAACTAATTAACAAAGAATAAAATGGCTAGGGAGGACAGAAAAAAAAACTCCAGAGGGCTGGAAAAAAAACCCAAAATCCGCAGGGGTTCCAAGGCCATGAGACTGCCCCACTAGGCACTCTACTTTACATAAATGATCTCAATCAGTCCTCATGGTTTTCAGGTTTCACATGGAAGAATTAGACGATGATGGTCATGTGGACCTCTGGCCTTCAATTCATTAAGTAGTTAAGTAATCCGTTAAGTAGTTCTCTTGTGAAAAGTGGACATGCATACAGACAGACAGACATTGGATTATATACTGTATATATATATATATATATATATACATATATATATATGTATATATATATATATATATATATATATATATATATATATATATATAAGCTGTGTAAGTGTAAGCCTGTAATGTAAAAAGCTTGGGCTCCCAGAAACTATTGAAATTGTCAGAAAAAAAAAAACTGAAATGCAGAGTCGGTGGTTTCGTTTTGCAGAGGTGTTTGCCCCCCTTGTCTATCATTGGCTAAGCAAGTTTCTCTCTCATTTGTCTTTTGTCGGCGGTTTCACTGTGACAGAGTTGCTTTCCTTCAGCTTCATGCTGTATCCTTGTCCTTCTCTCTTCTTCTGACTCGTTAATTTGGGGCCACCTTGCTGGCTCTTTGAGCTTCATGCTGTAGCCTTGCACATCCGGGCCGCCTCACATTTCCAGGCCGGACAGCCAGACACACTTCCACGCATAGATGATTATAGATAAGATATATATATATGTTATATGACAAGATGTATACAAATGTCCCAGATGCATGTATTTTTGCTAAAATGTTGTTAAATAAACCATTTCCATGAGAGTAAATCGCACCAAACCAAGATGAAGAACTTGATGACACACTTCCCCCTCAATGATTGGCCCCGAGTCCAGCCTCATAACAGCTCATTCATTGACTACCAGGGCCCTTCACACAGTCATGGTCTGACAGAAGCATGCAATCAGAGATTAAAACTTGAAGTGAGAGAAAATATTATGAGCTATTGTAATTGTATTGTATGAGGTGCAAAGTATGCCTCTTATTTGTGAATATACAAGATACTTCAATGAGCACAAGGTTGATTCACTGGTGCAGTTTCAGAAAATCCCATTGAATAACCCCAAAGTACTGCAGTTATGGCTTACCACTGTGAACATATATGTGAAAGATGGGTCTTCAGTTCAAAAGCATAAGCTCATTTGAATGTGCTTCTCTGTCATACATGAGTGGATTTCCAAGATTTATTTGACAGTATTTTATCAAAAATACTCGTTTGGCTCATTGCAAGCATACAGCTGCTCAAGTAATTTAAAAGTTTAATGATGATTTTAGTCGTGTTTGCTGTTGTTCAATATGGGTCACCATTGAAGACCACTATCAAAAGAAATGTGTAATCTCTGTTTCTCGTGAAAACATAAGATTGAACTTTTTCTTCTGCAGTTGATGCAAACAATACGTAGTAAGTAAGAAATGCTCACTTTTTGGTGAAGTATTCTTTTAAAATAATTTCAAAATATTTGAAAAACAGGTAAAAATATGTTTACTGTTGGCCTTTTAGTGAATTGGGAAGTATGCTAAAAAAGGGGACAGTAAATCAAAAATAAAATTTGTTCCTTACTTTTTAGTTCAACTAGTCTGAAAAAGCCAATTTGATATGCTTCTAGAGATAATACATCATGTTCAAAATATAATATCTGCAGACATACGGACAAAACTGTGATAGGATTACATCTGGAATTTTCCAAATGATTCAGATAATAATGTGTTTGACTGAAACAGAAAACCTTTGGGAATAACAAAACAAGTACAGGTACATTTGCAATACATTTCATTAAAGTTTAGTTAAGTTCTGTAAAGAACTACAGCAATCTGAAACCCTGGACATCTATAGACATGTGTACCTTTAATTTTTTTCTTCAAAGCATTGACATAAAACAGAATACTCTCAAAGACAATGTGGTGAGGGTGTTTCAGAGAGACGGAGGAGAAGAGAAGACACAACAGCACATTTTGCTTTGATAAGTGCTGCCACAAGGTTGCTGGTTCAGTCCTCACAGGTGACTCACTATGTGACCCTGACTGCAAGCTGCTTAGCCTGCCAGAGCCCCAGTTGCGGAATTTAGTAAGATATAAGTTCTGTCTTCTCGAATTTCTGACTTATAAGTCATGTTATGTTAAAACAAAAATTTGATTTGTGTCAGGTTTAGACAAGCAGTTTGGTTTTAAGTATTACAGTGACAGAACAAAGATGTAATGATTCAAGGCAATGCCCGAGATGTCATATGTAAAAATAAATACTACACTGCTAAATTTAATTCAGAAACATTTTCATCATTGCATGAATATAGTAAATGACATTAATGCATCTATTTTAAACAAATATTGTGTTTCAAAATACTACTCAATTGTATGCTTTTCCTCATGGTTAACATTTTAAAAATGTAAGACAGTGAGGGGGTGGTGAAAATACCAATCAGAACTTAAGATGGTTTTAGCATAAATCAATCTTTGCTTTTAATTAGATAATTAAACACTATGCTTATATAATAGTAGAGTGCTTTTTCTTCAACATAATCTTTGTAAATCAGTTATTTAGAATAGATTTCTGTAGTACTGAGCAACAAACTCCCTCCCCCCACAAAGAAGGAGAACAAAATCAAACTTCTCTCTGATTATTAGGTTGAGGCCACAAAGTGCTTTGTGGGTGGTGAAAGGGCATAATTAAAAATATTTCCAGAAAGAAACAGAGGGCCACATCTGAAATCCCACCCTCTGTCAGCTTCAAACCACATCAGACGGGCTTCTTTCAAAAATGGTCACCAGAAAGCATCTAACGTACATCAGTCACATCATGTTTTATGGCGTTGTTGTCTGACTTGTAGATGCGCTTGGCTTGTGTTAATGTGCTCCAAGAGACATGACATTTAGCCACCTTTCTCATTGAATTTTCATTTTAAACCCTGCGAAATGCAAGTCATGCTTCATGTATTGGAGGAGGAGATCTCAAATTAATGGTGCAGTCAGATACTCCCAATTGGGTTTTAAGCATATTTCTTCAAGCATCTGCTGAAAAATTATGCCAAGGAGCATTGCGATTTGTAAATGATGGTGCTAATTATGAAAATTGTAACCATAACATGGCCAAGATGGTAGCAATTTTAGAAAAGACATTTGCCTATTACTCTTCCACCCACCGGATCACAGTGGAAGGCTTGATGCTGAAAACAGGAGACTCTTGAGCACTCTATATAGTCGTTATTGCATATTGAAACGTAACGAAGAATTAAAGATAAATAAACTAATGAAAGCCATGTGAGGCACCCGAGAGAACACAAATGGGAGCAGCTGAATACGGCTTATCACATAAAAGCTAAAACCGAACATCTTTATTTACTCATATTGTGACATTGCGTATTGAAAGGACATGGCATCCTTGAATCGTGGCTGCATTCCTAACGCCTAAATGATGGAATACGTTATTTTGAACTTACCTCTCTCTTTTAGCGAATAGGAAGCATAACATCCTTTCATGAATGCATCGCTCCTTAAATTACTGGACAAACTGTCATTCAAACAAAAAGGGTTCTTGATCTGTTGTTTCCCTTCGGTTACTTTACGGGCAGTAAAAGCGTCGCTTTTTCCAGGATCGCCTTTAATGTGTAAGAAAATCTGTCAGACTGATACTCCACATAGGAATGCCAAGTTTCCTCAGAATTTGGAGGTAAAAGGAGCCGACTAAAGAGAAGCAACGTGCGAAGGGCAATTATTTCAGAATAAAGGGTTGCGTGCGCTCGTCTGCTGTGATTTTGCTCTACTGCAAAAACCTATAAAGCTGAGCCAGTTGTTACTATTGTTTTAATCAAAGAGTACAGTATACGCATGTGTATATTTTAATTTACCTAATATCAAGTAATCATTTGAGATAATTCATTTTCTTAACATCAAAATGGTTGTTTTTATTCAATTCAAAATAAATCAAACCCCGTTATCTGGGACCTAAAGAATTGCAAAAACATACTGAAGCTGAGTGCCATTTACGATCAGTTGGCACTTCATTAAATATTTGAAAAACAGGTATACTCCCAAAACAGAGATGTTTTAAATTCTTCTATTCGAAAAAAAAAGAATGCAGACGAAAGCGTCATTCTTGGGGCGTTTTAATGTGACAGTATAAAGAGTGTAGACTTTAATTTGTCTGTATGTGGATATGAGTGCCTGTGTGTGCGTTCGTGTGTATGTGTGAGTGTGCGTGTGTGTGTGTGCGGGCTGCGCTTCTCCTCTGTGAAACATTTCGAAGCAGCATCATTCATTCTCCTTGTTTCTGTTAGTTATTTTGGATTGATAGCGACAGGACCCCGAAAAATGCTCATTGGAAGCCCACAGTGTGTAATTTTCAGATGCATAATTGGTCTGTTGGATCTTTCAAAAGAGGGACTCTGAAGAAGTTCTGCCCTCGGATGGCTTGTTCTTTGTAATGCGGTTTTCCGCAATAAGCCACTGTGTAATGCTGTGTAATCTTATCCATGCTGCACTCTCATAGTTCACACAAGACTGATACCTTGCTTCCCTTCTCCTTTGTATCAATTGGTCGGAGTTCAGGCTATTGTTGCTGGAAGGTTCTTTTATTTCTATGCACTGTCGATCAGCGAAATCTCACGATAGTCTCCTGGAGAAATTCAGTGGATTTTTGGAGAGGCTGACTATTTGGAGAGAAGGGGAGTCATGATCACCTCTCAGTTTAGGAACGTGCGGCTCCTTATCAATGCCTATTGATTTAGCAGATCAGAAGAGATAAAAGAGTAGATCGGAACAGATAAAGGCGACCAGGTTTCATGGGCTGGATCAGTGTGCTTTGCAACTAAGACAGCGGAAAGGAAGCCTTCTTTAATGGGACCCCTTGTGTCACTTTTTCCTTTTTTGCCAAGACGACTAAGTACTTCGACCATGCCACAATGGTTATAATTGTGATTTTGTTGTTGCTGGGTTTCTTGGATCCCAGCAAGCAGGAATCTGTGCCTCAGCGTTTGCCTAAGGGTCCAAAGATTATTTGTGCGAAAGGGCAGTTTTGTGATTCCAGACTACGTAGAGATGCAGGAGGACGTGGTGGGGTCTACGAACACCTCGGAGGAGCACCCAGGCGCAGAAAACTCTACTGCGCTACTAAGTATCATCTGCAGATCCATCCGAACGGGAAGATCGACGGGACCCTGGATAAAAACAGCCCATATAGTAAGTATTTCTCATTCATTAGAAACACTTTTTTAAGCTTTACATTATTTTCTTTGTCATTTTCCGGGTTATGTTGGTAAATACCCGCTAGCCAAATGTATAAGTATAGCAATTTAAAATGCTAATTGAATGCTGTCTGCATACTTTCTTGTTTTTTTATTCTTGCTACTAATTAAATATAATGTGCCCATCTTCCACCAGTCAGATATATCTAGTTAACAATTATGTACTGTAATAATCTTAAATATTTTAAAAGCAAAATAAACGTTCTAATTACACATGTACCGAACCATCTTGTTCCAGCTAAGGTTCGCTTTGAGGCAGCATCGAGCGCTATATAACGTGCATGCCTATAACGGCATAGCTAAAATCATGTTTAAAAGAAAATTTCCGTTTTAAACAGTACTCCGGAAAACACTTGGCTACTAATCTCTTTTTTCAGCTACATTTCGTCTCTCCTTATGGTTTAAATTATTGGCTTACTGTTTTTAGTAGCATGAGTTAGCATTAAAACATTTTTAATGTTATCGCTTCTCTTTAACTTCATCTTAACTGTACATTACTTGAAATGTGGCTAGCAGCCGCTCTGACGAAACATTCCGAATGAATGAAAATAATAATTCTGATGCAGCAATAATTACATCAATACATGATCGCACAGACTTAGAGAACCTCAGACAGACAGACAGCTAGCTAGCTAGATAGATAGATAGATAGATAGATAGATAGATAGATAGATAGATAGATAGATCATTCGGTGGTAAGGAATTTTAAGGATGCTGACCAATTAATACACTATACACTTTAAAATACAATTTGTAATGTGTATTTGTCAGTACAATCCTTTCACAAAGCCACTGATTTCGTACACGAACTGATTAGTTAAGAAAAGCATGTCCGATTTAAGCACAACTGTAAAGGATAAAGCAGTTTAGTGACAATGGCCAACTCCAGTAAGCTGTCACTCTGTTTAACAGTCTCCGCTGTATTTGCAAGGATTTGCTCTACCACGCGTCACTTCCCTTAAAAGCTCACTGACAGAATGCACAGATACAATGCTAATTCAAAATGCCATCCCAAAAGCCTGAAGACTTAACGTTTGTTTTCTTATCATCACAAAAGAGGGCTTTAGATTGTAGCCTTTTCTTTAAGCCTTTCCGTTTTTTCTCTTTTTTTCTTCTTCTTTTTTCCCTTCCTTTTTATTATGGGGTACTTTACAAGCTTCTTAGAATAATTGACGCTTGTACTCTAACTTGTGTTTAAAAAGGGACCTTTATAAAGCATGAAAAGTGACTGGAGAGGAGACGTTTGACCACACAGAAACGTAGACAAACCCCTAAAGTAAACTCTCCTTTGAAGAAGAAAAACAGTTTTCCGAAATCCAGCAGGTTATGGAATAACGAATCCAGATACTACATACCGTTAAATATTTAACGTCCAGTGTAAGGAAAACATTACCACTGAATCATTCTTCGTCATATACGGGGAGGGTATATTTCAATAAAAGCACCGTGTTTATAAACGAGTGTTTTTCAGTTTGACTCTTGTGCCTCTCCTAAGACTTGCGCCGATCATGTGGTTGTTTAGGACGTCACTGACTAATAACACATGTGCTAATTGAAAACCTCAGAGGTCTAAAGGAAGGCGACTGTGGATAACCACAGCTTTCTTGCAGGAAAATAAATAAATAATTGAGGATCTGGAAACCTTTCAAGCAGACGTTTCCGGAAAATTATTAAACGATAAAGATTACAGTCAAAAATTCATAAACACAGAGATATGAACATACACTGCACATTGAAAATCCGTTATTTAAACGTCTGCAAATAAGTTAGATAACAACAGTTTTCGTTTTTTTTTTTTTTTTATAAAGTATGTTTTTACATTATTTTTTACATGATTACTAAGCAGGCGTCTAAACAAGCGAGGGGAAAAGCTCATTGTTATTGGTATATTCTGCGGATTTAACTAAATTTTGAAGTTTTGGAACAAGAATATAAACGTCAGGCATTAAGAAAGGATTTGAACGTCTTACAGGATTAGCTGGACCTCTAGTTCAATGTCATTCAACTTTTACTTGAATTGATGTTAAATCTCATTGACCTCTCCCAGGGCTTAATCCATCTCTTATTTCGAGGGCCCAAGAAATTGTCAGGAACTAAAATCCTTTGTAAAAGTCATAGTCTCTCTCTCTCTCTCTCTCTCTCTCTCTCTCTCTCTCTCTCTCTCTCCCACTCTCTCTCAGTCTCTAGTCTCCCCTAGTCAAGGCCTTTTTATTTTTAATAGGTTTAAAATATTAGGGTACACAGTTTCGCTGCATTCTTGGCCAGTTAATATAAAATGTATTTTTGAAACAGACTTAATTCGACTGGTGGGTGGCAACATTCTAGTTAAATGAAGCTGGATAAATATTTTAAAAATTAACTCACTGAAAAAACATATTTTTCCAGGTATCCTAGAGATCACTGCTGTAGACGTTGGAATTGTGGCTATTAAAGGCTTATTTTCAGGCCGATATCTTGCCATGAACAAGAGAGGACGTCTTTATGCTTCGGTAAGTGACATTATTTAATGGTCTTGGGCCTGTTGGGACCTCTTACCATGAAGCTCTTACCTGGTCTTGGAGCTTGTGTATCATTTCTATCATCTCCATCTGCATGAGCAAATTACAGTTATTTGGAGTGATTTCATGTGGTCATGTCTTTGATATTACCTGCTTTTGTAATGTTTGGGTGTAGAATTATTTATATCATGTCACTGACCTATAGGATTGAGTGATTATTGGCAAACACCCATGCCAAATTTTAAACTGGTTGTACTGGGCCTATAATCAGAAAAGATGAAGGTGCCAAACTGCTTCTTTAGATCAATGTCATAAGGGAACCTATGTTTGGTTCCCAAAAGAACCATCCATATGAATGTTCCAGAAAGGTAATATAAATAACCACAAATTGTTGATAACAGATTTCTGCAATACTAATGGGTCCCTGATTTCAAAAGGACCACATGCAATAGCACAGGCTAAGTTCAGGTTTTCTTCATGTGTCAGTATCCGGCTCCCTAATAAATGTAAATATATTTTTATTTTGTCCACATATTATGAGCCTTTTTAAAACTCAGAGATCCAATTACATTTGCAAAGAACCCTTCCCAGATTTAAATGGTTCTTTGTCAACAATGGGTCTATGAGAAACCACACAGCCCAGTTAAATGCTATTAAGGAACTGTTATTTTTAGGACTGTAGATACAGCATACATGTTGAACATAAGTTAGAGATGCATATGATTTACATTTGATGTGTATAGGGTGGTCCAGATCTAATTATGCAATGTTCATTACGCTATAACTTAAGTTTATTACATAAAAAATCACCCGAAAAATCCCAGACCATCGAGAAGTGTGCGAACTGACGACATGAAGAATCGTCTTCTCGCCGAACTGGAATCGTCCCCGCACAAATCAAAGTCATCCAGACGATCTGGATCTGCATAATTAAAACTGGACCAGCCTGTATAGGTGATGGTAGTGAGCCTAATTTTCATTTCATTCTACTGTAACATTTGACTTTTCTAGACACTATGATTTTAGCTGCCATTTCTTCATCAATGAAAAAGCCTGTTTAATTTATTCCTTAAAAAAATGAAAAAAAAAAAAAAAATTGGTATTAACATATAATTCAACGTAAACATACATTACACGATGTGAGATACACTTTTCCCGTTGTAGACAAAGAGCATTTTGATCAGACATTGTTATTAGGGAAATTGATGTCATACCACATAACGGTTTCACCCTTAATATAAATTCCTGCCTTTCATTCTTCCTGGCAAATGTGTCATCGTGCAGAAGCTGATTACGACGTTAAATGAATTTAGTAAATATGAAATAGGAAATCATCTGAATAATGGAAAAACTAGACTGGTAACCGAATGTTTTATTTAATTTATAGTGCATTTAAAAGCGAATACATAGAGTACTGTACATTTTCGCTGATGAGTTCGATACGCTGCTGTAAAGTTAAAGACTGTTCTCATCGGCTAATGCTGACTTGATGTTTCAGACTAACCAATCGCTTGTTCGAATCAATACGTAAATAACTTCAAAAATCAATCACTCAATCCCGATAAGAAACAGGTTATCACACCACAAGATAAAGAATTCTGCTTTTTTATTTCAAATTTATATTTTTCCCTAATGGGGCAAGCAGCAACTTAATAGGCTGTGCTGTTTCAGATTTCTCATTAATGCTTTGATCGCCTCTCCAAAGTAAAATTTAATTTGTTCCAAATGTACTTATTGCAAAAGTCCACAGAATTCGCCAATATTCAAGACTGAGCAAAACGAAGCAATAATGGCTGGTTTGCTCTCCGCGTGTTTTATACCGTCCTTGTAAACCACACCATCTCTCGAGAAAACTTTGAACGGAAGTGTCCATCAAAACTGTGCATTCTGGAATTCATTCATTTAGCGTTCATCAAAGTGTTTCTGTTTTTTTTTTTTTGTTTTTTTTTTGTCAGTCGACCTCGGTATTTCCTTTTAATTTTAAATACTGACTCTGTTGTTGAGCATCAGTCACCCAGTAGGACTGGCATGTACAGCTTATATGTGTCTAATAATCTGTGTAATTGACTGAACAACACCTTCTTCTTTGTTCACAGGATGTATATAATCAAGAATGTGAGTTTGTAGAAAGAATTCACGAACTGGGATATAACACGTACGCATCCCGCTCTTACCGAACTGTACCGAACTCAGCTGGAGGCAAACGAAGAGCAAGCGCCGAGAGACTGTGGTACGTGTCAATTAACGGAAAAGGGCGGCCACGGAGAGGATTCAAAACACGAAGAACTCAAAAATCATCCCTGTTTCTGCCCAGAGTGTTGGATAATAAGGACCATGATATGGTGCGGCTTTTTCACACGAACTCCAAGTACAGGGAGAGCATTCTTAGGCCCGCAAGTAGACATGAAAGGAGCAGACGTGGACATTAGAAAGAAACTCTTAGTAGGATATGAAGAGATGAAAACTAACACCACAAACTGCTTCGAATCAATGTGATGAAAATCAACACTGTCGGATTGGATGTTCTACTGTTACAACAAAAGATTATTCTCCCTGCGGAGCTGACAGGATTATTGTACTCGTTTAAATACGTCTTATTATTGTATATATAAATATTTCTGTATATATGGTTAAAATAGTTTTATACAATTCCTGTCTGTCCCTGGATGAGCATTGTGTAGATACTGGTTCCTCTAGATCTTTGCATAGATACTGCCCGCGATGCTGTACATCCTAAACAGTGTCAGTCAAAGAGATTATAGAGAAGTATGTAACTGAGCACTTTTACCGTTTTCCGAAAGCAATATTTGCTGAGCAAATTCAGATTTGTTGTATAATTGTTACTTGTAATGTGATAGCCTACTGTTTAAAACTTTCAAAAGGAGTTTCTCTGTTACTAATGTTATCTTATTTATTTAGTTTCAGTATGTGACAAATTGTTAGCCGCAGAATTTGGAAAAAAAGCAATATCAAAACAGTTTTCCTTTTTTTTTTTCTTAAATGCAGCAAAGTTGTATTTTAATGCAGCTAAATTCAAAATTTCAAACCTTTAAAGAAACCGTTTGTCTTTTGTCGTCCTTTACACCTCTTTTGATTTTTGTCAGCAGTGATTGATCTCGGTGCATGAACAAAATGTGCAACTTTTTTTGTTTAAGTGACTGGTTATTATGTGCTCAATCACGAAAAATGCCACCGCTTGTTTAATTTGATTTTAGTTGAATTTAAATGGTATGGCTAAACAAGTGCAGCAGAAGTGCGGGCGGTTCATTGACACCAACAAAGGACCTTGCAGTAACATTTGACAACGTCATTGACATTTGAATAAGAAAAACAGGCGTATTTGAATGACGGGGCAGACGTCACTCAAAAATCCAGTCTGAAATATTCTTAAAAATATTGCTACTCTTTAAGGCAAATTCAAGAAGAGTTAGTCCCTTCCAAAAGTATGAGCTGAAACACTTTGTGCAGAAAGGATCAGATAACCTGGCCTGGTTGTTTTATTCACTTTCTTCCACTGATCTATGTATCGATCTCATAGCTGAAACTGATGGGTCGACTCGGCTGTCACAGTCAGCCCTTGTAAGGCTGATTTACGCACACGAGCTCTTCAAACCAAAGTGGATATTGTAGCTGACAGCCACGTCAAATTTGCTACTCCTTTAAAACTTTAATTTTGAAAGTTCTAATAATAAACACAAAGGACACTGCCTTTAAAGGATGCTGCACACATGCTTTCGTATTAAGACTCTTTATTATGTCTTCAGTACAGCCATCTATTCTTCGATTGTTGCACCCGCTTAATCCAACTATAAATCTTTAACAGGAAGACGACTGGACTGCAGAAGACAACCTCACAACACAACTTAGCAAATTATTTGAAGATCTCCAATTTCATGGACATTTTATCCATCTCAAATTTAGTGACATATTCAGTGACTATTTTCACATCAGCTTGATTAAAAAAAAACAAAAAAAACAAAATGACGATGTGCCATACTATGCTAAATATGCTGTACAAATATGTTGAACAAAGGCCGTTGTACTGCTGTTTATTTAAATTTACAGACAATAAAGATATATTAGAATTAATCTGATGCAATTGTGTGATTTGGGCTCTTAAACCTATCTCTTGATAAAGAAACTTTGAAGACAGACTTTTACAGAGCAGATAAACATGACAAATATCGATCTTTGTCTTGATTCGGGAGTTATTGGAACCCCAAAATAGCATTGATTTTTATTTTAAATTCAGAAAACTACACACATGGATCACGTCTGACATTTACATAAAACGTACACAGTCATTCCAATAACGTTAAAGGAGATCTCAGTTAAAAATGTAAGTTATACTCGAACTTTATGGTTAGATCACAGTAGCAACACTGACCCATTTACAACCCAGCTCTTATTCTCTTCAAAAACTCTCAGGAGGCTTATTTTGCTTTCATTTTCTATCGCAGTTAATTCATGCAAGTTACCTTATTGGTGTTGTGGCTACAAAATCAGCTGAACTTGTGAAATCACTAGCTGTGATGTGTGAATAGATTTTTTGGAAATTAAGTTAAGCTTTCATCTATCTATCTATCTATCTATCTATCTATCTATCTATCTATCTATCTATCTATCTATCTATCTATCTATCTATCTATCTATCTATCTATCTATCTATCTATCTATCTATCTATCTAATAGTGACTATAGTGATCTATCTTATCTGGTGTAGTTTATAACATAGTGACTTCAAATCTATCTATCTATCTATCTATCTATCTATCTATCTATCTATCTATCTATCTATCTATCTATCTATCTATCTATCTATAAGACTGTGAAGTTGCATCCACACATATCTATCCATTCTCTATTATATTTATCCAGTTTGGAATCCTTGGAGTCCCATGTCAGTCACCACAACCTTTATATATTGTAGACAGTCCAATTTTCTAGTTTAAAAAGACATTTCCAATATTTTCATTCAGACTCAAACTAAATAAACTCTGTTGTTGTACGTTAATAGCAGTTGTGAGAGAAGGAGTTGGAGGAGAAGGTTGTATTTTTATATATATACACAAAGTTTATAAAAAAAATCTTTTCGCTTGGTTGCATTGAGTGGCATATTCGGACCCTTGGACATACAAGTATAACATGGAATATTAAAGTCGTGTTTTTAATTATAACCACTTCAACTTAACTCCATTATCCGTATGTTTTATATGGTCTGTCCACAGAGGTAAAGTGAAAACCCACTTCAAGAGTCATTTAAGAAAGCTATACGCATTTAACAAGAAGTTGGTTCAGGATGCTCCAATTAGTTCAATCACATGCGACAGGTAGACTAGGTCATCGGGTTGGAGATGTGGGTCTTGATCAAGCATTCGAAGTTGACCTGCTGCACAAAGCATGTTTGCAAGCATGCCAAGAGGTCAGGGGACGCTCATTAGCACAGTTGTAAAGCAAGACCCCTAACCCCCTCGTCCTCACTCTTACCACCCCAGCGAGTTAAAAAAAAAACGCTTGTTTTTGCCATGAAAACCGACAGTGAGTGATCAAAACATCACATCGTTAGACAAGACAGTTTAAATAGCAAAGTGACGTGCCAGCTCCCTTGTCAAGTATAGGCAGGCGTGCATATTCGCGCCGTTAACTTGCCGACACTGCACCCTACAGGTGGGACGGTGGTGTCTTTTCTCTTCAAATCCAGCTTGCAAAAACATTTAGCTTATGGTACTCCATGCGCACGGGAAGAAGGGTTTATTCCTCCTGTTTAATCAAATGCTTACATCTGCTTTGTACACCTACAAAAACTTAGAGGACACATAATATTGATTATTACTTTACAAAAACGGAAACATCTATAAAAGAATCATACAACTATTTAACTAGACGCGTTATGATAGCTTTGGTCTACGCATTTTACTTTTGTTTAAATAATTTATTTATTTGCATTTACGAGTTCCATAGAATATATGATTAACTTAATCATCAGATAGGCGAAGATATATATCAAATACACTTCATGAAATAGATTCCGAATGAATGAAAATAATAATTCTAATACAGAATAACTACATCAAGACAAGATCACACAGACAGACAGACAGATAGATAGATAGATAGATAGATAGATAGATAGATAGATAGATAGGGATGAAAGTTATAGTTGTAAGGTGCTATATAGATCTGTAATACGGTACAAAAGCTATTTTGCATTACTGAACTGAAAAAGTTATCAACTACAATTGTCAATCGGTTATTTTCAGATATATTTAACATTTTGCTGTACAAAAAGAAGCAAATAAGATACTGAAAAAGTTTAAGACTTCAATAAATATAATAAAAAATATAAAAAAAAAACAATTAGCCAAAAGTTACACAAACACTGAGCGTTATTTCCAAATTTTCATTAACTTATTGTAACTCATATTGTACATCTAACATAGTTCAACCCTAATAAATACAGAGTTAAACAAAACAGTTGCAGTTATAATAATGCCAATTTTACATATCTTTAAATTATCACAATTCTGTTTTGCAACAGAAAAAAAATCTAATTTTCTTTTCAATCAGCTGCACAAGGTATTAAGATTTTGTTTTAAAATGCAATGTCTCCTATCTAAATAAAGGGATTTGCATTCTTAATATAACTTTTTGAAAAATAAAACAAATGCTTTTTCTACTTAATTTTTTTTCTGAATAAGTTTTTTTTTAGTACAGTAAACATAACAGTTTGTCACCAACAGAACATTATAAACTAAAACAACTATATTATATTGTAAATGTTATTTTTGAGTATTCTTAAAAATAACAGTTCTTTAAAGGCACTTTATACTTCTTTACTGGGTTGTGTGGATCCTCGTAGGACTATTTCTTGACAAAGCATCATTTCATTTTGGGCTGGGTTCTTTGCATGTAAAGTTGGTTCTTTCAGCTTTGAAAAACATTGTAAAATTTAGAAAAAAATGAAATCTTTTTTGAAATGAATTTTCTTGGCCAGAGTTAAAGTGACCCAGAGTCTATCCTCCTAGAAATAGACACCAGGAAGGAAGCAACTGGAACGTAATGACAATCCAGCTTATAAATGATTTCTGTAAAATAATTCCGCCAATTGTTTCAGTACCTTGTCTGAAGGATAATTATTGCATTGTGTCCATAGCAGCCAACAACGAACATCAAAAGCACGTATAGATACAGTATGAAATGGATTAACAGATGCTGGTCAGTGTTTAGACAATTTTTTTTTATTATTAAGATGTATTTATTTTTATCAGTGAAGGTTTTTTTTTATGTATCTGATTTTATTTTAGGCAGTATTTATCTTCTGCTCATCTTTTTATCCCCAAGGATTAATAAATATATACTGACATTGTAAAGTTGTTTTAACTTTCGGATATTTCTAAGAAGAATGCATCAACCTGTATTTTTACATATTTTTACTTTCTCGTATATGAGGTATAGGGAAAGTATTGTAATCATCCACAAATTTGATGTCGAGATTTTGGTGAATCTCAACGTTTTAGACCTTCCTGAGTCTGAAAATACAATTTGTTAAATTATGTCTGTGTGTGTGTGTGTGTGTGTGTGTGTATAACATGACTTAGGTCAACCAAATTTTGCATACAAGTATTAGGTACAAAAGGTTTTGTGCTATTTCCACTAACTAGAAGTGGAACTTTACCTTTTATTCATGCAGCTGCAGAGTCCGATTTATTCAACTTTACTTTTATAATAATTGTTCAATATATTAATTTGATTTGATTTGTTGTTGATGGTTCTTTAATGTACATAATATAAAAATAAAATCACTGTCTTGCAGTTTACTCCTCAAATATCCATTCCCATATATGAGTATATGAGAATGTCTAGGGGAGACCACTCCCGATTTTTAATATTACTTTCTGTCTTTTCCTCCACACATGCTTCTTGGATGCAAGCTTTTTTTGCTTGTAATGCAATCTTTGTATTGTAATACAACTTTTATAAACCATTACTAGCCCTCCTCTGTTCTTTGTTTTTCTTCTTGGCTTCTGGATGTGGCATTTGGTGCTACTGCTCGACTGACTGGCCTGTATACAGAGTCATCTTGGATCAATGAGCATTGGAATCATCAGATTGAAAGATTCTTTCATCAGATTGGAGGGCCAGCAGACTCACCTATAGAAGGACCAAGAGGGGTAGGCGGCCAGTTGGCCAAGATCTCTTGGAGTGTCACTGTTTGTCTCCTCTGTTGTCAACTGGTCAAAGTTCTTCAATTAATTAATGGATAGATATTTGTTGGTATCCATTTGTGTTTAATCGCTTTCTCCATTTTTAACAACATATTTTAACAAATCTGTACTTTTACACGTGCAAGTTCTGTATTTTGTAATTAGTATAAACTACACTTGTATTTTAACTGAGAATTGTTTACAGTGTTCTGGCCTGCACTCATCAAAAAGCACTAATAAGCTGTAAGTTGAAAATTGATGGTTGGATATTCAATTATGATTTTATCATTATAGGGAAATTATTGTATTTTATGTAATTTATGGCTTAAAGACAATTACATTCAGCAGGTTTTCGGTACAAAATTCTAGGCAAATTATCGATAAGGTGATAATATTAATCAAGATATGTCATGTTTTTGCTTTGTTAACCTAAAAATATTTGAGTGCACAGAAACCTTACCTTTAGTCTCTTGGAAAGATTTTATTGTGGAAATATTGTTATATGTTTTTAAAGCCAACTCACATCAAAACATCTACACTTTTGGTCACTCACTTGTTCAGTCCAGGGGTATCTAGAGTCTAAATCTGTAGCAACCAGCTCTGGAAAGGATAGCAGTCCATCACTGGACTTACTCTCACACCCACAGTCGCTCATACTGTGCCAAATTACATTTCCCATTTAACCTAAAATGCATATCAGTGGGAAATGAGAGCAAAAGTGGAGTACCTGCAGCTAAACAGAGACAAAGAGAGAATCTCTAAACTTCATACACATATTGTTCAGTTCTGAGATTCAAACTGAGTACTACTATATTGACCATTGCTTTACTGAACCACCCCATATCAATATTTGCAAACTGATATTTTTTCAAATATTAAATTACATTTGCTGCTAGTAATCTCAATTAATAAATTATGTTTCTCTTTTTAATTCTTGGTAAAATATTTTCCCAGTGCCTTAACCCTGACCAGGAAAAGCAGTTGAGAAGATGAGATGATAAGAGACATTTACCGTGGTCACAAAAGAATTTTCTTTCATGATGTTTTATCATGATTGGTTTTTGAAACTCTAAATATAATGTTTAGTATTGTAGCAGGGAAAATCTTTCTGTTCTTTTATTCTAAGAGGGTTTTTTTTTTATTCACACTAATTGCTCCTGAGCAGTTAAGGCAGTTCTTTACAAACTAATTTTGAAAATGACCAGAGATGCACACATTATTTTGAATTTTATCTCCATTTGTAGTTTATAATCTGTCCTATGTAACTGGACTGTCCTAGTTTGTGTCAGGTTTCTCACATTAATTACCCTCACTGGGAATCCCGAGAGACCACTCAGGCCCATAACCTGCACAAAGTGCAGAAAGCAGCTGTGTTGGCCAGCCCAATCAAGGGAGAGCTCCATTTGCTCCAGTCATCAATTGGGCTTCTTCTTTTTTTATTGTATTTATGCATTAGTAAGTGAAGTGTTATGATATAGCAAGAATGCACTGCTATGAACAAAAAGAAAAAAATCTCATTTGTCACAGAAAGAGCTAAGAGTTGTTAATCTTAAAACACATGAAAAGCCCTACCTATACCAAAATCAGAGAGCTTCTTCTTTCGGCTGCATCCGTTAGAAGTTGCCACAGTGGATCATCTTTGTCTGTATCTTCCTGTCCTCCTTTCTCTGTTACAGCCATCACCTACATGTCCTCACCAAATTCAGAGACCTAATTAGTGATAAAAATCATTATCATATTGATTGAAGCAATAGGAATTTAGCAGAAATATAGGGAGGCTTATTTTAGAATAACATTAATAAAATCTTCCTAGAAGTACCAAATAGTTCTATGAAAAATGAAATTTGATTTCTCCTAGACTAATTAGGCTTCTGAGTGAGAGGGTATCTCTTCTTCATAGCAGTCTCATTCCTTTAGAGCTCCACTACAATCTCTCCTCACAGACACTCACTCTCCTTGCTGAGGTGCTTCTCTAGCCTCCTCTCTTTGAATCAGTCCTGGTTATGGCACCAATATGTATTGAGAGTTTATTTTTTGAGCAATAGCTCCCACACAGGTTGTTCTCACTGGGCTCCCCTGATATGAATCTGGGTTTGTACTGTCCTCACCTTATCCAGTCAAGCCAATGGAAAACCTTCACTGCTAAAATAAGTAATCAGGCTTCTGACTTCACAGTGGGCTCTTTCCATTTGATCATCCCATCACTATTAAAGGACAAGGTCATTTATTAACTTTAGGTGGTTTCTTTCTGTTGTACTTATAATCTACACCTCTTATTGATCTATTCATTCATTTATTCATTCATTCATTTTCCACCACTTATCTGAAACCAGGTCACAGGGCAACAGTCTTAGCAGTGAGGTCCATACATTCATTACCCCAGACACACTTGCCAACTAATACTGTGGGATCCCAAAGTGTTCCCAGGTCTTCTGGGAGATATAATCCTCCAAGCGAGTCCTGGATCTTCCCCAAGGTCTCCTTCTAGCTGGTTGTGCCTGTAAAACTTTAAAAGGGAAGCGTCCAGGAGTCATCCATATCAAATGCCAAACCACCACACTAGACTCATCTTGAGAGGGTCAGTTGCTCCACTCCAGGCCTCTCCTGGATGTCTACACTTCTTACCCTATGACAAAAGGAGAGTCCAGCCATCCTGTGGAGAAAGCTCATTTCAACTGCTTGTACCTGCAATGTTACCCAAAGCTCATGACCACAGGCGAGGGTAGGGACGTAGATCGACTGGTATATCCAGAGCTTTGCTTTCTGATTCAGGTCTTTCTTCACCTCTATGGATCGGTACAGCAATCACACCTGTTGATCTACTGGTACTTACACTACCTCTGGATTTATCTCACAGATGATAGATTTCTATGGTATGTACGGATCATGGCATTGCAAGATAAGCAAGGGCTAACACATGAAGAGCTAAATTGATTTTAAGAACAGTTCAGATTTCAGCATTCTAGAATAACAGAAATGACTGTGAATTCTTATACCAAACAATGAATTCTTACAATCAAGGCATACATCAAGTGACACCCTTTATCAGCACACTCCCAGTACAATAACTCTTTTGCATGGCTTATGCTTAATGCCTGTTAACCAAACCTGGTAAGCCAACATGACATGACATTAAGTAACAGCAAATTAAAAACTACTTCCATATTGGTATAATAACTATGTGATGGTTACATGTCAAGTCAGCTGATATTATGTAAATTATTTTTGACTTTTATAAAATATTTCTTCGAGGTATGATAATTTTGTATTTTGATTTTATAATTAGACTTTTGTTTGAGCTATTTTGTTTTAGTGGATGCATCCATTTTTGTAGTCTTATTGTTATGATGTCACAAACTTCTGTTTGGTGTTATGGTCTCAAAAGTAGTTCTGCCTGATGTCATTAGAGCAATAATATACTGTATAAGACAGAGCCACATGCTATTTATAGTCCAAGTCTGTGAACAAATTCTCTAAAACCTTTTTTTTTGCAAATGTTTCTTTGTTTTTATTTGTTTTTATACTTTGAATCATAAAACTTTAATTCTGAGGATTGGTTTTTGTTTTAGTATAGTCTATCTGGCTTTTGACTACTGAACTACAACTATTTGTAATGGATAAATATTGCACTTCTTGGTTAATTGTGCTCACCACCCTCTCTGAGTTCCTCATTGTGGCAGTATAGTACAGATTCTGTTAATAAATTGCTAAGGGCACCATCATAGTGGTACAGAAAAGGTGACAAAGAGAGATAGCAAGACAGAGCAAGAGAGAGACAGAGAGAGATACCCACACTGGGGTTACCATAGTCTTTGTTATGTCTGCAGCACAGACAACATTTGAAGTGATGTGAAATTAAAATTAGTCAAAACCAGGAGATCAAAGAAAACCATACGTCAAGAGCAAAATGAAGACCATGAAACAAAAGTCAAGGACGTAAGCTTAAGGTAAATACACAAACAACAACAACAACAACATTTATTTATATAGCACATTTTCGTACAAAAAATGTAGCTCAAAGTGCTTTACATAATGAAGAATAGAAAAATAAAAGACACAGTAAGAAAATAAAATAAGTCAACATTAATTAACATAGAATAAGAGTAAGGTCTGATGGCCAGGGTGGACAGAAAAAACAAACAAAAAAAAAAAAAAACTCCAGATGGCTGGAGAAAAAAATAAAATCTACAGGGATTCCAGAACATGAGACCGCCCAGTCCCCTCAGATAGGGAAAGATTGCCCTAGAAGATCTTATACATCTGTTGCTTTTCAGTTCTGAGGTTGTGCCCTTCGAGGACATGCCCATTATGGATCCTAACAACAGGTGCTCAATAGTGTGGTGAAACACGCAGTTGCCTGTAACAGAATCATTCCTATCAGTCAGAGGTATAGACAGTAGGGTCTACACGTGTGCTGAACACTTTAGAAGGGTGACAAGCAGAGACATCAGTTTAGAAGAAAAACGAGAGCTGTGGCAAATGGGGAAATGTGTAATATTTGTCCTTCAGAAGTCTAACAATATCTTTGAGGAGCATGACCTTGGAGCTCCAGATAGAGGTTGCAAAAACATCTGTCCAAAAGGTGGAAGGACACAATCCCAGACAAAAACGTGCATGGTCAGAATGTGTCTGAGGCTCTATTGAAATTTGCTGTCTTTTTTTGCATATTGTCATCAGCCCCTCTGTTATGTTTCATTCAGGCTCTCCATACACCAACCCCCACCAGGGGAATGATGGGGTTCAAATGTCTTGTTGCTGTCTGTTATGATTATTTTTTATGTTAACAGTTCAGATTATTTACTTTTTATATGTTGACATGTTTTTAGCTATATTCTATGTGTTTTGTGGGTGGTCCGTCAAGAGGTGGGGACACTGCAGTTCTTTACGGTTCTTTGAATGCATTGGTATTGCTGAGTTTGTTGGAGTTGTGATATATGCTGTGGTTTTTTGACTACCGGATGTTGTACTTTTTCTCTGTTTTTTCATCTATTCCTTGATTCCAATGGAGTTTTAAATGAATATTGGAGTTTCGCAAAGCCACCTTGCTTGAGCACCTTGTGTCCTGCCTCAGCAAAAAAAGACTTCTGTTAAGCTTCAGTTAAGCATCTTCAGATTTTCTGAATTTCTTTTCCTGATTTTGGGTATGCTTTTTACTGTGCCTAGTTGGAAATCTTTGCCAATGTTTATCAGAATACCTGTGTATGACATTTCACCTGTTCTTTGGATTCTGTTCTTTCATTTTACTTTATTAGATGTTGGTCTTACTAGATGTTGATTTTATAAACTTCCGGCTGTCTTTTTATGTTGTCCTTTGGAATGTCAAATGTCAGAGCTCCTTCCAGAGAGTGTGTTGAAATGTCTAAGTAAGGTGATCTTGTCTGAGGCAGGAATGTTCTGGACTGCTTCATTAAGGGAGACATAGGAGTCATCATTTTCTTCCTCTATAGACTCCAGCTTAGGAGCACATGCACTGAAGATTGTCATATAAGAACCTTTTGCCAGTGGAACATGCAGGGTCCTTAAGCCTGAGCTGATGCCTATAGGGGACTTCATTCTTGACAGCAAGGCCAATTCCATGGATCCAGATCTCTGATTGTGGCTGGCCTTTCCAAAAAAATGTATACCTGGCTGTGGTTTAAGTGATGGATCCTTCATCAGCGAGACTCAGCACAGACGGTCCACCTTATACCGTTGGAGTTCTGAGGCTACAAGGACTGTTCTCCACATTGTAACGCTGGAGTTTCGAGACTACAATGGCTGTTCCCCAAGGTGGTTGGTTGATAGCAGTTGAATCCATGTGTGTCTCGGCATTCCAAGATGAGGATGAGAAAGTCTGAACTTTTCTGAGTGCACGTAGAGGGTCGATTCACCAGGTACAGTTGCAGAACACAGATAAGGCACCTGTTCTGGATGTACCTCTGAATGGCCATCACACTAACACCACCATATGTGTCGGTTCCATTCTAAAAACGCACACCATTACCTAATGGTAATTCTCTCCATCTGTTGCCCATTGCCATTGGACTTTCATACAGGAAAAAGAACGAGGTAGATAGATGGAAGGAAGAGCCTGCACAAAGGAGTTGATACCGGGGAAGTGAGGGTGTACAGTTCGCAATCACATCACTTCACTCCCCGTCAGGATTTCACGTGGCAAGATGTGTGGAGAATGATGAGAGATGGCAAGAAGTTGCCCGACTTTGGATGAACATTGGGGTGGGGGTGGAGGTGGTTGAGTCTGTCTTAGTCAGGATCTCACCTCTGATCTTACCATTATGAGTGGCCCTACTAGGAGTATACTACACTTGATGGCATTGCTCAGAGGATCATTGATCACACAATCCGCTCTGCCATTTTAAGGAGTTGACTCAATGGAGGGTTTGAAATGTAAACTGTTAATTAAATGCAACTATTACTATGTTTTCAGTGATTTCTGTATTGATTACTCAGTTCTACACTTCAAAATAGATTTGTGCACACCTAGTTGGCATGTGCCTGACAGGTGGAACCATGTTGGCCATTTAAAGTTAGTTGCAGTAAACATATATTTTTTAAGAGCAACTGAAGTCTTAGAGGCATGTGGACTCTAATAACTGCTAGAATGAAATCTGCCTGTTGACCATATAATAAAAACGAAGTATTTCCGGACCATAGAAGTAATTTCAGAGGTTAGCTAGAAGGGACTGCAGGAGGGAGTTTACGGTCGCCTTTAGACATCTTTGAGAATAAGGAAAACCAAGTGGCAGAGAGGGAAAGAGAAAGTTGAAAAATTAGTCCTTCTTGGTATTTTGAAGGTGGGAAAAGTTGATGATTCACCCCATCAATAACAAACGTTTAAGACCTCTGTAGTTAGTACAAGACTGGCTGCAGGGTTTTCTTTCTGCATTCCTTTGCAAAGTTTTATCGAATAAATGCATCATCCTATATAGCTTCAGCTGCCTTGGTGCTGTTATGAGAGTAGAAGACAACTTTCAGTGACATTAACATCAGCAAAAAGTCACTATACCCAGCTTTACAATACAGTTTATTCATTAGAGATCAGGTTTATTTAGCTCTTACTATATATTTGCTTCTAACAAACCTTAAATGAAGGTTTGTTATACTTTCACTTGTAATTAATAATCTGGTATGTTTTATTTATTTATTGCTTATTATTTTTATCTTAAGTTCATCTAATTTTTATGAAGTGTTGGTGTGCCAGCTGGGTCTCCACTTTAAATATCAATGGCAAACAATAAACAAATGAATCACTTGTGTGCACAAAATGTAACCAAAATAGCTCTTTTGGCTTAAAGTTATGAGCGAATCACCGTGTTGGAGCTCCGTCCAAGTCCAAATGAGATGACATTTGGGGGCATCGGATTCTTATAGCTCTCAGGCTGGAAGAGGCGGGGTTAGTTGTCCTCAGTGGGTGACACTGTTAGCAAGGTATTGAATACCTTGTTTGAATTGTCCCTCTGATGTACATCCATGACTTACCCAAACATTGTGTTTTTCCCCCTTACCTTTTTCAGTTATCGTGGTGATAAATTGATTTACATTTATTAACTATCTTAATATTTGATATGTATGCTATTTTTCAATCATGAAATGAAACTCCATGACTTTACAGAAAGTAAACTCTTTAGCAAGTTAAAATTCAACGTCTACCTGCTATCTGCTGAATTTCATCACAAAACATCTATCGCTCAGAACCAGCAGATAATAATTGCTTTTCATCCTACCTATCTTTCATGTTTAAGTACAGGCACTTAATCCTTTGATTTTATCTCAGTGCTTGTTATGTTTTATAATACAAAAGATTAATTTCTTCATTATTCTTTTTTAACCTTTACCTTTGAAACTTCTTTTTACCTTTATCATTACAGTCTACATACTAAAAGGCAGTAAATAATGTTAAAATTAATACAACCTTGTCTAAGAGCTATACTCAAATAATCCTTCCACTTTCCACTAAAACAAATAGAGAGAAAATAGAATTGAGAAAAGTTCAAATGAAGTGGCTATTAAATAATTATACAACTGATAAATCCCATCAGATTTTAGAAAAAGGTTGATCAACTCTACTCTAAAATGTTGATCTATTCTATGGGTTGGCAGCATCACATCCTCCATGCTCAATCTCAATACAGGTACTCCATTGGAAAGTATGCTGAGCCCCACTTCTGAACTCCTTGTTAACCTTTAACAGTGTGGTCAGATACAGCTCCAACTCTATTAATAAATAAGGTGATGACACTACTATCAGAGGCCTGATTACCTACAATAATGAGAGTGCACAAAGAGAAGAGGATTACCTTCTGACAAAATGGTGCCAGGAAAACAATACCACCCTTAATTTCACACTTCAGGAAGCAGAAGGCAGATCACACTCATCTACATCAGAGGAGATGCTGTTGAGAAGGTGAACAGCTTTACATCTCTTAGAGTAGCCATCAGTATAAACTGAAGTGAGCAAAACACATTTTGTGTGTTGTCAAGAATACTCATCAATATCTTTATGTTCTCAGACATCTAATGAGAGCTTAGAATTCTTTACTTGTTCTCAAATGATCTGCAGAAGGTGGTGAAGCCAATACACAATATTACAGAAACCCACTTTCCTTCTGTTTGGCAACACACAACACTCACTGCCTGGAAAAGGCAAACTGTATAATTAAACACCTCAGCAATTCTGCACAGCCACCTTTCTCACTCCTACATTCTGACAAACTGCACAAGACAATTAGTATTTGAACCAGTTGATTCAGAACAGTTTCTGACCAAAGTATGCAAGAATACATTTATATTTATATTTATTCGCTTAACAGACACTTTTATCCAATGCAGCTTACACAAAAAGGTAAACAATCGAATAATATTAGGTTAGCGTCTCTTTGTTCAGTTAGTGTAATAGGACAAGTAACAAAAGTTGATTTCTACAAATGAAGATGTAATGACTCATACATTTACAATCAATAAAGCAATTACACTGAAATAGGCAAAAATATAAAGTATCGCAACGCAACGTTTACTGAACAGCCAATCATTACAACATAATAACATATTGTAACATAACAAACACTACATATACAGTATATAAACTGCTCAAAAAATTAAAGGAACACTTTTTAATCAGAGTATAGCATCAAGTCAATGAAACTTCTGGGCTATTGATCTGGTCAGTTAAGTAGCAGAGGGGATTGTTAATCAGTTTCAGCTGCTTTTGTGTTAATGAAATTAATAACAGGTGCACTAGAGGGGCAACAATGAGACGACCCCCAAAACAGGAATCGCTTACCAGGTGGAGGCCACTGACATTTTTCCCTCCTTATCTTTTCTGACTGTTTTTTCACTAGTTTTGCATTTGGCTACGGTCAGTGTCACTACTGGTGGCATGAGGAGATACCTGGACCCTACAGAGGTTGCACAGGTAGTCCAACTTCTCCAGGATGGCACATCAATATGTGCCATTGCCAGAAGATTTGCCATGTCTCCCAGCACATTCTCAAGGGCATGGAGGAAATTCCATGAGACAGGCAGTTACTCTAGGAGGGCTGGACAGGGCTGTAGAAGGTCCTTAACCCATCAGCAGGATCGGTTTCTGCTCCTTTGGGTAAAGAGGAACAGGATGAGCACTGCCAGAGCCCTACAAAATAACCTCTAGCAGGCCACTTGTGTGAATGTCTCTGACCAAACAATCAGAAACAGACTTCATCAGATTGGCCTGTGATCTCTGCCCGGCACCGTGGAGTATGATTGGCATTTACTACAGAATACCAGAATTGGCAGGTCCACCACTGGCACCCTGTGCTTTTCACAGATGAGAGCAGGTTCACCCTGAGCACATGTGACAGATGTGAAAGTGTCTGGAGAAGCTATGGAGAATGTTTTGCTATCTGTAACATTGTTCAGCATGACCGGTTTAGTGGTGGGTCAGTGATGGTCTGGGGAGACATATCCATGGAGGGATACACAGACATCTACAGGCTAGACAACGGCACCTTGACTGCCATTAGGTATCGGGATGAAATCCTTGGACCCACTGTCAGACCCTAAGCTGGTGCAGTGGGTCCTGGGTTCCTCCTGGTGCACAACAATGCCTGGCCTCATGTGGTGAGAGTATGCAGGCAGTTCCTGGAGGATGAAGGAATTGATACCATTGACTGGCCCCCACGCTTGTCTGACCTAAATCCAATAGAACACTTCTGGGAAATTGTGTTTCGGTCCATCTGATGCCGCCAGGTTGCACCTCAGACTGTCCAGGAGCTCAGTGATGCCATGGACCAGATCTGGGAGGAGATCCCCCAGATCAACATCCATCATCTCATTAGGAGAAAGCCCCGATATTGAAACGCATGCATACAAGCACATGGGAGCCATACAAACTACTGAATATGATTTGGAGTTGCTGCAATGAAAATTCGGCAAAATGGACTAGCCTGCCACAACATGTTTTCACTTTGATTTTCGGGGTGTCTTTGAATTCAGCCCTCTGTAGTTTGATAATTTTCATTTCCATCAAACAATGCGACATCCTTTAATTCCTACCACATTACCCAGTCCACATCAGTATAGATTTTCCCATTGAGATCTGATGTGTTTTCAAAGTATTCCTTTAATTTTTCAGAACAATGACAATGAGGAAAATTTTTGTTGCAAATATGTACACATGAAAATGAAACCTCACAATATATAGGCTGAAGGTGGTCCTTCAGGTGTGACATCAGAGTGGCCTTGCCTTTTGGTGTTTCACCCACAAAACACAAGGGACTCGTCCGGGGCGGCTACCACTATATATATATATAGTAAATAATAATTAAACTGATAAATTATTACAAAAAACATAAGTATATTAAACACAAGCTGCATGTGGTCTTTGGGACAATAAACAACCTGAAAACTCCCCAGTAGTTTTACTATATTCATGAACTTGGATAGGTGTCAGCTAACTCTTAAGAATTACCTAGGGCAGAGGATGTGGACCACCTTGTGCTTGCTGCCCCACTGGCTTTTGTAAGAAGACACTGGTGATACCATATCTTACTTATATCGCTGGCATATTAGTCCCATTAATCTTTGTCTTGAGAAAATACCTCCAGATAGACAATGTTTTTAGTGAATACTTCAAACCTTTCCCTCTGCTACTGAGGTGTTTCACTGAGGTGTTGCTAAGCTGAAGTGACTGCTTCACTTCCATGTTGTGTCTCTTCATCTGTGTGATTAGCACAATGTCATTGCGTGGCGGTGTTTGCTGCACACAGGTCAAGTGCCAAAAAAATGTAAAAGTGCACGCATGCGCCGTCTACTGTATTGGCTATGGTTGAGTATGAGCAGAGTGGACTGCTCCACACACACACAGGTCTTTCATTTATATATGTCTAATACCAAAAATAACTTAAAGGAAACAAAGAAAATGGCAGGAAACACACCTTGGTTGTTCAGTTTATAGAAATCCAGAAGTTTTACCCCAAAAGACGACTCCAATGCAGATATTATCATAGATGACAGGGTCAATGCAAAACACTGTCAACTCAGCATTAAGAGATTTGACTGAGGATGGGCCCCTGTTAAATATTTTATCATCTAAATGTTTTTATATTCATCTATAGATATGCAAGCTAACATTCAATTTTGAATCCTTTGTTCTCTCTGCATTTCAATGACTTATTTTTCTAAGTACAATTACTCCATGGACTATAACAGCAACATTCTCTTATGAAAAATAAATAGCGAAATCTTATACTACCTTAGACATCTTATCTTACATAGTTGGATGAATCCACCTTCTATAACTCTGCAAGAAATAATAGGTTTTATTTACCTAAAATTAAAAAAATCAATTTTTCACTAAAAGAGTGTTCCAAAGGTTTGAAAAAAATTAAACAAGAATTCAGTAGTGCTGTTTTAAAATAAATTAGCTGCTAACCTTTTTGTTTAGGTTACTACTTTTATTTGTTTTAACACTACAAGCTTAGTGTTGCCCTCAAATCTAAGTAATCAACCACCGTCTTGTGAACTGACTACTTATTCTCATAATTCTTCTGAAATGCCCTTTGAAAGACTTCCCGCTCATCTCTGATGCTCTCCTTATCTCTTGACTGCAGAGGCTTACGTAAAAGATGCTAATGGTCATGAAAATGGTGTTTTTGTACTTTTTATTATTTAATTTTTTTTTTTTGCTTGTTTGTTTTTGTTTTCAATATTTGTGTTGTTCGTTTGCATTGTACCAGGGGATCAAAGACAAGCAAAATGTTATGAGGTTATAGGGACTCAGTCCTGCAATGAATTGGCCTTGATCACAAGAACTTGGTGGACATTTCTCTACACTATAAAAGCATACCAGTAGAGTGATAAGATCATCAACCCTTCTGAATGCTTTGAAAAAGGCAGACTCTCTTATTTTGATGTTCTTTGCTTCTGCACATGGATTTCTTTTCTATTTCTTTTCTGTCTTCTTTTTTTTGATTTTGTCTATATTTGTTTTCTTAGCTTCCATTTAAGGCTAGTGTGATGACCCATTAGAACCATGTGCTGTATTTATATAAAAAGGTTTTATAATATTTTTAAAATTTATGTATGTCTAAAAATTATCCTGTAGAAATCTATATTTGAATTCAGTGTTTTATTTCAATAACCCACAGCTTTTATGAGTACTTGAATTTCAGTCTTTATCACAGCAAATGATTCATTTAAATTGAAAATTGCTTGTTATTAATAATGACAGTTTAAAGACATCATCAGTATAACTGTTGATTAGTAGTATTTAATGTAATTGAGAAAATATGTCTCAGTCACTTAGGTATGTTATAATACATACTGTATGTTGCTTTTACAATAGGGGTTTGTTTGAATTAAAGCACTGTAAAACACTTTACATTAGAACATTTAAGAAACCAAGCAAAGTCTAATGATACTCTACACTGCAATATGCTTACCTGTAAATCAAAGGATGCATTATATCATTTGGTTCAAATTATCTATCTATATATATATATATAAAGTACAGGCCAAAAGTTTGGACACACCTCCTCATTCAATGTGTTTTCTTTATTTTCATGACTGAAGGCAGCAAAACTATGAATGAACACATGTGGAGTTATGTACTTAACAAAAAAAGGTGAAATAACTGAAAACATGTTTTATATTCTAGTTTCTTCAAAATAGCCACCCTTTGCTCTGATTACTGCTTTGCACACTCTTGGCATTCTCTCGATGAGCTTCCACCTGAAATGGTTTTCACTTCACAGGTGTGCCTTATCAGGGTTATTTAGTGGAATTTCTTGCTTTATCAATGGGGTTGGGTTATATATATATAACATGATTTGGATAGGAATATAAATAACAAGCTGGTTAAATTTGCAGATGATCCCAAGTTACTGTGGGTGGATTGGCAGATAATCTAGAATCCGTTAAATCATTACACAGGGACTTGGACAGTATACAGACTTGAACAGGTTGGGGCAGATGAAATTTAATGTAAAATATATAGTATTACATGTAGGAAGAAAAAATGTAAAATTTGTATACACAATGGGAGGTCTGAAAATTGAAAGTACACCTTATGAGAATAATACAGTATAGGAGATGTACTGGACTTGTCACTATCAACTGCCAGACAGCGTTCAGTGCACATTAAGAAGACTAACAGAATGTTATGTTAGATTTGATTCAATTTAATTAGATTAGATTAAGTTTATTAATCCCATGGGGAAATTCAAATGCATACAGCAGCAGAAACATTAAAAAACAAGAATGCAGACTCACAGGACAGATAATAATACATCAAATCAATAAATCAGGAAATGAATACATAAAAATAAACTTAAGTACATCAGGTGAATGCATTGAATTGCCTGATAGTAGTGGGTAGAGGCACATCGTGGTGGAATGAGCCTATGGCTAAAAGTGCTCCAAGACAGTGCCTCCTGGAGGGGATTTCTCATGATGGCATCCAATTTTGCCAACATCTACTTTTCCACAACACCTTCTATTGTGTTATGAGTTTGCCTTGGGATGGAGCAGGCTTACTTGATAGGTTTTTTCAGGCATTGTACTTCTTGTGCTCAGGTTGCTTCCATAGGAAACTGCAGTGTAGAACACCACACTGGCTACTATGGAGTGATAGATGTGTAGATTGCAAGTCAAACGAGGTGATGCTCAAGCTTTATAACGCACTGGTCAGGCCTTGCCTGGAGTACTCCGTGTAGTTTTGGTCTCCAGGCTTCAAAAAGAACACAGAGAAGGCCAACTAGGCTGATTCCAGGACTACAGGGGATGAGTTTGGAGAGAAGATTAAAAGAGCTGAGCCTTTTCAGTATAAGCAAAAAAGAATTAAGAGGAGACATAACTGAAGTGTTTAAAATGATTAAAGGGGATTAGAACCGTGGATTCAATTATTTGAAATGAGTTCAACAATATCATGGGGAAACAGTTGGAAACATGTTAAGAGTAAACTTTGCACAAACATTTGTAAGTTTTTCTTTACACAGAAATCCATAAACATATGGAATAAGATATACTGTACCAAGTAGTGTGGTAGACAGTAAGACTTTAGGGACCTTCAAAATCTGACTTGATTTTATTTTGGAAGAATTAAGTGGATAGGACTGGCAAGCTTTGTTAAGTTGAATGGACTGTTCTCATCTAGGTTTTTCTAATGTACTAATAACATAACATAACATAACTGAAGTCACTGAATATCTCTTGGAGTACAGTGAAATCAATCATTAA
The DNA here is from genome assembly GCA_026402145.1 of Polypterus bichir lapradei. Taxonomy (NCBI): domain Eukaryota; kingdom Metazoa; phylum Chordata; class Cladistia; order Polypteriformes; family Polypteridae; genus Polypterus; species Polypterus bichir. The sequence goes on along the minus strand of JANRMT010062854.1, from coordinate 370,847 downwards.
GAAATGGAAAGAATATAGCATATCTCTAAATCTGCCTAGAGCATGCCATCCACAAAACATGAGTGATTATGCAAGTTGAAGACTAGTGAGAAAGGCCAACAAGAGACCCATGAGAACTCTGAAGACATTAAACTCTACATTGGACAAGATTGGAGAGACTGTGCATACAACAACTGCTGCCTGGGTGCCTCACAAGTCACAGTTTTATGGGAGACTGGCTAAGAAAAAGTAACAATTAAAAAATACACACAACATCTCAGCTGGAGGTTTCCGAAAGCGCACGACAGACTCTGAAGTCAGTTGGGAGAAGGTTCTATGGTTTAATGAGACCAAAACTAAGCATTTGGCCATCAAACTAAATGTCATTTTGGTGTAAGTCAAAAGCACATTCTCTGCAGCAGGCCCTGGAAGGCCTATGATGCTTTAGGGTGTACTTGTATGATGAATGACAACGCCACAAAATAAATGTGACACTAACCTGGCTGTCCCAATTTAATTCAATATCTCTTTAAAAAACAAAAAGTGTGCTTGATGGTGTAAGTAACCAAAAGAAAAACCAAATTCAACAAATAACCTCTAGGTCAGCTAATGACGTCTCATTCTGGCTGACTTGGAAGTTATGGGCTGGGAACCAGTAGGAGTGGAGTCAGTTGCTTTCATTGCAGATCTTGGTGCTGTGGAGGGAGAGAACATGATTAGTGTCAGTGGTCCCTCTCAACTTGGAGGGATAGTACAGTACATACCCAAGACGAGCCTTGAAGGTAACAAAGGTAAAATGAAGCAAAATACAAGTAAATCTGAACGCAGCCTGCAATAAACCTACACTTTTAGAGGGGATTTCAAGCATAAAGCCAAACCTACACAGGGACGGCTTTAAAACAACAGTGTTAATGTACTGCAGTGACCAAGTCAGACTTGAGAATTTGTGGCTGGACTTCACTCACAATCATCATGCAACCTGATAGAGCTTGAATAATTGTGTAAAGAAGAATGGTCAAACGTTACAGCGTCCGGATGTGCAGAGAGACTCCAGGCTGTCATGGCTGAAAAAGTATGTCTAGTAAATACTGACATGAAAGGGGGAAATATTTATGCTATCAGTTATTTTGTGTTTTTTATTTGTAATTAATTTTGATCACTTTGCAGAAAATTTGCTTTCACTTTGACACTAAATAGACTTTTTCGGCTGATCTGTGTAAAATTAGTGCATGATAAAAATATGAAAACTTCCAAGGGTGTGATTACAAGTTACATAAAGTAAGTTTAAAATGAAAGGACTTGTTATCTTACTTTTTAAAATACCCTTGTATATACTGCTAAGTGTGATTATATTTATTGTAGCATACTGTGTCTATACCATATGCAGTTAGCTCCATTAGTACGTTACCTACAAACACAGAGGTACACTTAAGGCAAAAAAGCATCTCCTGTCCCACCAATGTCAGGCAATGTCAGATTTGTAACTTTGAAAGAAGAATTATTTCTAAATACTGATATTATGAGTCTTCACATTGCTACTAGAGAGTGTGCTGCACACGGGGGCTTGACACGGGGAGGGGGGTGGGCGGGGTGGGGGGCTATAGCTGCCCTAACCCTGACACAGACAGGCAGGATACATGTTTAGCACCCACCACACGGTTTTATTTATGCAGTGCACAAATCACTAATACACAAGACTCACAGCCACACACAGTCCCTTTTTTTGGCCATTCCTTCCACCTCTACTCCTCCTCAGGCTTTGTCCTCTTCCTCCCGACCCTGGACGTTAACTTCTGGCGACCAGCCTCTTTTTATAGGACACTCGGAAGAACTCCAGGTGCCCAATGAGCTTCTCCCAGCCGCAGTCAAATAGGTTCCTGAAAACATCCATGCACCACCTGACGGTGGCCACGGCCCCCAGCAGGGTTGAACTCCCATGCTCATGACACGTGGCCCAGCTGGAAATCAAGGGGGCTGCCCTCTGTTAGTCCGGGGGAGAAACTGTCCTGGAAGTACTCTCTCTCTCCAAGTCCTTCCATAATCAGGGTGTCCCTGGAAATGCAAAGATATAATTTTCAAGAATATCTAAAAATACTTAATTTGAAATAACTTTACATTTTTATGCAATGTTATGTTGCTTAAAAATTCTATCTATCTATCTATCTATATATCTATCTATCTATCTATCTATCTACAATATTAAAATCTAGGATGCTGTGCTATAAAAACAAAAAAAATTTAAATACAGTTTTGATATTATAGCAAAGAGGCTGAAGTATACTATATAATATATAAGAACAAAATCTAAAGAAATTTCAGAATCACTTGAACCAAGACTAAACATAAAATAATTTTAAAAATTGAGATTTATTACAGTAATTTAGAAAAATCAGATGAGATAACCATTGAATATTCCAATTGAAAGCCAATTGAAGTCATTCATCAGGGTGTGCTTAGGCCATTGCTATTTATTTTTTGTTAATTATATGCTCGGTTTAGGAATGATTCTGTTGCGCTTTGACATCTGACATAAATTAAAGCCAGATCCGTTGCCAGTTTTTGTGTACACTCCATAAAATGTATTTAGTCAAAATTAAACCATGAATCTGGCAGGAATGCTTAAAGTTTAATTCTGATGATTTTAAAAACTCCACTAATGAAATGTAAATGAAGGTAGTAGATCTGAAAGGCTGCTGGAGGATATAGTTGTACTCCCTGTGTCTCTGTTAAAATGTCTTGTGTCATCCTTGGCTCAGTGCTATCCTTTGAGCCCCATATTAAGAACTCTATGAAAGTGTCTGATTTCCATTTCAGAGCTGCTGCTGGGGTTTGTTTTTTCTCACCTGATCTGTTGGTCAGAAACTGATCCACTCATTTATTACCAGCTGGCTTGATTACTGTAATGCACTATTTGTGGATGTGAGCTTAAGATTGTGCCATAAATTTTTAATGGTGCAGAATTCTGTACCTAGTACAGTACTGTGACTGGTTATAAATCCTTGTCTCACATCACACCCTCCTCACAAAGTCTTCTCTGGTTGCAATTTAAAACAAGATTTAATTGCAGGATGTTGTTAATAATCGCTGACTGGTTTTGTTTCTTTTTATCAGAGTGATTTTTTTCTTTTTTTGAAACAAACAAGCCTGATAAGCAGCTGAGGTCATTAGCTGCAGTTAATTTGAAAATCCCAAAACATGTTGTGACAGCTTTGGGGATGAAGTGTTTTGCAGCATGGGTCTTCAGATCTAGAAGCTCTGGTTCTTGGCTCTTAAAGTCTGCCGTATTCTGTGTTTGACTGTCTTTCCTTCAAGGGGTAAACACATACGTGTTAATTTAACTTATAATTAACACCATTATCTCTTGATTGTCTTTACAAGTAGGACATATTACTACTGTATATACAGCTTCAGTCTGTGGCATGTATATTTGTATACAGTATGTAAACAGGTTGTGTGTTACAATATTTGCGACTGTTCAGATATATACATACATGCTATACATACATACAAACATACGGTACATACAGTAAATAGAGAGCATCACAATGGTTCTACACCTATGAAGAAAGTGCCATTAAGTCATTAAATCTCAAAACTGCTTGGCATGTGAAAAAGCAAATGAAAAGGATACGCAGGAGGGGAATACAAAATATTAAAGAAACACATCACAGGAATACTTACTACCGTTTGAGCTGATTCTGCAGGTTCAATGTTAACTGTCTGGTGGGGAGGCTCATACTGTTGCCCATCTTTTAGACATATCTCCAAAATACTCTCTCATGATCCTGCCATAAGTCAGTCTTTAGTAAAACTCTTCTGATTCTAGGCTCTTTATAAGTTTGTCCTGAGGAAGCTTTAAACCTCCAATAAGAGTAATTTCTAGCCAACTCCTAAAATCATAAATGATGAGAGGCCTAGTTTTCATTAGCTATAGAGAAACAAGGTGAAAAGTCCCACACTTCTCACAGCATCCAGGTGCCCTAAAGACCCAGATCTTCATGGAAACTCTGCAGCTATATATTTAATTTGAAATATATGACTCTCTCATTTCATTTAGGGACCATTTGCTGCACCCTAATGGTTTGGCAGAGAAATGCTGCTCTTCCTAGCCTCTCTCTAAAAGACATAGCATATTCCCTGTTTCATTGATTAGAGATCATCTGCTGTCATGTTTCGACCTAAAGTCCTCATAGTTAGTTTTATCCGTAAATGTCTTTTATTTTTTAATGGGTTCAAGAATTACAGTATTAGTCTGATTATCTGATCTCTAGCATTTTGTGAGTTA
>JANRMT010062854.1:306475-363564 GCA_026402145.1 Polypterus bichir lapradei | reverse complement strand
CTTTCTTTCTTTCTTTCTTTCTTTCTTTCTTTCTTTCTTTCTTTCTTTCTTTCTTTCTTGCACAGGGCACCAGTACATTGTAGGGCAAATGTATATGCACACATTTTCAAGCTTGCTTAATAAATTTCATTGTGTGTGACTAACGTCTGTTCTTAGAAAACTGAGCACAATCCTGGATACAAAGATACCCATGGGGGGGTCAATGTAGAGTGGCCAGTTAACCCTAAACATTGCATCTTTTAAAGATATGAAAGATAATCCCAACCATCCAGTGGAAGGCAAACTCAAATTTGAGGTGAACATGCAACTTCCATACATGCCATAACTAGATATGTGATTCAAACTCTGAACATTGTGTCAAATAGGCAGTCGTGCTTATAATGTTGCCACATCTTATAATGTTGCCACATCTCCTCAGTGGAGATTCATCCATTTATATTTTTCTGCAGGTGTATTTCTACAGTAAGATAATTAAAGACAAATTATTGCGTTTATATGAGCTTCCTGACCAAACATTGCTTTATTGATATTTCCATCGTTATCATTTGTTTCCATGAATACATAAGATTTGCTTAACATTACATTTTAAAGAAATGTCATCAGATAGTATTAAAAGAGTTAAATGTTTATTTCTTTCAAAATGTATTGCTTTGAAGCTGCATCTTAGTTTTAAGCATTTACTAAGGAAACTGATTGGGCTAATTTTAGGATACTTCAGTATTTGCATTGATATCTAAATGTTTTGGATAATTTTAAAGATAAATAGCAGTAAGCATATCAATCTTTAAAAATTTAAAGATAGATGAACATTTCTAAGAACTATACAAATTTAATTCATGACTGGAGACATATTACAGAGTCACTAAAGATAATAACAACTACAACAATAACAGCTCAGTTAAAAGCATATCAAGGTATTGGGAATTGAAGAGTACACTCATAGTAGCCCTTTATAGATTTCTAAAAGCTTTCAGCAACTTATTATGGATTAAGTTTGTAAAACATCAGTGCCTTAGTGGGATAAAAGTATTAACTCTATAAATGTACATTTTCAGGGAATTTTGATTGTTTGGCGAAGCTTAAAATTGTGATTTAATAATTTTGTTTTTATTGAAAAATGGGAACCACAGGACCCCTTCAACTTTTTCAAATGAAAGTTTACCATTTTTAACATATGGTTTCAGTATCATTTTTATCACACCTGGCGTCAATACCCTAAATTCTTTTGTTATTGATTGTTTATACTAATGATTAATGTTAGGGAATTATACATGAGCTTTAAAAATTATCTTAATTATTTTATAAACACACCACTATTTTACATTTCCAGAAATATCTCTGAAAATTAAAATTTTTTCATATAAGTTATTTTAGAAGAAACTGAATGTCATTAGGCGGTACGGTGGCACAGTGGGTAGCGCTGCTGCCTCTCAGTAAGGAGACCTGGGTTCACTTCCTGGGTCCTCCCTGCATGGAGTTTGCATGTTGTCTGCGTGGGTTTCCTCCCACAGTCCAAAGACATGCAGGTTTGGTGTATTGGTGACCCTAAATTGTCCCTGCTGTGTGTGCCCTGTGGTGGGCTGGCACCCTGCCTGGGGATTTGTTCCTGTGTTGGCTGGGATTGGCTCCAGCAGACCCTGTGTTACGATATAGCAGGTTGGACAATGACTGACTTGAATGTCATGCATAATTACCAATATAAATATATTCAAATTATCTCTCACAATTTCTTCAAGTGCTGACCCAGTGTTGTGCCTTCCAGTTCTTTTTTGACCCGTTAAAGTACTCTGGACATCATATTTTTCACCATAAACCTGTTTTATGTTGATTCATCACCTTATAATATCACACATTTTAGAACAGGTGACATTTAGGATGCTTTTATGAGCTGTGAGCAAACAAAGAACCTTAAATCCATCCGAAAATCTGATAAAGTCAATGGTGAGTCAAAACTGACCTAAAGGACATCACAGTGTTCAAAACGTGTAGCAACTAAACAAAAATATGACATTTGGAAAAGGTTTTGCTTTTTGTAAACTTAGTTGACTTTACTAAAACGCTACACATTTCTGAACTGAAAGATGTAAAAGGACGTCTCTATGGGCTGTGAACAAACAAGGCACCCTAAATGCAGCTGAAAATCAATTAAAGTTAATGGTGAGTTAAAACTGTCTCAAAAGATATTCCAAAGTAAAAAAAATTAAAAAAACAAATAAATAATAAATTAAATAAATAAATAAATAAATTAGAAGGTGTACACATTATGGAATATTTGCCATTTTTTCTCTTTATTAATTGGAGGAGGTGTAGGAAAAGTCAAAAAGATTCATTGTGAACAGATATAATCTAGGGTGCCTTTACCAGCTGTAAACACAAGAACGGGTTAAATTTGTCCCAAAGATGTTGAGAGGGTTAAACATTTAAGTTATCTATAATTTAAGTCCATGATTTCATTTGAAAACTCTGTTCCAACTGTGCTGATCCTGATTCAACTGTATTGCCATCTCCTACACTTAAGCTCCTCTATTTTACATGTATTTGGTTGTTTCTTTGTCATGTTTAATGTATTGAATGATTTTATATTTATCTTATTTTAATTTTGATGTTGTTTTTTTTCCTTTATAAAATGCATTATGATGGCATATTCTTTGAAGATTGCTTTCCTGTCAATCATGGAGAATCCACTGTATCCACTGAACAGTGTCATCTCCAGATAGAGGAGAAGCTTCAGCGACAGACTGTTGTCACCGTCCTGCTCCACTGACAGACTGAGGAGATCGTTTCTCCCCACAATATGCGACTCTTCAATTCCACCCTTCTTGGGGGTAAACGTTAACACTATACAAAGTTATTGTCTGTTTTACCTGCATTGTTATCACTCTTTAATTTAATATTGTTTATTTTTATCAGTATGCTGCTGCTGGAGTATGTGAATTTCCCCTTGGGATTAATAAAGTATCTATCTATCTATCTATCTATCTATCTATCTATCTATCTATCTATCTATCTATCTATCTATCTATCTATCGTATATAGTGCCTTTACTATCTATCTATCTATCTATCTATCTATTAGAAAATGCTGCTCTTTTGATTGATTGATTGATTGATTGATTGATTGATTGATTGATTTTTGAAGAATTTTGAGGAGCTAAGAAAATTAACATTTTGGAGAAATAAGTAAATTATTAAAACTGCTTGTCACTGCTTGTTACTTTACAGAGAAACTGTTGAAAATTTTATAATAAAACCATATGTTATAAATTGTAAACTAACCACAAAGAGTCCTAGGGGGTACAATGCCGGAAGCAGCACTTCGCAGGGTGCCAGTCGATTGTGGGACCCACACTCACATGCAGTATTTGCAGGAGCAGTTTGGAACCATCGGATTATTTATCTTGTAAATAATTTGAGGATGCGGGAGTAAAAAGTATGAATCTGTGGGAAACCCCACAGAGATGATGGAGAATACTAAGATCTGATTTATTCAGAAAACATTTAACAATTGATGATTTTCAAGAATCCATGAAGGTCTACCAATATAAAAATATTAAAGTTTGACACACTAAACACCCCAATGGAACTGTTAATCCAAAGGATTTAATGATGTGGTTGTTTTGTTTTGACCTGGAAACTGAAGTTAAAGTTTTCTTTTGGTAGTTGTTTAACAGCTATTAAAATGTTTTTACAGGAAGTAATGTTAGTGATGTTCCATTTCCACTGTTCCAAATAAAATCAAATACCCTGGTAAATGTGTCAAAAAAGAAGATGAATATGAAGCTTTTATTTTGAACACTTCAAGCATGTCACCTCTTCATCTCCTTTTGCTTAAATTGAAAAGGTTCAACTCCTTCAATATTTTCTCATAACTGATCCCCTGCAGTCCTCGAATCAGCCTAATTGCCTTTCTCTTGACTTTTACTAGCTCTGCTATATCATTTGTGTAACCAAACCTGCACACAGTACCCCAGATGAGGCCTTGCTAGTGTTTTATAAAGCTAAAGTATAACCTCTTTGGACTTGTACTCTATATATTATGTTTTATAACCAAACACACTGTCTGGCAGTTGATAATGTTGAGTCCACTCCTAAATCTTTCTCATAAATGTAAACTTTTCAATTTTCAGACCGCATATTGTGTATTCAAACCCAAAATTTTCACTTCCAACATGTAATACCTTACATTAAATCAGCCCAATGCTGTCCAAGTCCCACAGTAATGATTCAACACATTTCAGATAATCTGTCAATACATCTAGAATGGCATCATCTGCAAATTTAACCAGCTTGTTGTTATTTTCCAGATCATTCATGTATATTAAAAATGGTGGCAGCCCTAGCACTGACCCCAGGGGGACACCACTCATAACACCGCCTGATTTAAAATTAAACAATAACTATCAACACAGTCCATATGAGAACATGGCTGCAGTTTTAGTCACTGTGCAAAACTATAATGTGCATTAACAAATCAGTATTGCAGACTCCTAAACCAATACTCTCTATGTGTAATGATATAGTAAATATACAAAACAAATTTAGCATTTAATATATGGGTCTGTTTAGTCTCACATACTGTGCCAATTTATGAAAATATTGATAACAAGCTGCATTCACTATAAAAAAAAAAAAAACAAAACAAAACGTTTTTGGCTCATTGGAACGTATAGCTCACTGGAAGATGCACAACAGTCCCCTTGATGTTTAAACTAAAACGCCCCTTCACCAGCATGTCCCATTTAACGCTTTACTCCCAAACAGCCATTCTCCGGGCCACTCTGATATTGCCTTTTTTATTCTGTTGCGAGTTGTCACTCTTCTTCAGGGTTACCACATATGTCATCACAACATTGTGCTTTACAATGGAGGTTTTGATCTGTGCAACCCCTTACAACTGAGAGCAAGCAGAGGCTTTCTGTTAGACACAGAGATCAAATAAAAACACCGGCTGCAAAAGGCCGGGCCTATGTGCACAGAGCACTCCAGCGGGTGCATTCAATGAAATGACGGGTCTACAGAGAAGAAGAAGTGTCTCCCAGCGACAGGGCGAGCTATTTGGGGTATACAGCCCCGAGATCTGAGGGAATTCCACCTCCCGATTCGCACCATGAAAAAAGTGCCTTTTATATATATATATATTGAGAATCACCCAATCGTGAACATGAGAAAACGTTGTCATGCGAATCTTCTGCTTTGTAACTATTTTTCTTCTTCTTCTTCTTCTTTTTCTTTAATAGCACACTGCTCCTTGTTTGCTTCAGGTTAGTTAGCCTAAAAAAATGTTATTTTTGCTGCACCGATAATACGTGTTGAGGCCTGAGTAGCCCTCATTCAAAATAAAAGATCAAAGCAGATCCTCTATTTGTGCTTTATTTCTTCAGTAACTGCGTGCAAGGTTTAACAACTGGATCCACTTTTAAGGAGATAACTTAATGATTTGATTAATTTCTCTCATAAACATTGTTAGCATGAATAACGCCTGGCGACAAGATCAGCAGCTCTAGACTATAACAAGTCGTGGATGAGACACCGAGCCTCATCACTCGCGAGTGATGAAATTTGATTTCATTTTTCGACGGTGAGTCCGGCGCTATGAGTCAACTCGATGCTTGTGTTTAGTCACTCTCCCGGGGCGCGTGCATACAGCCTATGGCAATTCAGAAAAAGGTTATGATTAACATCATCTTTGTAACAAATCTAACATTTGTTCAGCATTCCATTTCCAGGTATCCACCGCATCTAAATTCATAATTCTTCACAGCTATTGCAGACAATACAGAGAAGCGTGTTTGCTCTGCTCGGAGATATTCAAATAGTATGTAATTTAGGCAGTAAGGTACGCCCGATGTACAAATCACAATTACAGGTAACTGAACTGCAGTCTTAAATTTAACCTCCGGAGCGTGCAGTTATTGAAAACGTGTTGGAGGTGGATGTCTGACACAAATACTAAAGCGTTCAACCTTTTCAAATCACACCAGTAAAGATAATTTAAGCAGAAAATAACATTTAATTCAGGCACACACGTTTCGGGTAAGGGTCAATTGTTTTCACACCTATGTGTTCTCCCGCTTTGCCACTAGCTATTCTGCTCATGCGGCACTCTTTCCCGAACAGAGGGATCGTATCGACGTGAAATGTCAAAATTACCGCAGGCTAGAAAGACCCTGACTCACTGCGCCAAATACTTGATGCATTAATCCTATGGCTCATCACACCGTGTCTGACATCTTCACAGTTTCAGCCAAGCTGAATACGCTTCGTCTTTTAATCTGATTACAAATATAGCATTTTACAGTTACATTGGTAAAAACTATTAAATCTGCTGTTAAGTATTTTTTAATATACAGAAGCAGATTAAACCTTTAATCCCTTTACAAGCTACACACAGCGCTGCAAAAATCACATTCCTCTATGCTGTCAATCTTCCTGTATCATTTAATGTAATGAATGGTTCCTGCCTTGTGTCAAATGCTGCCAGAACTGGCACCTTCTCCTCGCTGCACTTTAAAAATGGTTGGATGGGAATAATAATAATAATAATAATAATAATAATAATAATAATAATAATAATAATAATAAAGTACAACGTACGGGGTGCGTCTTGCATTCGGAATTGCATTAAAATATTCTGCAAGATACTTTTTTTTTTAATTATAATACTCTCTGACATGTATGGCTATTACTTTGCACTACCAGTTACAAATTATTACATCGTTGGCTTTATATGAATGGTACTTTCATATCCAGAAAATCATTCTTCTTATTAGTCGGCCCAAATTCTAAAGTTTCACAAAGTCTGACTTTGTGCGGGAGCTGGCATTAAACTCAAACACAGTTTAGGCTTTGGAAGCCAATGGGTTTTATCTGATCGACGCAATCTGTGGCAATTGTTCAAAAGACCGCCCTTCTGTTTGTACACGTTTTACACCACACATTTACTAAAGAAATCAGACAGCCTGCAGTTAAGCATCCGTGGGTGACGATTATGTTAAAACGCACTGGAGAACACTGCCTCATGCTGAAGTAGGTGGTGTGATGTAATAGTATAACGAAGCAGATATAAATATCGTTGTCGAGCTAAAGCGGCATGGCTGAGCTGAGCTGGTACAGGAGAACAACACTTCTTTAGCAAACTTTTTTTTTATCTGTAGAAAAAGGAACAACTTTCACTAAACTTCAAAGAATCAATCACCTGGCTTAACACGATTCAATGCAGCTTCAACGGAACAATCTCAGATCAGTTTGGGACTGACGTCTTGTCTTTTTTGACTTCTTTTTCCCCCCTTCTAGTGGAGTTAGAATTCGGGGGTATTTTTAGTGCAATCGACTCCCTCAATCACGTGTGCGCATGTTGATCAGGATGACCATTCAATCGGCCTTCTTGCCAATCTTGGTCCTGGGACTGGTGTCGAGTTTGGTGCGCTGTGCTCCCTTCTCAGGCAGGCAAGACGGCACCCTGGAGCGACACTGGGAAACCCTCTTCTCTCGTTCCTTGGCTCGGATCCCCGGAGAAAGACACGAGATAAACCGGGACAGTGACTATCTTATTGGAATTAAAAGACTGCGGCGCCTGTACTGTAATGTGGGCATTGGATTTCACATTCAGGTTTTACCCGATGGGAGGATCACTGGAATGCACAGCGAAAATCGATACAGTAAGTTCTAATTTATGCCGGGGGTCTTTTTAACCTTTTTTTCTGTCGCACTTCATGGGACTTATAGTAAAGCTTAGAAAAAAAAAAACGCTCGAGTTTTTGCACACCATACATAAAGCGATCTGTACACTTGAAAGTTATGACACGCTGTTATAGTCAACGGATCGCGTTTGCTGGAGAGCCGTGAGTTAACAAGTGTTTAGAGAGTGGATTTAAATGTAAACGTTTACTGCGCGCACTGTACGCTTCATAACGCATGGCACGCACTGGTTGCATGGAAGGACACTTTTAACAGCAGAGTATACTTATATTAAAAAAAATGCCATACCGTGTCGAACACTTTGGCACTGCCCTGGACAGTACAAAGTCATCTGAATGTCGTATATTCCTTAAGAGCTGAGTGCACATATATAAAAATAAACTGTCAAGGCTTTGGAGCTTGATTTACATAACCACGCGCTTATAAACACACACCAGCTCAAATCAGCATGCATTCATTATACATACATACATACATTATATATATATATATATATATATATATATATATATATATATATATATATATATATATATATATATATATACGTTCTAAGAATGCCATGCATATATCAATAACGAGACTGCATTATGCATAAAAGTTACATTTGCACCTGATGCACACGCATTTGCACACTATCTATGTAAAGAATCTATTTTTTATCTGCACATGAAAACCTTGAACTTTAAAGAACTACTGAAGTGCACTGAAGACAGTCATAATCATATGCTGGCGCTAGCGCTTTAAGGCTTCTCTTCTAAATCAAAAATGCTTAAAGCTATCCTAACGTCGGTAAGAATCAGGTGTTCATGCAGTTCAACATCTGGCCAATTTTAGGAGCGCATATTACCTTCTCACTGCATATGTTAACAACAAAATTGATATTTGCAAACCAGGTAAAAATACACTGCCTTTAAGTAATGCATTGCAGGAGATCACTACAAACAAATGCTTAACCCTTTGCAGTCTCTTAATATAAGTTTTTTCTTCTGTCAATGGGACGAATTATTGCTTTAGTGCGCGCACACAGACATACATAGGTGTTTGCAGAATTTAATGATATTTTAACTGTCATCAATATCTCAACAGAAGGTCTTAAAATATGCTTGATACAGGTATGCTGTATTGCTAACTTTCCTGACCTCGTATACATTGTTCATTTACAGTATCTGATAAAAAAAATGCTTGTGACTATCAGACTTGTAAACTTAAAACTGCTTAAAAAACATTTTTTTAAATAGTGTGGCGCTTTAATTCTTATGTTACAGGTCTTCTTGAAATTTCCCCGGTTGAAAGAGGAATCGTTTCACTTTTTGGAGTGCAGAGCCATCTATTTGTTGCCATGAACAGTAAAGGCAAGCTCTATGGATCTGTAAGTATGTCGTGAAAGTTACTTGACATATATTACCACCTTTGACATTCAAATTAGTAAGCTAGTGATAAATGTATATGTCTGTTGCACTGACTCTACTAAAGTCCTAAGTCTCATTGTTAAGCTTCATCATGCCTGTAGTTCTTCTTAATGTTTTTATTGTGAATCCGATAAACTGTGGAGGGACGCTGAAGTCTATCATTTAGTCGGAACATTCCATACCTCACATTGCCAGCCAGCGCACGTATTCACTCTTTACCCCAATATGAAACCAAATTGGTCAAACTAGACCACCCACATTCTCTAGCATGGGCATTGTATGGCTCCTGGTCTCTTTGTAGTCACATTTCCTTGTGATCATCTAATTCAAGAAACTTACTACACGATTACTGAGTAGTCAGCTCTGTTTTACAATGTTTAACTAAATGATCAAAAAAAATGTTTATTTAGGTCATTTCCTAAAAAAAGCACACTCACACACACACACACTCAAATAAAAACATGGGTGAATAGGAGCACCTGTTAATAGACAGACAAGAATTCTGCAAACTGCATGCTTACTTTGAGCCAAAGCAGTTTCAAATACCATAGTCACATTTGTGTCATCATTGTTTGCAATCATTTGCGCAGTTTTAGACAGCTGTAATTTGAGCCTGATAAAATGTTGTTATGATTAAATACACACTTACACCAAGGTTAAACAGCTATATCTGCACACACTAGCGTGCACCTTTATACACCCACTGGGAAAAAAAAAGTTATTTTTTAGTGTAGATTTTAATTTTTGAAAAAAATCTTTTCACACGCCCGTAAAGTCAGTAATAAGGTGACAGGCATCACTAATGGTTTCTGACAATCACATCATCCAAACGTTGTTTTCTTTTCTTTTTCAGCCCCATTTTACTGATGAATGCAAGTTCAAAGAGATGCTTCTGGCCAATAATTACAACGCGTACGAGTCTACAGCCTATCCAGGAATGTACATCGCGTTAAGCAAAAACGGAAAGACGAAGAAAGGTAACAGAGTTTCTCCAACAATGACAGTGACGCATTTTTTACCCAGAATCTGATCGGGAACCCTCAGACCATACCTTAGTTTAAGGAGACAGACTGAGAGACAGACATCGGTGCACTTTGAAACGGAGAGTTTTATGCAAAAACATAGGTGTATCATATTTAATAATTTAAGTATGTATATATTGTGAAAATATTTATAATTTTCATTAATTTTATATTTCTGATAAAAGAGTCCATGTTGTTCATGTCAAGATGACAACTGTTAGAAGACACTGTATAGTATGAGTTATTTAACTTTTTATTAATTTATCAAAGGTGTGCTGCTACTACTTATTGAAACGAGTAGATGGAATTCCTCTATGTACAATAAGGTTTTGCACTGTTGATAAATCAAGTTGTTTAGTGAGTGAGTGTAACTGTGATGTACTGTATATGCTTACTGCAGTTTTATGAAACTGAAAGCAGACCTCTTGGGGGCCACTGCCCAGAAGAAGAGACCTTTGAGAAAGAGAACTACATTTTGGTAAGGGACTATTTCGGTCCCTTCCTATAGGAACTGGGCTAGCTTCCTAGTGACAGATAGACAGACACTCTGACTTCCCCATTTACACGCCTCCCCTCTCTTCAAAAAGACCTTTCTATAATCGCGAACATAACAGTATCTGTGCGCTAGGAGCAAATGCACAACGCCTGACCTCCTTTGTGCAGCGCTGCAATTTAATTGAACTGGTATCGGCTTACTTGCGGTACGGAAAGTGCAGAGCTGAAGTCCTATCCCACAAATCTGTTTTTAGCTCTTGCAAGCGTTGAACTCTGAACTTGTCTGCAGTTAATCTTTGTCATAGCTTCGAAAACAGAGGCATCATGCGCCTAAATAAATTGCGAATTTTTGGAAGCATGCGGTGTTAGGCTTTAAACTTCAGCACGCACACGCACACGCATGCGCACGCACACGCACGTGTGTAATGCGTATTAGCCTGACACACTTAAGTTTCCTAGAAGATCTACAGAAACATGCAGATGCCTACTGTCACGAAGGCCAGCGCAAAGCTGCAAAATAATGCAGAAAAATAATTACAACGGTTATACTGCAAGCCAAAAAATGTGAGCCGCGTCTTGCGAAAGAGCCATTCCCTTTAGGTATTGTTTGAAGCGCCACTCCTCGTCATTTATTTATTGTGCAGTATTTTGAAGGAGAGACGAACTGCTGCTTAAACGTTTTCATTCCCTATTTTAAAACATTTTTCTTCTACCTCGCTAACAACCGGTTATCTCCTTACAAATCCTGCAAAGTTCCCATTAGCTGAACCCATTGAGATTCAAGAAACAGCACGAAATTGTCTTTTTTTTATGTGTTGTTGTTGTTGCACATTGTAGGAGACCAGAAGAAACTTCACCTCCATAAGTAGCCTGTATGCGCTTTCATTGCGTCCTAGCTGAGTGTTGTCACGTTTGTGCTATCTTTACCCAGCGATTTACTTTTAGTAAGGATAATCATGGTGAAAAAATTTGCAGACAGCTGTAAGACTGCACTATACAGTCATCCAGTAACCCTATATTTTACATCATATATTTTGCCTCTATAACTCCAAGTAGTCAGTGCAGCTTAGCTTCAAAGGCAAAGATTTATAACATAATTCGAACCTAATAATAGACATCAGATCGGTTAAAAAAATTAATAATAGAGACGGGACGCTATACATTCTGTTAGGGATTGTTAGCTAATTTCGCTTAATGCATTTGTTACGAACCGCAGGAAGGTAAGCTGTGATGAAAACATTCCTTATTTAATGTTGCTTAACACGTTTTTCATATTTTCAAGTTCAATTAATTTTGCAGTGATTTCAAATAAATAACTGTTTGAAAATATGGTGAACAATTTTCTGGACCACATTTTCACTTCCTGCTCCATGTTTAAACGACTAAGTTAAGGAGCGACTTATAAACACTAAATGGTGCTTTTGTTTGTGATTATTGTCATTGTCCATATTTTTCGTTTTTTTCATGTTCTGTTATGTATTGTTAGTTATGATCTTCATAAAATGCATAAATGGATCCAGTGTTAAACCCAGAGGGATTAAAGGGTATGCACCTGCAGTTTACAACTAATTGAAATCAGCCGTCCGTTCTCAACTGACAGAAAGTTGTTCTGTGCTAAAAGTCATTTACATAGGTTTACACAACGTTTGCAGTCGGCATTATTTGCCTGTTCTCTAAAGCAAAACTGGTCGGTGAGAAATTCAAATGTCGAGAATCGAGCAAAGCTTGCTGAAATGCCAGTACTTAAACATAAGAAGTAAATAATTTTAAATTAAGAAAAATCTGTCTCACCAAGAACGTCTCTCTGCTGTTTACCCGACTAGGGTAACTCATTCCAGAAGAGTATATGATGACAGGAGGAAAATGGAGCTGCAGACCGCCACCAATCCCTTGCAAGTTTCTGTAATCCGTTTATGCATTTTTGATGCACACTCAATACATTTAGATAATGTTGTGAAGACGTGGTGCGTTGGTCACGTGATCTCTATTTAATTCGTAAACATTTATCAGAAGTTGTCTGTAGTTTTATACAGGTGCTGTTAAATATTGTGTTGTATGTGCTGTGCACATTAAAATGACTGAAATAAAGTTATGCATTGAAAAACTTCTTACGTGTTATTTTATTTTTTTCTCTCTCTCAGTGCAATGTTACTTAGCTGTATAGGTTTCTCTTCTCTTGACCTTTATGAAATCACCCATTTTATAGAACATCAAAAGCCCAGACAGAAACTGCAGAAGGCAAAGAGGTGAAAGAAATGCAGTGTGATTTAGGGTAGGGGTGTTCAGGAATACTTGGTAAAGTCATTACCAGCTAACTACCGCCATTAGATTTGAATGAAACAGAGGAAGCAGACAACAGGTGACAGCTTTTTACAAATTGTAACAAACTGTGCAATAGATAGTTTCATTTATTTAGGCTCGTTTGATGCCATGAATGATTGCAGTATCATAAAGTTACTTGAGCTGTAAATGCAAAATAAAATAAATAAATATCAGACCAGATGGCCAAGGTATTTCATTTCTTCATACTTATTCACCAAAGGTAGAATATTACTTGAAAAAATATATTTTAGAAAATGATGGTATTGAAATTCAGAGACAAATATTTTAAAATATGAACAGGCCTATAAGGTAAAAAAAAAAAAAAAAAAAAAAAATCAAAGAATATGTTTGACTAGTAATTTCAAGAACTAAGACAATAACTGACATGCACATGATTGGTCTAAGACAATTGGTCTAAATTAAAATTTAACAAGAACATTCTTTTTGAAAATGTTAGATAATATATTACTTTATCAACCATTATAGAACAGACATATTTTAAGTTATGTGCTGTTAAAATGAAACACTGCCTAAATTTAAATACTGGGCATTTCTGTAGAAAATTGCATGCAAGATGAGGAGGAACAAAGCTGTAAATATGTGGCAATGTGATTAAAGGTCCCATTGCAAATTGAGTATGTAAATAGGCCCAAACAGTGTTAAATTGCTTTGTATGACAAGGATCAGGCAGTGTGAAGCAGACTGCAATGGTCAATATAAAAACTGTGTGAAGTACAAGGAGGAAGCTGGGAATTTAAATGTCTGTAAACAGAACTATTTTGTATGGAGGTGGTGTTACTTACTTTTCAAATTCTTGGTATGCAAAAAAAAAAAAAAAAAAAAATTCCAGGCAACATACCCAAGCAAGTTTCACTTTGCCAAAAAACAGAAATATCTTAAATTTCTGTAGTTTAACACTTTGTTAAAGCCAAAAAGGCTCCATTTGTTTATTTATTTACTTATTTTATTTATTTCAGATTAATGTATCAGCACATTACATTACATATGATTTTAATAAATAAACTGCTACTGCAGAGACTGAGAAATAATACTTTTAGATTTGCTATTGAAGGTGCTTGATATAATAAATGAAATGAAGAATCCACTAACTCTTTGTCTAGATGCAAACATTTAAAAGAAAGACAGTTTAGTACTAAAGGAAAGATAAACTCATTTGATTTTCACTCATAATGAATGATTTAACACATCTACAAAAAACGCAATTGTTATGTTTTAGCTAAAACAAAAGCTTTCAACACACACTCTTAAAAATAAAGGTGCCAGATTTGTTCTTCAGGGTGATGCCATGGCGGAGTCATTTTTGGTTTCCAAAAAGACCCATCCATATGAAGCTTCCAGAAAGAACCTTAATTTATTTAGATCCAAAACAAGCTCCGTACAGTAAGTAACCATGAATAGATGGTAACGGATTTTCATAATACCAGTGATTTTCAAAGGTTATAAAACACAAGCAGGCTTTCTTAATCTGTTAGTGTCCTGCTATGTAGCTACCAAATATGAACGATTTCTCTTTTGTTCTGCATATTGGAAAGTTTTTTCAAAGCCCAAAGAAACAACTTCATCTGCAAAGAACCCTTCGTAGAATGAAAGGAACCCCACAATCGAGTAAAGAACCATACAATGCCATTAAAGAACCATGTCTAAAATAATATATGTGTCAATGTGCCACATTTTTCCATTAATTTAATTTATTTACAACTTTGTTAATTAATATATGGCAAGTAGCACCAACTGGCTAATCTATTTGATTAAGATTTAACATATTAAATTATATTAATAATGATTATATTAGTTATCTTAAACCAATAAGGTCATTATGGGAAATCATCTAATCCTTACAGCATATACTTAACGTAAACATGAAAAAAATCTAATCTCTAAAGTCTGTTGTCAGTCAATAAAAATAAACAAATTAACAAATTCAGAACTACTGATAATTATTCCATAAAGTGTTAAAAAGTAACAACATGGAATGCACCATTATAACAGTAAGTAAATATTTCAAAGCAGTGCTGCTTTAAAAACATTGTATTAGGAAAGATATGTCTCTCATAAAGCAGCAATCCTTATAAAATGACTCAACATGTAGTCTACCTCACTTATAAGTCTTGTCATTTTGCTTTGCATATTGGAAAGATAATTAAATCCTTGAAATATACAAAGTGTTGAAGGAAACAGACATTTCAGGAAACTGAGAACAATGGCTTTGTTAACGTAAAGCATTTTGCTAGTAATTGACTTTAGTACATCAGTGCTGTAGTTACACAGATATCACAGCAGGGAGAAATGCTGGATTTTACACATGATTTGTTTTTCACTCCTCTAACTTGTTAGAGCAGACATGCCAGAATCTTGGAGCAAGTGAGAGTTGCTCGGTGCCTTTGACTAACAGATGCTTCAATATGTGTGAATGTGTCTCTGAATGCAACAGGCTGCTCTTGGTGAACAACGCAGCCCAAAGATTTTCAATGCAATGCCTTTACAGCAGTGTAGGTGTAAAACATGGGAGGACTTTGGGGTTCACATCCCTTCTCCTTTCTCACTTTTCAGGTACATAACACTTTAAGCTTAAACAGATTTCCAATCTTGAGGGTGTATAGTTATGATATTATTTTAAAGACAACACCAGTGTTCTTTCTTTTTTTATAAAGTGCGGTGTTTTATAACAGTAGGACATTAACGTGTTCACAATGACAATTTGATGGCTTACTGTCTCAAAATGCACACAAGTATGGCAATTTAAGAATGGTTTCCCTTGCATGAATTTAAACTAGGTGAATTCTCATCAGAGAATGAATGGATGGATAGAGGGATGTAATGTTGACCGTTTTCTGTACATACCTGTACATTATGCTCCATTGTGATTCTGATCAGGCCTAGTATGAGTGGGCGGGTGTGTAGACCTGAGTGTTCCCTATGTGGGATTGGTGTCTTACCTGTGGCTACTTCATGTATGTCCCCCTTTGAAGCCCAGATGGAATATGGATTCCTAGAATGATGAATGGATTAGTACAAAATCATTTAGGTTGTCAATAATAATCCTGATTTTTAATTAAGCCTGAAATCTGTAACAAATCTATTGTCAGAAAGTGCTGCAGAGTGCTTCTTTAAATTTGATATTAATAGTAGTGTCAAATATTTGCACTTTAGTAAAACAGGGTGGTGAATCCCACATGTAATCATTCCCTGTGTGGAGTTTGCATGCTCTCCCCACTTCGTCTATGGCCTTTTCTCTCACAACCAATAGTTATGTGCTTATTAAGTTAATTGTAAATTCTAAATTGGCTCTGTGAGAATGTGAGTACCATATACACAAGTGGGTACGATAATAGAGTGGCACCCACGTCTAGTGCTGGTTTCAGGTTTGTGTTCAGTTTTGTTGGCATAGGCTCCAACCCCGCTGCAACCCCGAACTGCATTAAGTCAAAATGCTTTTTAATGATATCTTATTAACAAAACTCCTTAAGCAAGTCATACATTACAGAAATGTCTTAGGAGGCAATGCAGGTTTTGACATGGATCATTTTAAGAACTGATGATAGCAGAGCTGCATATAAAGCACTTTCACTAGGTCATCATTGGAAATATGTTTAATTCTTACATTTATTTTCCAACTCAGTTAATCCAGTTTCATGAGAGTTAGACAGCCAGACTCTATCAAGATCAGCATAGGACGTACGCAAGAGAAGAACCAACCTGGGATGCAGTACAAGTTCTAAGTAAAATTATACTATGAGGGACGTTCAAAAAGTTTCCACATTTTTTTTAACTCTATTTATTAAGAATTTCCAAAACAAATCACTTTTTTACATAGTAACCTTTGTTTGCGATGCAATTTTCTCTGCATCGTACCAAATTTTTAATGCCCAATTACTACTCCTCTCGCCTTTTTGAATGTCCCTCGGATTACAAATCAATGTACTCTTATTTCATGCATACATCAGGCATGTTTAACACAAACAATGAAGAAAACACAACACAGACAGATTAAGTGATCAAAGCCAAAAGTTTAAATGTTTAAGAAGTGCTATTACAGCTAAACATCCTTGAGTTTTGTGTTGTGTGGGTGTCTGAATTCTGTGTGGAGTTTGCCTATTCTCCCTGTCTCTGACAAAGACAAGCAGCTAAAATAACTTCTTCATCGAAGCAGACTCACAAGACAGAACTGGATGAGAGGGTACAGAAAATGGATTGATCTTTAAAATGGTTTTACTTACAGATTTGCAGAGGTAAGTAAGATGATCCTTCAAATGGTGCAGGCGATAATAAGCAAAGCCACAATTAGCCTATTCTAGGCTAAAGTCTCAAAAGAATGACAGAAAATGTGAGACAATCAGATATGCTAATATGCAAGATTCACAAACTGGACTGGTCAAATTTCCAAAAGTCCTGAATGACGAGTAATTGCATTAACATGCTAAAGCTTTTTAATATTCATGGTTTTAAAATGTAATGAAACCACTGGGATTTATTTCCCCGGAGGCATTAATTACTCTGTGGTTTTCTTGTTTTTAATCCACTTTCTAAACAAAACACTTTCTACAGCTTAAATACCACAGAACAAAAAAAATGCAGCAGAGGACTCCCTAAGTGACAGGGTTTATCCACAGGTGACTGGACTGAATAAATACAGATGTGATGTTCTTGGTAGGCCAGGCCCCGTTAAGTTGGCTTACAATGGATGTGTGGTGAATGTTACAGAAAACAAATCCTGTGGGAACTCTGAAAATAAACTATTTATCTGTCCTTAAATTAGTTGAGGCCTTGTTTTAAAAAATGACAACATTTTATTTACTAGTAAAACCTGTAAAGTGGTGACTACGACGGGAGTTTTGAGTATGCATTTGGTGTTGCAACATTTTTATGTTAGCAGCATAAGAAATTCTTTAATGAGAACAAACCATTCAGCCTGAACTGACTTGTTAATCCCTAGTCACATAAGTCTTTAACAAATCATTATATTAACATCTGAACATCTCCAAAGCTGTACTCTTTGTCACACAACTTGGTAAATTATTCCATTTACTGTATGCATGTATGATTCTGTGTGTGAAGAAACACTTTCTAATGTCACTGTGACATTTACGCTCAACCGACTTTTATCCGTTCTTGGTAATAAACTCATTTTAAAACAATGGCCAATGTAGTACCTACCACTCTAATCATCTCTGTAAAATAAAACACTTCTGAAAAGGAAGGACCATGTCATCTCCTAATCCTCTATTGCTTAAACTGAAAAGATCTAACTTCTTCCATCATTCCTTGTCGTCCATGTTCCACAGTTCATGAATGAGTAGATTTTCTGTGGATATTCTTCAGAGATGATATGTTTTTTTTACAAAATGGAGACCACAAATGCACAGAGTATTGCAGATGTTTGTTGACTTGCATAAGCATAACCTCTCTTGACTTGCTCTTGACTCAGACACATTGTGCTATGTAATCTATTATTAGCCCTCTCAATGGCTTCTGTAAACTGTAGATAGTGAATTGACCACTACGACTCCCAGCTCCTTCTCATAAGATGTACTTTCAAGTTCCAGACCCCATATGTGAATTCAGATTTACCATATACTGTATCTGTCCTGTATATACAGTAATGCTTTTTTTTCCATTAAATTTGGAACATCAGAGATCCTTACATAGAATGAATGTTTGCTTCCTTTGATCAACTATGTCTTAACTTTTAAATTCTTTCAACACACCATTTTTTATACTTATAAGTCAGAAACTTTGTTTAAAGGAACCTGCCTAAGTTTCTTAATCTTCCATCAACTGTCACACTTGAATATGTTATCTAATAAAGAGGAAACTATTGGTAGTATTTCTAGATGTCATCACTTAAAATCATGGTGTGCACCTCCAGATGATCCTGTTCAGTACTGGGAAATGGAACTCTCTTTTATTATTTCAGACAGGGAGTGGAATACAATAATTCATAATACATATTCTTCACCAATCTGTGTAAAATATTATAAAATTCATCTTAAAGTTGAGCATGGCACACATATTTAACCCTGCAATTATCTAAAATATATCAGAGACTGGAGGCTAATTATGAAAAGTGCCATCTAGCACTGGCCACACCAAGTGATACATTTTTGGAATGAACTAAATTAAGAACATTTTGTGATGTATGCAGATAGTATTGGACTCACAATTATTCCTAATCTTCAAATGGCATTGCTAGGTAACACAGGGTGGCACTGTATTACATGATGATAAACTCACAGAGATTTCCTATTCTGTGTTGTTAGTGCAATGACTAATTTTGCCTAACTGTAAGAATCCTAATGCACCCTCTATAACCGAGAATTAAAAAATTAGTATTTTTACTTTCTTTAAGAAATGTTGCATTAATTGTATTTTGATGGCACTGTGCTTTATATATTGGATTGTGACTTTAATGGCACCATATCTATCCATCCATCCATTATCCAACCCGCTATGTCCTAACTACAGGGTCACGGGGTCTGCTGGAGCCAATCCCAGGAAACACAGGGCGCAAGGCAGGAAACAAACCGCAGGCAGGACACCAGCCTACCGCAGACCATATCTATTTTTTTTTCTTATTTTTAATACATATATTTTAAAACTTAATTCTGAATTTTGTCTGGGTCCTCATGTAATGATTTTTCTGACTCTAGATTACCCTCTAGTTTTTTTTTTAAATATTTTTTTCTGTTAATGGTTTTCCTCTATCTTTAGCACTTTTGATCTTTAATAAAGTCTGAATTTATGCGATAAGTTGGAATATTTTTATGAACACATAAAATAGATTATTTTTAAGTGTTAAAAAGAGCAAGAACAGTCCTTTATTGCAAATTAATAAAGATTATTTATGTAATAATAATAATGATAAGAAGAAGAAGAAGAAGAAGAAGAAGAAGGAGAAGAAGTAGTATATGATAAATTGCACACATTGAATACAACTTAAAGTGTTTGAAAAATTGCAGTTCTAATTGTTAAATACAAATCATACTGGATAATCATCATCATCATAACAGAAGTTATCATTTAATAGGTTGTGTGTAAGCAATGTATAACATATTAAATGTAATTTAATTAAAGTATTTAAAATTTGCTGTGCCGACAGCATTTCCTGCACTGCTGCCATTACTATTGTTACACGCCATATGTAAGATCCTTGGGTCCCCAATAACATATAGATACATCGACAAACTAACAGCTAATGGGTTAAAATTGAATGATTAATAAAAAAAAGTTGATTGACAAAAGTGCAAGAAATAGAAAACAACAAATAATAACGAAAATTAAAATGTATTAGTCTTCATTTAAGTGTTGCTGTTGTTGATATGCAGAGTATGGAATTATGGTCCATTTATTCAATACACTTCCTGTATTCCAAATTTATTAAATTAATTATATCCTCATAGTTATTCATCTGAAAGTTTTCTGTATTTAGTAATACCTTAACATTAAAACAGAAGATGTTTTCTATGTTTACAGCTACAGTATCAATTTAATTGTAAAATAATTTTTGCATATTTATAAAATATTTTTTTAAAAATACTGATAATATTAATCAATTTCTTCATTCCTAATTGTGGTTGTTTGATTAGTGGAATGCCTGTGTCTTTTGAAGTGAAGTGGGCATCAACTTTCAATGGAGTGCCAGTCTATTTTGTTGCACACTCATACACAGAAAATCAGGTTAAACTGCTTGCATTTAGAAGGTTTGGGGGGCAAACCTGGGGTACTTTAGGAAAGCCATCTCAGATATGGTGTTTGAGCTAGGACTAAAACACTGACTCCCCAGAGCTGTGAGGTAGGAGTATGAACCACAACTCCACCGAGCTTCTGCTCAATTAAGCAGGTCATTTAAAGAAAGTTAGATATATGTACAGTAAAAAAAATAAATGATATGTTTGTAATAGTTTCCTATTAATTTCTTCATGGCATTTACTGACATGACAGAATTCTGTGCCGAGTATACAACCTCTGGCATTCTGTTTGCTAAGAAGCTGCACTCAGAGTTAATTTTTAAAAGTATTGATGCATCCTGCCATTATAGAATCTCTTCATCTCTACTGAGTTAAAGTTAAACCCAGAAGTGGCACCACAGTTGTAATGGAAGTCTTCTCTAACTGTGCAAAGTTTGATGGCATCCCTTTGAGTACAAAGTGATAAATGTTCATTTTCAGCATAATATAATATAATTTGGGAGGTTGCTTTGATGCTTGGTATGGAGGCTTACTGGTTATTGTTCTTTCCTCGCAGCTCCATATCAGGCATTGTCTGTATGAAGTTTGCCAGTTGTCTCTATGTTAAGTAGGTTTCCTTCCACATCCATAAGACACGTGTGTGTTAGCCTAAATGGTGACCCTCAACTGGCCCACTGTGAGGGAGTAGTAATGTGTATATGAGTGTGGTCTTCATTGGACTACCGACTCATCCATTACAGATTCCTTTGTTGCACTTGATGCTAAAAGGAATCTGATGAAGCTAGTCTGAAAAGCATGAATTGTTTTGAGTTTGTCATTTAGAAGTCCGTTTAAGCTTATACAATTACATCACAATATATAAAACATAGTCCAATCAAAAGACAATAAGGCACAAATATATTTTGAAGTTTTCTCGAGTTTTTCTTTGAAAATACTGTACATGATGGGGTGTAATTTTCCAAAACTGTCTAGAGTCATACAAGTAATTTGGCAACACTGCTCAAAATGGAGGTGATTCAAGTGTGTGTCTGTAGATTGTTTCTCCTGATTAGGATGAGATGTGGCTGTACTGTACCTGCTGAAAGCAATGGTTCTGTTAAAGAAGTAAAATGGGAGATACTACTAAAAAGAGGAATTCATCCATGTGCATCAGCTTTTAGGTGAAGTAGTTTAAATAAGTCACAGAGAGCTATTTTACAGATAAACTTCTATTTTTGCTATTAGAAAAAGATTTGTTTTGGTGTTCAGTACTCAAAGAGAGACTGTGGCAGAAATGAAAGCTGCACTTAAATTCACCTCCCTATAATAACAATTTTGAATGTGGATTGAAAAAGATAGCCCCTGCTTTGCATTCTGCCGTATTCACTTTGTTTTCTAATGATCTCTGCAAGACGTATCAAATGTCATTCAATGGGTTTGGCTCATTTGTTTTTCTTGTAGTACAAAACACAGGCGCACAAGAGCCAGCATGGTGAGAAGGGTTTGGGGGGATGGGTACATATACAGGTATATATAAGAAGAATCAGGCTACCTTTAACCAGCATCTTTTCTGCCATATATTTAAAACAAGCAGATTTATAATACAGTTCTTAAAAGGCATGAAAGCATTCTAATTAACAGTGCTGTGGGATATTGAATATCATAGGCTCATACAGCACTGCCTCACTATAGGGTCATAGGAAAGCCACTCGCTGCTGTCCCCTGTGTTAAACGCATTTGCAAATTGCCACTTCTTTATTGATTTATATTCTTCAGTAGAAGTTTTAAATATCCTAAAATATCAGTTCATGAAATTAACTCTGATTGAACTGAGTTCCCAAAGAAAAAAAATACAGATACCTTACTCGTAATTTAACACATTCTAGTGTGGATATATGAGAAATAAAGCATTAGGCTTAAATGTCTCAGAGATTAGTTTCCATACAGAATAACATACTGAGAGGAAAATCAAAGCTGCATTGCACTTCTTAGACTAATTATTATAATATGGCATACCTATCAAATCCTATCTTAGACTAATTATTATAATATGGCATACTTATCAAAACCTATCTTATACTAATTATTATAATATGGCATACCTATCAAATCCTATCTTGGACTAATTATTTTAATATTACATAACTATCAATCGTATATAAAATAGATTATTAATAACAAAAGCACCAGGAAAAAATAATATAGTTAAAATGGTAAAGAGGCACATTTTATCATAAAAATGTAGCAAGTATGTACAATACTCTGTGAACATCTAACTGTCCTTTGACCCACCCATCCATACATCTATCTTCTGGTTCATTAGAGAGGCTGTCCCATATGTCTGCTGCATTGTGTACAGGTGGGTAGCAACTTCAGACAAGGTGCCAGTCATATCAGGGCACTCTCATTCACTCACAGAGTTTAAGGGCTGCTACCAACAATGTATTATGTTACTAAAATAAACTGTTAAAGGTTTTTTTTTAAGAGCATAGCTAATGTAACAATTAGCTTTCTGCTACTCCCATTAGGGGTCGACACAGCGGATCATCTTCTTCCATATCTTTCTGTCCTCTGCATCTTGTTCTGCTACACCCATCACCTGCATGTCCTCTCTCACCACATCCATAAACCTTCTCTTAGGCCTTCCTCTTTAAATATATTACACCTTAAGCAACTCTGCCTTGCACATGGACTATCCTTGAAACAAACAGAGAAACATGCTGGATCAGTTTACTCTTTCAAATTTAGACCGAGGGAAACGTGCTACTTCACTATGTACTGTATGTTTCATGGACAGTATTTTTCTCTAGAAGCTGTCTCTTTGATGAAGTGCTTAAAAATTAAAATTGTTCCAGTTGTCAAAATAGTTAACCCAATCCCAGGACATACTTAAATGTAACATCATGCAAATATTTTTAAACTTGTTTAATAAATAAGAAAGTACTCATTTGCCACAATTACAATAAGTAGGCAAACAAACTAAAAACATTGGTTTCTGTTATTTAAATGTCAATAACAGTACCTGTGACCTTTCTCATAATTTCAAAGTTTTAATTGTGCTAATGTAAGTGAGAATTCATTAATTAAGTGAGAATTGGTTAATATTGTAACTTTATGTTACAAACAATGTATGATATTTGACTTGGTATTATGATGTAAATATGTAGCAGTATGGTTATGACTCTAAAAAAGGCAATTATTTCTTATGGTTTGTTTAGCCCCCAACCTAAATGTCAAATACCAATGCCAATAAATAAATAAATAAATAAATAAATAAATAAATAAATAAATAAATGCCAATACTCACTCACAACAATCCAGTTTATAATTACCAATTATTCCAACATATAATTTATGTCTTTGGGATATTACAGGAAACTAGAGTTCTGGGAGAAAACCCAACTAAACATGGGGAAGGCGTGTAAACGTCACATGATATAAAAGATGAGCATTCAAATGGCATCTGTCCAAATTTGGAATAATACCAGGGAAAAAATATCTATCAGTCAATCCATTAATTTTCTGACTCACTTACACAATTCAGAGTAATGCATATATTGAGTTTATCCTGGCAAACTGGGTGCAAGGTGCGTCTAACTATAGATTTTGCACGAGTCCCTTCCAGGGTACTCTCACATTACAGATATAGTTAATCACACCAGGCAATTCCAGAGTTGCCAAATTGAACTAACATCTATGTCTGTGATATGTTGGGTAAAAACCTATGCAAGCAGTGCATTGGGAATGTGCAAACACCCCAAGGTACAAAAAAGGAGCACCCATGTAGGTACCCCACTACTCATAGAATAATACCGAAGAAGTTCAAAAATGTTGAAAGACACCATTATAATTTTTAAATAAACTGTACAGAGGAGAACAAAATCAGTGAGACCTGAAAATGTGAAGGATAAACACAAAAACGTATTGATCTTCAGGTGTAATTAGTCATTCCATTTAGAGTAGGGGCTTTGTAATCTGTCCATCTCAAATGCAGCACAGCAGAGCATTCTTTCTCACCTCCTGTTGACTTCCTTGTCTTTCTTTCATTTAACCCTGGACTCTTCCTCTCCCACAGTTCTCATTGTGACTATAGATCTAAGGTTCCTCTGATTTCAGATGAATTTCAATTTAAAATTCTGTACAAATTCCTAATACCAGATATATTATGGTCCTTCTTTGATTACAAGGACACCAGGCTAGAACTGCATCTTTGAACCCCAAGAATTTCTAAAAGGGCTTAGTCTCCAAGGCAGCCTTTCTTCTTTAGGATGTCATTGATCCACTTGTTCTTGCAAGACAATTTCATAATGTATCTACTGACCTGGAAGAATCAAGCTAACTTTTCTAATTCTCTTAGTGTAAAACTCAGGCCTCCTTGGCATAATGCGAGGTGACTGTCTAATAGATTGATGGGTCATAAAAAAATATTGCAAATTTCCAGCCAGGTTACTACTCACTCAGTTCTCCCTTAATGACCTGGCAGGATTTCCTTCTTGGTCACCCTTCACATTGACAGCATATATCACCCTCTGGTGGCTTAAACTTACAGTGTCATGAAAAGGACTTCTGTTTTTGATGGTTTGAGTTATACCCTTCATCTCAGAACACCACCCGTGCAACACCAGTGCACATGGACAACACAAATAATAGCAACTGTACCACGAATAAGCAATAGTTCCATGGAGCTGTGTGACAGCAGCACTACTAAGCACTACATGGCAGTAATTTCAGATTATTAAGTTTATTGTTTTGAACTTAATTACAACAGTGTTTCATGATGGCACAGCTGTCTCTGACTACAATGCTTTCTTTGTGTAGTCTGCATGTTATTCTAGGTTTTCTCTACAGATTACAGTTTACCAGCCAAAATTCTGCTACGATTAAATCAACTGATGACTTAAAATCACTTTACCTCTGCCTTTTTCATCATCCATTGCTCCTGAGAAGAGCTCCACCTCCGTGTGATCACTTAAAATATGGGTTCAGAAAGTTAGTGAACTGATGAGTCTGTTATCTGGAGTTTTTCTTGTCTTCTCCTCTGTTGCCATTTGTTTAAGCCATGGATAAGTAATACATTCATTACTTTATTACATCAGCATGTATTGGATAAACACATAATGATTTAAGAGTTGATAAGTTATTCGGTGTTAGTGATGAACAAAGAGGGAAGTTTCGTTTTCACTTTTCAGTTTCGTGAAGTTGACACTAAAATTCATTCTGGAGGCAATTTTTACAATTGTGAAAGACAGACCTCAGTAAAAAGAGTTTGGGAGGCTTTAAAGGTTTTTTGGGGTGAGCAGCAAGGAGTACTGGCCTCGAAAGCTTGGTTAACACTTCTATGTTTATTTGTCTTCTTTTGTGCAGCTGTGTAATTTGTCATACACCAGTAAAATCAATTTTATTTATGCCTCACATCACTGTGGAGGTGCAGTGTTTCTTTTAATATCACATGCTGCATGTTTTCCACACTAAGATGCACAAAAACATCCTATGGTGCACGTTACTCTATTTTCTCAGTACACAGGAAGCCACCCCACACCTTCCCTGCCGTGGTGCATATGGAATTAATGCACTGTAAAAGGACTCAGACCACACGGCAAAAAGGTTTGGGGGAAGCCACCCGTATACTTGAATTTGGCTGTCACAAACAAGGGGAAGGTTTGGGTGTACAAGACTTTACAGACATCAGTCCAAATCAGAACTGGCAAGTAGACAAAACATGGAGGTTTTAAAGTGAGGCAGGGGAAATGACATAGTCTGGGCAGGAAACGGAAGTGACTTCATCCTGGCCAGAACTGGAAGTGATACTGTCTGAGCAGAGGCCATAAGTGATGTCATCCAGGCAGGGACTATAAGTAATGGTATTGGGCCCAGTACCAGAAGTGACATCATCGAGCCCAGGCAGAATTTCCCATATTCGATCTGGACAGGAAAAAGAGGAAGGATTAGTGCATTCTGCCATCCCCTGGTCCGGCATGGAATTATCCTTTTCTCTTTAGCTGCCTCCCATGCACACATGTGTGACAGCACATAAACATTTCCAAACAGGATCTAAACTCCTTTCTTCTTGTATCCATAGCATGAATTTTGATGGAAAGTAAACAAGATTTACTTTGGAAATTTCTTTTGCAAAGCAAAACACTGAATTTCTCTACAAATATTTCTGCTGATGACCTTTCTGTATTCTTTCTTCATCTAAGAATATTTGTTCTTATAATTATTATAACAAAATAACATAATTGAACAAATGAGAAGAACAAAGAAAAAGATTTGGGTTTCCAGAAGATCCATCCATCCCGCTGAACCCGAACACAGGGTCATGGGGGTCTGCTGGAGCCAATCCCAGCCAACACAGGGCACGAACTAATCCCGGGCAGGGTGCCAACCCACACACAAACACTAGGGCCAATTTAGAATAGCCAATCCACCTAACCTGCATGTCTTTGGACTGTGGGAGGAAACCCACGCAGAGAACATGCAAACTCCAAGCAGGGAGGACCCGGGAAGCGAACCTGGGTCTTCTAACTGCGAGGCAGCAGCGCTACCACTGCGCCACTGTGCCACCCATTTCCAGAAGATACCCCATTTAATGTCCTGGTAAGTGGAAACAAGTAAAAAAATAAATAAAAAACAGTTTTGAAATGACCATTAGTTCTTAGTTACAGCACGTCAAGTTGTCAAAAGTTTTGGAAGAGTTGTGTCTTCTTTTGATGTGGGTCCAAAATGAACAATGGCTTCCTGTGTTTATACAGGTAGAAACAGAAGGGGCGGGGCAAAAGTGGAAATAACATCATTAGTCTTTCTGGGGAGTGCTCCTCCATTCTAAGGGAAAGAAAAGATAGTGGCGGTGGTGGTGCCATATTCAAACCACTCCCTGTCTTGTCAGGTATGGCCATGCCAATGAGACACTCCCTACAACTGTGCTCTTCACACATAACATAACATTCTGACCACCACTTAATCCAAATCACGGTTGTAGTGTGCCAGGGTCCATTGTATTGGGTGCAAGATAAAACAGCTGAGTCCATTTCAGGACCCACTCACGCACTCCAACACCCACAGTCACCCACAGGGCATCAGTGGATTCATCATTTAACTTGAACATTTCTTTATGGAAAAAGGAGGAAACAGCACTGTGCGATGAAAGCTCATGCAGCCACCAGGAGAAGAAACTCAAGGCAGAAGGCAAATAGACATGGAATTAGAACCAGGAGCACTGAACAAATGCCCCGCTATGTTTGTTAGTTTCAGTGCCTGGTTTGATAGTATCTGTGGTAATCAAGTACTTATGATACAGTTGGTGTGAAACATGCTATATAGATAAAAATATTAATATTGTTGTTGTTGCTTTTGTTTTTATTATTAATTTTATTTTCTATGAAACATTTTAATAGCAACTGTTATCATTTTTAGAATTTCTTTTCTTACAGTAGGTTTTGCTGATTTTTTGTGAAACACGTAAAGATGAATTTAATGCATTTTTTAGTAAATGTGTTAATTTTATTAAATATTAGTATTATTTCAGTCTCATATTTTAATAGTATCTGTTAGGCTTATTTATTTTCCTTAGGATTACCATGGTAATATTCACTTAAATCACTTAATTTTTTTAAAATGACCCCCACTGACATTTAGAACTTACCAACACAATAACTATTGTAACCTAAAGAAGTTCTCTTCTTCTACATGAGCCATGAGGTGTTTTTTAATATTCTTTCCAATCATTTATTTAACAGCTAATATAGGCAAGTATATACAGTACATTTCTGAAGCAAAATTAATTATAGGAATATGTGAAGATATACCTCATAAGAGGCTAAAACAAACCTTTACAAATTTATAAAAAAAATTAGCTGAATAAAAACAAATTATTAAGCACTTAACTCTGAAAACAAAAACAAAAAATATTTCTCAGCAGGATTTAGATTTTTTTGAAAGCTAAAACTAGAAAGCAAGTCACTTAAAGTATAGCCAGCTGATCTTCGACTAATTTCATTTCAGTACCAAGTCTATTTATTGCTTTCATCCTTGTTGTTTGGCGTTCTTTTTGCATTACTGATGGCAAGCATGACCAGGAAAGACAGACAGCCTGACATGCACTAACATGCATGAGATAGTCAACAAAAAGTAAAGAAGTCTAGGAAAAAAAAGATGTATTTAGATGAGGTGTTTGTCTTCTTTTCCCTTTGTAGAGCCAGCTGTAAAGTGTGCATCACAAAGTGTTTGTAGAATACAGTGCAGGCATCCAGATGTTTAACTATAAAGGCTGAGAACATCAAAAGGCCTGAAATTTAAACTCCTTTACCTGGACACAGACTTCATGGATTTCAAAAGAGGAAGTGATCTGGACTTTCACCCTGTAATCATGGTCTGAAAGCTAGTGTTTAAAACGCTTTAGTTGAGGGTACCTCAATGTCCAATGTCACTTTCATAATTCAAGGGCAAGAAAAGGTAATAATTCAATGTGCAACAGACTTCCAAGTGCTTGTTTTTATATTTTGAATTGTTGAGATGTCAGTCAGGGGCATCCACAAAACTCTATATAATGCCATGTATAACTATTTATCAGTTTGTTATAATCAGCCAAGTATATTTATTTAACTGGGGAGTAATATTTCACTAATATAGTAAACTTGGTAAGGTATTCTTCTGCAGCTTTGCATTACCCATACAAAAAACAAAGACAATCATGACCATATAACACCCTTAATACAGCACAAGACAGTGTCTTAATAAGCAGTCTTGCAGCCTCAAGTACCAAAAAATCATATTTGTACAACATTTTGAATTATTGTTCACTGCCATGATATTATAAGTAAGCTAACCTACATTGTGAAACATCACAGAAAGAAACAGCAAGCCAGGTTTATTGGCTTAGCGTACAAAACAGCCATTCTAGAGAGTAGACAGCTGACCCCCTGCTGCACTACTTGTTCACTTATGACTGTTTGGCCAGACACAGCTCCACCTTCATCAATAAACTGGCTGATGACACCACGAGAAGAGCGACTTGCCTTCTGACACAGTGGTGCCAGGACAGCAATATCACCCTTAATGTCAGCAAACCTAAGGAGCTGGTAATAGCCTTCCGGAGGAAGGTCAGGACACTGGTAACCCTACTTATGTACTAAATTCATCCATCAGCAATGGAGGTGGATAGCAGCTTTAAATTTCTGGGAGTCATCAACATTTAAGAACCTCACTAGTGTTTTTATTTTTTTAGCTGTCCAAAGAAAGCCAAGAGGTCTCCAGCCATAATTACCAACATCTATATGTACAAAATGAAGCCCATCCTCACTGGCTACAATACATTTTGGTATGGCACCTACTTAGCTGAAGATCATAAAGTACAGTAGTACAGAGGGCTGTGAAGTCATGACAGATTATCACTGATGCCAACTCCCTTCTATTAAAAATGTACATAACATATATGACCTTAGAAAAGCAAGCTGTATTATTAAAGACATCTGCCATTATACTAGTAGTTTTCCACTCCTCCATTCAAACAGATGAAGGTTACACTACTAGATTCAGAGACAGTTTTTATGCTCAGG
This sequence comes from Polypterus bichir lapradei, assembly GCA_026402145.1. Lineage (NCBI taxonomy): Eukaryota > Metazoa > Chordata > Cladistia > Polypteriformes > Polypteridae > Polypterus > Polypterus bichir. The sequence continues at coordinate 333,377 of JANRMT010062854.1, read as the reverse complement.
TTTAGGGCTACGGACAACTGCTTGTGTTTCTTGTATTTCCAGTCTGGTGTTACACTAAATATATACTGCTGAACTCATTGCCTGACTGAATCATTATCTGCTGATTTTTTATAATACACTGTAAAACAAAAAAAAAAATCTTAAAAATATGGTAAATGTGCAGCAGCACTGGGTGACAACCAAAACTAAAAAATGGTAATCATCTGAATTTAAAAAAAAAAACAAACTTAAAATACCCTTGAAAATCACAGTAATTTCTGTTACGTAATTAAGTGGCAGAAGACTAGTAATTCACAGATACTCCTTGCATTCACAAGATAAATGTCTTTTACAAACTTGTTTATCACATATTAAAAAGTTTTACATATTTCACATCAGTATTGACAACTCAAAAATAATGCATATCTTTTGTAATTTACAATAGATCAATGTAAAAATATTAAAAGTACATTTATATTTACTGAGCCTATTCATAATGTACACATTTTATTTAAATAAGATTTTTTTAAACTACCAAAATTGTGAAAACATTCTAGAATGCTCCTTATTTTTTCTGTCCATCCATTTTCTGAACTCAATTACCCTGAGCAGAAAACCTGGAGGCTATCCCAGCCGGCATCAGGGGTACAGTCGAGCACGCAGAGGAAACCCACCCAAACGTGCAGATTCTCTACAGGCAACACACAAACCTGAGACTCCACAGTGCCAGGCAGCAGCACAGCCACCGCCCCGCTGGGCCACCTGATTAGTTCTCGTTTGAAATACTTATCTTTAGTGTTAAAGCGGACAAACAAACAAGTTTAAATGTATTTCATATTATTTTTTATTTCTCTTTTAAAGTCAAACTCTTTAACATTCATAATTTGAAAAATTAAGATATAAGTCATTAAAATTGATACATGTTCAGTTAAAACTTTTTCTTTTTTTTTACAATTATAGTGATGTACAGCTTTACAAGATGTGCTAGACTTACATTTCCCACTGCTGGAGCTTTTGATATTTGAAATGCGTTCTAATAATTGATTTGGAGTCGTGTGGAACTGGACGAGGTGAAGACAAAACTGAAACTTAATTCTATAAACACAAAGTCACCAATGAAAAATAGCCTTTTAAACTCTCTACGGTCGGGCAAAAGTGTTTATTTGGGTGATGATGAGATAGATCACTTCAGGATAATTTTATGAGACACCTGCATTCCTTTAGGGTTTCAGTACTAATTTGAATAATTTAAAACCTAGACATGTACCTTGAGAATACAGGGAGTATCTATTTTCCAACTAATTATGTAATAGAAACGTATGTGATTTACCATATTTTTGGAAATTTTTTTGAAGCATAAATTTTTGCCTTTATTTTTTGAATAGGTTTGTTCTGCAATACCACTTGAATTGCATAATAAAACTATTTCACTGATATAAAATTGATATGTTTTCCGTTAAAAAAGGGGATATCCTTGCATTTTATTGTGATGGACAACATCTGTTAAATAACAATGAATATACGAGGTGTGGCAGAAAAGTAATGAGACTGATTTTTTATTTACCAAAGTTTTTATTTTTTTCAAACATCAATGTTATCCCCTTCAAAGTAGTTCCCTTGGGCAGCTACACACCGATGGAGATGTTGTTCCCACTGTTGGTAGCAGCTCCGGAAGTCTTCAACCGGTATGGTCTTCAGCATGTCCGTTACACTCTTTTGGATGTTTTCTAAAGTCCCGAAATGACGTCCTTTGAGGACATTTTTCAGTTTAGGAAAAAGTCACATGGACTGAGGTCAGGTGAATAAGGGGGCTGGGGAACCACAGGAATGCTCAATTGTGAGGTTTTTCGGCACCATTTTGGCACAGACCTTTTGCATGTGCAAATGTTCAGTCAAAATTTGATGAACGGTAAATCTGTTCAAATTTAATTGTTCACTCAACATTCTTAATGTTAAACGACGGTCTGATCTCACAAGAGTGTTCACACATTCGATGTTTTCATTGGTTTTCGAAGTTGAAGGCCTCCCTGAACGGTGTTCATCTTCAACGTGTTTTCTGCCTTCCAAAAATGACTTGTGCCAAATCATCGTCACACTTGCCGATTCTCCAAGCTTAACACAAAATTTAATGGTACAACGTTGCTCCAAATTCCGCTGTTCCATTTTGCGTGACGCACAACCAAAAACACAACTTCGCTAATAGCTGTCACAAAAATCACGTAGTTAACGGAAGGAGTTAAAACTCGCACTGAGCTATGGGAGGGTACTGATACACGTGCTCTATCAAGGACAACAGCGCAGCGTTGCCAGATCGCTTGCAGTGTTGCCAGTCTCATTACTTTTCTGCCACACCTCGTATTAATTAAAGTTCAGTACTGGTTTTTATGCAAGGAGATATCAGCTATTTGGAATAACATGAAAACACTGTAAAATTTGGTTATGTTTTTTTCTTGTAAAATTCAGCTATTGTAGTGTACTGTTGCAAGTCTGTGGGAGACATCCCAGTAAGAATCTTATTCTGTTCATCCATGACAGTAAACTTGAATTTGAACTTGAAAACTGAAACATCATTATAAGCTCAGGAGATCTTTTTTGCATTCTGTTTTTGTAAGTCTTCTCTTAGGATTCTGCTTGCACCTTGAATAAACAAATGAAAGATGTCTTACTGCTTTTAAAGATGCGGCCTGAGCTTGTTTAAGCTTTTTCTAGTTAATCCGTTTTTCTTTCCATTCCCAAGATCATGCCGCTAACTGACCACTCTAAATTGGCAGTGATGGTGGTGGTGTACTTAAGAGTGCCTTACAATGGACAGTGTGAGATGTGGCCGGCTTGTCATCCCGGCCAATACCCCCAGGCCGCCAGATGGAGCCCTCCCTGTAGTATGGAGTTGCCCTGAAGACCAGCAGGGAGTCATGGGACATGTAGTTTTTATAAAAGACCCTGCTGGATACCACAGGGGCCGCAAGAGGGAGCTGCAGGGAGGACCGAATACTTCTTTGTGCCCTATGACCAGGAAGTTCGTCAAAGGAAGAGCGACGGGCTTCTGGGGTGAAGAAAAGAACTTTTACCTGACCCGGAAGTGATACAGGATTACATGGACTGGGATTGGGAACACTTCCGGGTCAGGGAATATAAAAGGACTGTGAGAGCTCCCAGACGGCGAGCTGAGCTGGGTGGTAGGAGGGAAACGCGTCTGGGAGTGTGGAGGATTGTTATTATTGTAGTTATTGGTTTGTTTATGAGTATTGTGGAGGAGAGGGTGCTTTGTGCACTGCGGCAATTAAATAAAGTTGATTATTGGACTTTTACCTGGTGTCTGGAGTCGTGGACAGGGGTTCAAGGGAGCGATAGTGCCCCCTATCTGTCACAACAGATATCATGTTCAAGAAGTGTTCTTGCCTTCTTGATAAGAGGAAGATTAGTCCTGTCCTTCCTGAATATATTGGATTCTTTATTAAAGCAATCTTATAAATATATATATTCTTTGTTCCCTTAAAGTATGATACAGTTTCAGAAATGTGCATTGGTCACTTTTGAGCCTTTATCTCAGGGGATGCAGCACACATTTCACTCTTCTCTTTCTTGGTGAGGCAGTATGTCAAATTGAATAGACAAGATCACTGTAACATTACCAACCGGTTCCATGCTCTTCCACGTGCTTCTATGCCAATGGGGAAACGTAATCCTTCTAACCTGTCCTGCATTTCTCCCAGTAGGCCATGCCTGATAAACACCCAAAGTGTTCTGCAAATATTATCAGTAACTGGCACTTGAATTAGTTATTCTGATATTTTTGCTATATAAAAGCATTTCATCTTGTACTATACTGTTCAAGCTGTATAGTAATTTAATAAAACGTAAGCATCCAGAGACAAGCTAGAATGCAAGATTCAGCGTTTGGTCTGCGCAAAATCTTACAGAGAGCCTTCAACTTAAGAACTTGTTGAAATACTTTGACTACAGACAAGGAGACTGCAGAAGATAAACAATTGAAATTATATCATTTAATGTGCTTATTGTTTGAACAGCTTTTGAAGAAGACAATAACTGCCACAGTCTGGCTTTCTCGATCTCAATTAATCTTTTCTCGCGACCAAGCCACTTGACCACAGCTGGAGATCTAAAGCCACAGGCTCAGACAACAAATTTTCCCAAGTCTTTTTGTACCAGAGACTCTTACTTGGTGACATTAATGTCCTACCTTCCAAATGTTTGTTTCAATAAGTTATTAAGTATTAAAGATCAAGCTAAGTTCTGTTTTCACTGTTGTTCAAGTTTTTGTCTCTTCCATACTTTCTGAGGTGTGTATTGTTGTTTTGGGTAGTATTAAGCAAGATAAAAGAACATTTTTTCAGAGAATCTGTGGCCCCTTACAAAATATATAACTCCTTTGGGGGGCATGGTTGTGCCCAAACCACCTCAAATGCTTTTTGTCAATGTAGAGGTGCAGTAATTCTACTAAGAGTTTCGATGGAATATAAATGAACATGTAAATCAATTTGTTCGAATGATACAACCCACATGCCACCGTATTGTCTTAGCCATGTCCTTGTGTCTTTATGAAGAACTGAGACAAGACACATCCACAGAGTTTCTTGGCCTGCCATCAGGGTTGAGCAAAACAGATAAGTTTCAATTCAAAACTGACACTAAAATTCATTTTGCACGTTACTTCTCAAATCCAAAATGTGCAATTCATTAAGAGAGTTTGGGGTTTGCAATTTTTGGAAGAGAACAAGAAATATGGCTTCCTAAAGCCTTGTTTACGCTTCTGCATCAGTAAAATTTAATCTATTTATACATCTTGTTCACATCACCATGGTAAAGTGCAGTACATTTTTTAAAGGTGCTGCATATTCTGCACATGAGATACACACCATTGTGCACATTACTGTGTTATCTCCAAAGATAAATGTCACTAAAAGGAACTAGAGACAGCCTTATCCTAGCTGAGGATATGCCTACTTCTGGTATTTTTTTTTAAATTAAAATACTAACTGACTGACAGGCACATATGGAATTAATGTATGAAAATGCTTCTAGAGAGAAACTAAACCCTCTTCTTTCTTGTATGAAATGGCACACATTTCATTGGGAGCAAAAAGCAACCGATTTTGCAAATTTGTTTAAGAAGCAAAACTTTGAGTTTTGCTGTGAATTCAACTTGACACTATAACTATGAAAAGTTATATTCTTTCATAAAGCTATGTTTATTCAGGGGACGGTACGGTGGCGGAGAGGGTAACACTGCTGCCTCGCAGTTAGGAGACCTGGGTTTGCTTCCCGGGTCCTCCCTGCATGGAGTTTGCATGTTCCCTCCGTGTCTGCGTGGGTTTCCTCCGGGTACTCCGGTTTCCTCCCACAGTCCAAAGACATACAGGTTAGGTGCATTGGCGGTTCTAAATTGTCCCTAGTATGTGCTTGGTGTGTGGGTGTGTGTGCCCTGAGGTGGGTAGGCACCCTGCCTGGTGTTTGTTTCCTGCCTTGCGCCTTGTGTTGGCTGGGAATGGCTCCAACAGACCCCTGTGATGCTGTAGTTAGGATATAGCAGGTTGGATAATGGATGGGTGTTTATGCAGTTTATATGTTTTAAGTGACTTGCACAGTTTTATCTTTGTAGTTTGTTATTTGGGATTTACTAATACAGAGAATGTAAATGGTACAGCAGAGATGACGTGGATCTGTGTGGTACATTAGAATTAAGTCTAATGTTGAGTAGTCCATGAAAATGTGAACTTTCAGTTTGATTGAGTGTGACTTCCTTACTTTAATGCAGCACAATATCCTTCATGAGGCTGGGGGTTATATATTAATAAATATTTGTAGAGTGATCAGTGAAATGCCAGATAAAATAACATACTTGAAATAAATAATGTGGCCTAATTTAACATTATCCTGTTGTTTTTTTTTATGTTTTTGATTAAATAAAAGTGTAAAATGATCATCTAAACAGATTAGGTCAGGTTGGGAAGTATGCACTGGTACAGCGTGTTGCTGCACCCATCACACGACGAAACAGCTTGGGATCCTAGTTGGCAACCCCTCTGGCAGACAGGCGGTCCAGTCCTACTCTCCAGAAATGATCCTCTATCTGCCACAGCCAGGTGTTACATGGGCATTCCCTTGGCCTGGTCCAGTTACTCGGGTCCTCAGCAATGAGGATTCTGCGAGCAGGATCATCCTCTGGGAATCGTGCCACATGGCAGTAGTGCCGTAACTGATGCTCCCTCACAATGCAGGTAATGTGCCTCATTACTCAGAACTCCATGAGCAACTACTTGTCTGACACAAAGTCAAACCAGCGGGACCCAAGGATTCTCCAAAGAGACACAGTACCAAAGGAGTCCAGTCTTCGTCTCAGGTCACTGGATAGTGTCCATGTCTCGCAACCATATATCTAAAACAAACAAACATATTTTTAGTTTCATGTATCAAAACTATAAAAGTACTCAAAAACCATTAACTGTTAAGAGAATGTGTATTTGTTCATTTTTATAATTTATGAAAAGATCATTTTTTTGGGGGATTAGGGCTACATGTCCACTACTACATTTCAGTGTCCTGTCATGTATACCTCTTTGTAGCGACTGGCAAGATCTTTTTTCATGTGTTAATCCATTGTCTAGAGTGAATCTTTAGGGGTTCAGTAGAGGTGCGTCTCATTTGCACCATCATAGAATTAGCATATTTGGGCTGGAAGTAGTTAAATTCTAGATTCCACTTGTTTGAAAGTATCCCAAGACCTACACCTCCTTCCTGGAGTCACCTCGATCCCCTCTTGCAAGACCTTTAAGTCTCTGGACTCACTAAACTGCACCTTACTCACATTGCTAATGAGGAGCCTAACCCTATTTTCTTCTTGTACAAGACAATTCTACTAAATCAGTGCTGTTAGTACCAGTCTAAATTGGGTGAGGTTATAGATCCAGGTGACTGGCTATGATCAGACATCAATAAATCCTCCTTGGCCAGTTTGGATATGTCAGAGGATAGCTTGCTGGACCACCTTCTCAAAGAATTTATAAAATCTTTCACCAAACCTGGATTTTCTTGAACACTGGATCATTGGTAATCCTACAATACAATTTCAGGGCTCCAAAGGTATGTAACTGAACCAACTTCAAGTTAAAATCCTCCACTAAAATGTGACTAAGGCAACAATTTTAAATAAATATCAGTCAACATTTGTAGATTTACCTTAATACTATGGATTAACCTTGCCTGCATTTGCCAAGCCATAAATACTGAGAAGCTAATGTGCCAGATTTTGACAACTGCAGAAGTCAAGTTCCACATAAGCTTCTTCTGCCATGGCCTGCTTTATGTAACATGCTCAAGGGAGAGTGGCAGCAGGAAACAATTTATAGGCATTCCCTCAAGATATGTTTGTGTGAATGACTGTATGTATCATTTTCAGCTATATTCCCAAGACAGAAGTATAATAAGTTAGAATGCTAAATTAGCCAATATTGCCAGTTCTACCTTTAAAAGGCATAAACCAACATATTGAATTCTGGGAGACCTCATGACAGGGACTTCAGAAATTGTGAAAAGAAGGATTATAAAATGTCTGGCCTGCTGGGATAGAGCAGAATCATTCAGTAAAAAGTTGACTTGCTGCTGCAAAATAATCCTTAACATACATAGTTTGTGTTGCAACCATCATCTTAAGCAGCCAGTTGTTTGTATCTAATAAAAATTTGGAAAATATATACTATATATCCTGTCTTGACAACTGACCCTAATTTCTGCTTTCCATATCTTATGTTAGGTGTTTTTATATAATATATATATAAAATTGAATTTTATTTTATTTCTTTGTAATTTACTTCTAGTGACAGTAAACCAATAACAAGTTTTGAATGTATCTCTTACAATCTATCCTTTACTGAATTGCTTAACCCAGGTCAGAATCATGGCCAGCCAAAGCCTGATCTGCAGGATCTAGCATAAGGCAGGAGACGACACTCATCCGTCACAGACCACACTTAGACACACATACTTGTACAGGACTAATTTAGAGCCACCAATCAAGACAACCTTCATCTCTATTACTGCTCATTGTAAATGCCATATACAGTATTGGATGGGCTAGTATCCTGACTGGGATGGAGGCTGATTCCTTGCAATGTAAGCACAACACAGATTGAAGCATAACTCAGCTGGGATGGGGCTCCGTTGTTATCTTAATTAGAGTAAAAGGATAATGGATAGACTGGGGGAGGCACGATATCAAGAGCAATTTTTCCCCCAGTATATGAGGTGACAGTGCTCCTCTGGCTTCATCCCAGTTTGGACACTTGCAAGGTTGCCTGGGTTTTGTAGTTCAGAGGGTGCTGCCAGGAGAAGATCTCCATATTTTGTGCAGCCTCCATATGGCCCAGAAGTGCTTCCATTGTACAATACTGTGGCCCTAGAAATACTGCCAGGTTCAACATAAAAGGAGCCATCTACTGTCAGTCGAAGAGTCAGAGTCAGGAGGAAGAGGAGAATGCTCGCCGAGGAGTAGGTGTAGGCGTAGGCAGAAAGGCATTGATTTTATTATATTATACTGAAAGGGTTACACTAAAAGCCTTTCAAGGTATTGCTATAAAATAAAATAACTTTATTTTAATTTGGAACTGTGTCCATGGCAGTTGTGTCTGGTGTTCTGGGCTTACTGGCAACCCCCTTAAGTCCACATCATTTAAATATTGATGTGTGATTATCAAATGTTGAAAATCTTTACACGAGAATAAATTCACATTATTACTTCTGTATAGATAGTTTGCTTAAAGTTTACATTGTCTTTTTAAACTTATTTATTTCCAAAGGAACTTGAATTATACTCAAACAATACAGGCATCTGATGTATAAAATAAATTCACTGTCTGTTTGCAATGATTTATCTCTTTAAAATATAATTTGTACTTCAGCTCAATGGAATTTATTTTTAGATGATGCATTACCGGGCGGCACGATTGCATGTTCTCCCCATGTCTGTGTGGGTTTCCTCTGGGTGCTCCAGTTTCCTCCCACAGTCCAAAGACATGCAGGTTAGGTGCATTGGAAATTCTAAATTGTCCCTAGTGTATGCTTGGTGTGTGTGTGTGTGTGCCCTGTGGTGGGCTGGCACCCTGCCTGGGGTTTGTTTCCTGCCTTGTGCCCTGTGTTGGCTGGGACTGACTCCAGCAGACCCCCGTGACCTTGTAGTTAGGGTATAGCGGAATGGATAATGGATGGATGGATGATACATTACCAAGTCATATGCTAAGACCGCTATACATATTTATTAAAATATAATATGGATGAATCCATACTTCAATAAATAAACGTTTGTTTTATATATGGAGCTGAGACATGGTCCCTCATGAAGACACAACACGCTAAACTGGATTGTTTTCATTCATGTTGTCTACACGGAGTCATGCACATACGATGCCAAGAAATAATCACTACAGATAGAGCTGCCAAGAAGCCCATAAGTCTCAAACTACAGAAAATATGCCTGGGTTGGTTCAGCCGTCTAATATCTATGAACAATAGCAGATTACCCAAACAAGCAATGCAGTGAAGTGAGTCCTTCATGGAAAATTCTGACAGGGCAGACCAAAGAAGACTTGGGTGCTAAAAATTAACAAAGACCTTAACTTATTTTGTATGAATGGGTATGAATTGGACAGAAGTACAATCACTGGTACTTGACAAATCTGCTTGTCATTATCATATTTCTGCCTTATGTACCACGGAGCACAAAATAATCTTAAGAAGAAGTTTCATAAAATGGCTTCCTATAGTCTAGTCTCAAATCATTGCATAGCCTGCTTACCAATGGTAAGCAAAAATGCCAGAACACCTTTATGTTAATTGTGCACTCATAATTATTAAATCAGCCATTTAATTACATGGGACAAGAAGTCATTGAGTACTTCTAAAATGCATGCTAACTTGTCTTGTTTAATTTTACAGCCTCAGATGAGTAAGACACATGGAGGTAGTTATTTAAAGTACTGCATCAAAAAAAAAAATTAAAAGATTGAACATATTAGAAAAAAGGTATCCTGCGCTGAAAAAATATTCATAGTATTACTAATAACAACACAAACAATAATGAATATTAAAATCATTCATCAAGATTACTTTGGTATAATACATAGTTTGTCCAAGAAGAAGGTTCCTATCAAGTAGAAGTTTAGGCTGTGCTCCTAAACTCCCATCTCACATGCTACTTTGTTGAACCCTGTCTTTCTGCTTGTGTTATACAGAAACACTAATACTGCAGCAATTAGAACAATGAAGAGCAGGGAAAGTAAAAAGAGGGCATTAAACAATAATTTAACATGGTGTCTCTTGGCTTCTGTGAAAGCATTCTGTTTTGTTTAATACCATAGTCGCCTGGGGTTTAAGAATTTTGCCTTTTGACCTGTTTTGGCTTTTTTAGACCATGTATTTTAAAATAATAAAAGTATTTTTCTTCACCTACTTATCATGCTCTCGATCTACTTTGTCTATGGCTTCTTATGGATACTCGTCCCATTGTACAACATAACATGCTGCTACCCTCCACCTTCTAATTCACATAGACATCTTACATTGTATTGTCAAGTAATGAAAGTTTAATATTTAGTATATTTCATTGAGTAGAGGGAATATAATCCAGAAGACAAGAAAATCAATATTTAACTGCACTTTAAAATTTAAGACTTAATAGGGCATAATATAACTCAGCTTACCTCAACTTCAACTGCACCAATTGAAGAAGAGTGGCTTGTTGTTTTTTTTTTTTAATTTGACCATCCATGATTATTAAGATCAAGACAAATGAACATCACAATAACAGTGTTATAAGATTTTGAAGTATGTATTGCAAAATTACAATTACAATTAGAAAAATATTGAAGGAAAGTGGCCTCTACAGTAGGCAAATAACAAAAACAGGGTTAGTTGTCAAAACTAATGGTAAACTACTTGTAACAGGATATTTACAGTATGTCAGTTTGAAATTCTCATGCAGTACTTCAGTAATTGAATTATATTTGGTGTCCCTCATGCGCATTAGAGGACCTCCTCACAGGCTCAGTCGAGGTATATAGTAACCCACCAAAATTACTGGGGGCACTGCCAGCAACCTTGTCATCGCCTTCGTTCCCCACAGGGCATCCCAGAAGGAGGCGTCATAACTGACCTGTTGGATGGAGGTCTGCTAGCAGCGAATGCAAACTCTGCGACTCTACTTTTGTTAAGTTCCCGCCCTTAGGATAACTCCAAAGACTGCTATTTTCTTTTTGTTTATTTCATTTGCCCAAGGACAATACTGTAAAAGGAATGACCCAGTTGGCGCTCCAAACTTTCATTTTGTTTTCCTGTAAACCTGTTATTCCCGCACCCGGCCACATTGGTAATGTATAATGCAACATCATGAACTGCTTTTACGACAAATTGAAGGACACTAATAGATGACCCTTAACCTAATGCAACTAGTGCAAGACTGTATTGCAGAAAAGACCAAAATGACAAGTAGGTAGGAAAGGTAATGAATCCTAATGGAAAAAAGATAAGGATTTGGAGAAGAATAAGGAAAACATCTGCACAAGGTGCTACTTTATTATCCCTTATTGCAGCCTAGTGAGATGTAGGAATGCTTTTGTTTTGTTGATTCCCTCTTATTGTCTTCCCGCTTTGTGCTGCCCATCTGGCTTTCATTTTGTGAGAGACGACTGACTTGTCAAGTATTATATCCAATGACTTTTGAAAATGAGTTCTTTTTTCCACATGTGTAAATTATCGGTCTAATTATGGTGTGAATGTAAAATATAAGGAAACTCAGGCTAATGAACATTTTATTTTATAAATGTCATAGCCGTAGAGCTTGAAACCTTGTGTATTGTTATGTAGAGTATTTCTTAATTAATCGATAATCTTCTAAATCCTAACAAAACCACTTTTATTAACACTAAATCCTGCGGCGTAGACAAGTAGGTAGCACTGTTCTCTCACCACTCTAGTGTTCTGGTCTCAAATCTCAGCCTGGACACTGTTTGAGTAGGCTTTACACATCTTGTTGATGTCTTCATAGAATTGTATTCAGGCCCTATGTTTTTCCTCCAGTATCCCAAAGATGTAATCATGTTACATAAGAAATTAGTTAAGTTATGCATATGTGGGTGCTCTAGACAGTTTTGGTTCAAATTTTGGAACCAAAGCTCTGAGGGTGACTTCTAGCAACACACAACTCTCAACTGGCTGAGAAAGGAGGAAAACAAATGATGATTATTTAATAATTTGATTAACTGGACAGAAAACAGTAGAACATCGAACATTTTGTGAGTGAACACCAGTGGTGGAATACTATTATCTGGGAAGTAAGGCATTTGTTTAGCTCTAGAAAGGTTTGTCAAACCAATGTACATCACTGAATTTGACATCACGTTCTCAACATATATGAAACGTAAAACGTATCTAAAACTGAATTAAATGGGTGAGCACATTGACACAGTGGCAAGTGCTGCATCCCCACAGCTCAAGCAACATAGATGAATTTTCCAACATGCTCTATGCCTGGGTTTTGCACATTCTTAATGCAGGGCAACTCCAGGTACTGATATTTTCTACCACATGGTAAACTCTAAATTTGCCGTTGTGAATGAGAGTCAGTGGTTGTGAGCATGAATAGTGCCTAAATGTGAAATGGCATCCAATCTAGACTTGATTTCCACCAATGCTGTTGCGGTATGTCAAACTAATTTTTGCACTGTGAAAGAAAAAGGCTATTTCATAAAATGGATGCATGGATAGATGGGAAAAAGGTTAAAGTTAAATTTATACTAAGAAGAAGTGATATAGCTAGCAAGTGATAGCATTCACTCAACCCATTTTAAATTTGTAACTTTTCAAAATTGCAGAAATGCAACAGGGAAAAGTAACTCAAAGATTATCTTTTCTTAAATGTGAAAGTATGTTTCCATTTTTTCTTACCATGGTGAAAAACTCTGTACCTCTGATTTGAATTTCTTTGTTCAGATATACAAAAGGGCCGTGAATATCCTAAACATTCGAAAGTTTAACAAGCTCCACAAAAATGTTCATGCTCAGGCAACTGAGACTACTGATATCAGAACCTCTAAAGAAAAGCTGGAAGCTTCCCTACACTTAGCATTCTTCAACAGCCAAATGTCCCAAAATGCAACTATCAAGTATGAATTTTCAACAGCAAATTTTTTAGAGCCAGGACTGGCTTTAGGAAACAGCACTTTTGCTTCTGTTATAAGTATGATGTTAACAAGAAAACTAAGGTAATGTATGAAGCTATTATGTAATCTAATATAGCAAGACTGAGGTTACCGGTCTTTATACCCAAAAAACTCATAAGAGATTTCACTAACACTACATGCAGAGATTCTCTGCATCAGCTGGAAGGACTATTACACCAATGGGATTGTTCTCACCAAATGTGAAAAAAAATCCACTTTGGGTATCTAAGGGAAAATCTTATTGTGTGAATTTGTAAAGTGCTTCAAACTGTCTGCCTGTTAAACTAGGACATCCTGACTTCATTTACAGAAGCACATCAAGTTGTAGCTGAGATTATACGACATTTGATTTTTTTTTTATTTTGCTCTCTGATAATAATTTAACATGCAAAGTCTTGCTATATAAGCCAGATATTTATCCAAGACTTTTAATCTAAATCTTTTACTGAGGAGAGGCTTCTGTTTGGCCAGTCTGTCATAAAGACCACATTAGTAGCATGTTGCACTGATAATTGCCCTTTTGGAAGTTTCTCCCATGTCCTCACAGGTTTTCTGAAGCTCTGACAGATAGATGTTTAGGTTTTTGATTAGTTCTCTTACCAAGACCTTTCTCCCCTAATTGTCTCTAGAAAGAACTGTGATTGTTCCAAACTTCTGTCATTTAAGAATTGTGAAGGCCACTGGACTCCTAGGAAAGTAATGCTGAAGAAAGGTTTTCATAGCCTTCCCCAGATCTGTGCCACAACACAATCCTGTTTCAAATCTCAATAGGCAAACCCTTCAGCCTCATAGCTTGGTTATGCTGAACTGTGGGATATTCTATAGACAGCTCTTTGCCTTTATTAATCATGTCCAGTCAAATGAATTGACCCCAAGTGGACTCTAAACAAGGTCTAGAAAAATCTCAATAGAACAGAATACGCCTGAGCCAAATTTCAAGGATCATAGCAAAGGCTCCAGATACGTATGTCAATATTACTAGTGTGCGGCTGAAAGTCACGGAGGTGAGGGCTCTGACTGCCAGATGTGCCTATGCACCAAATGTCAGCTTGGAGCACCAGACCTTCTTGGAGTCACTGGAGGGGATCCAGGAAAGGGTCCCAGCTTAGGACTCCATAGTTCGGCTGGGAGACTTCAGTGCCTGCGTAGTTAATGAACACTGATGATCGTTTTGTACTTCTCTGTTTCTGCTGCTGAGTATGGTTTTTATTTTATTTTTATGATTAAACCCAACTATCAATATCTATATTGAAAAATGAAAATAGTTACATAGAAGAAAGCTAGAAAAAAATTGTGCAAGGAAAATATGAAAAACTAGAAAAAGGAAATATGTCACACCTTCACTTTCTATTTCTACAAACTAAGTGAAGCAATCTTGAATGACTGCAATGCCATTTTTGTTCTGCAAAAGGTCATTCATTTTCAACTGCATTCCTTTGAAATGTTTGCAAATTCGCCAATCTGATGAATCAAAAGTCCTCATTATTTAAATTTGGCAAATAGACAAACAAGGAATTGTACATAATGCATTCAAAAGTTCTGACACAAAGACTCAATCTTAAACAAAGTTTCCCAACATAACTACACCATGTAATCAAAATGAAAACACAAGAAACTGACAGTATATAAACAGCACAAATTATTTAATTATTAGGAGTTGGGACACTTACACAAAGCCATGGATTTTTTGTACATTTTAGACGGAAATGCTTAATCACAGGAGTACAGAGTTTGATAATTTAAACTTTGTTACGATAGAGCATGTTAACAATGCACATCTTATAATGATAAAGACAATCGCAGTTTTGTCTTATAAATATTTTAATTGGGAAAGATTTCATTTTTCAGAGTAACTCATAATATCTCATATTTTAAATGCAAATACAGTGCTTCAGGGGCTATCCCAGCAGTATCAGTACTCAGAAATAAATTTATACAAATCATATTAATAAACCACTCACTCACTCACTCACTCACTCACTCCCTCACTCAGATTGGTCCAACTGAGAGGCAGCAGCTCATCCTACCTGGATATTTCCAAAGTGTTAGAGAAGGCTGAATCCTTAGAAGAATCCATATGAATACAGCAAGAACATGCAAAGGCTTATACTTGAGACAAGAATTTAAGTGGGCACCAGTTTTGCAGACCTATATTATTCCTTATTCATGACTTTCTGCATGCCTAATTAGTGACAGGGTAGGAAATGGACAAGTAAAATAAAAAAGACAGTGCACCACAGTAGAAATGGAGAAATCAATTTAAAGCAATAAGTGAAGCTTTGATATCTGTCACTGTCCAAGAATGATCTAAAACAAATGGAGGAAGCTAAACACATAAAAAGTTGTTTTGCAGATGTGACAATGCATTAACATAGTAAACTGGCAAAAGTGTGTCCCATGTGCACAAACAATGCGCAAGTATAGGCAATGGAGGGACTAAAATAGAGAAAAGGTGAAGTGTTGCTCCTAAAATGACTACAGAAGAAGCAGAAGCATCTACTGTATGTGCAATTCCTACTGTTTAGATTTACTTCAAATGGTGTAAGAAATGTCCTCTCAATCATGTCTGGGTTAAAAAGGATGGAAAACAAAAACTCAACAGGAAATCAAGAATTTTCAAGGTTAAATGTAATTGAAAAAGAAAGTTGTTTACAGGTCTTAGGAAGTTCAATTTCTAACAAACATTTTCTGTGAATGAGGGAACGCTATAAATGCCCAAGGAGATACTCTAGTTTACAGATTACATACACATTGTTATAAATGCTGCATATTTCAAATATCAGTGTACTAAATGGCTCAGGCACTGCAAGCAGATTGATTGGTAACTCCTAGTGGAATACAGGAGTTGCATTTGTGGTAGGTGTGTTAAATTAGGCTTTGAAAGAAGACAGACCCATACATTAACCCAGTCAAATACATTTATGAGTCAAACAGAGCTCAAATATCTGAGGAACTCAATTAACATAACATGACTTCACATTCTCAGACACTTTAAATTCAATTGTGTGCTGCAGGGACACCCATGTGTGTCACAACAGCACTGGACATGGTGCCAGACCATTGCAACACACACTTACTGTATATACTCACCCATGTCCATTTTGGAGTCACGGTTTATCCTAACCTTTATGTCTTTCAGGATGTGGTAGGAAAATGTGGGCACCAGGAATAGGAGGAATGGGCAGACTCTATGTAGACAACAACTGGGTTTGGGATTTGAGTCCAGGACCCTAGATCCTTGAGGTAGCAGAGCTAACCACTGTGTTATGTGACTGATCTCTGTCCAGTTATTAGGGGCTAAATCGTATACCAAGACAACCAGATTGTTACAATTTGGAATGGGCCATTTCCCTACTACTAAAAGAAGGTGGCGGTACTTTAGGATTTACAAGCTATTAAACCACTTTGTCACCAGTTTTTCCACTATTATCACACCTTTGTGGCATGTGACACGTAGATACTATAGACTTGAGGTAAATTGAGCATTTGCTTGTACAAAAGAGGTGCTGCCCCCAAGCCTAGTAATGAAACTTTAATTTTTTTGGCCTTTTTTGAGGGATAGGACTGTTAAATATTTTCATATTCTGAAATGCATGCCTGAGGAGAATGTATGTAACATACCGAAATGGTCTTTGAAGACATCTATTAATTGGTATACATTTTATATTGTTTTAATATTTGGCATTTTAGGTTTACTATGAAAACTGCAAGTCTCTGTATTAAATTCCTAAACCAGTCTTGTGAACATTAAAATAAATTTACATGACTAGGAAGCATGCTGAATCTGAATAATTGTGCACCACATAAGAATTATGTGAAATAAAAACTTCTCAATCTTTTGAGGTGCTACGAAGATTGTAATTGTATTAACTGTCTAATGAAAAAAGCTACCATTTGGTACATCTTTCATGTACTTTTTCAGATATTCTTATTTCAATGCAGTGTCTCAGGAAGCTTTTCTCATTCCAGTAACAGTAGCAAAGAAGATAAAATTACTGGATGGGATAATAATCCATCCAAGGACACTCTCTTTTACAGAAAACTCTGTAATAGTCAGTCTGTCCTGTAAGGGTATGAGATTTTGGAAAAAAGATAGGGCATGGGAAGAACATGACAACATCACACAGACAGTGCCTAGTCTGGGATTCAGATCCAAGTTTCTAAAGCTATGAGACAAAAGTTATGATTTTTTATTCAGTGTGAAATTTAATATTATGTTTTTTAAATTTTGCAGATACTTTTACATTGCTTTGTCTCCCTTAATGTGTATACATTATGTTTAAACTACTTTGTCCACAATCAATAAATTATGTTGGCTATAAAAGGGTTAAATCTATTGTCACATGCTGTAAACTGCATATTAAATATGAATGGCAGAAAAATGTTACCTGCTTCATTTAGCCAAGAATAGATGGTAAGCCCCAGTTCACATTGTTTTTGTAAAAACAAAAGCTGAAATTCTCAAGTTTCCAAAGTCCTGCTGTCTATTATCATGCTTGGTAACTTATTGCATATGTGTATTTTTACTTGGCCTGACAAAATACTTTATAAAAAGTGGAAAATTTAACTTTAACAAATTTCCAGCTTTGTATAAATTTGCAAAATTTAGTTTGAACACTTGCATGTCTAAGTTATTTTAAAAACCAAGATAAATAAAATAATTAATATAGTTTGCAGCTGAAGAAAGTATGTTTTGTTTTATACATTTAAAGCATATTACTGAAACTCAGTAACTTTGTGTGACTCCATGTTAACTGTTTGATAATACTCTAATAGTTACTGCACACTTTTATCTTTAAAACATTTTTCTGTTCATTTTCCTGCAATAAGGATTTGTTTAGTAACCTTTACAATTATTGATAACTATGCTGCATATGCTTTACTTATAACATATGCACCAATCAGCCAGAACATTAAAACCACAGACAGGGGAGATGAATCACATTGATTATCTTGTTACAATGGCATCTGTCAAGAGGGTGATATATTTTTTTAAATTCATATTAAAATATCTGTACAATATTTATTTATTGATTGATTGGCTATATTATTTGTCCTGTGAGATTGAATTGTTTCTTTTATGTTTCTGCTGCTGTATGCATCTAAATTTTCCCATGGGATTAATAAAATTTATCTAATCTAATCTAATCTAAATCAAATCAAATTAGGCAGCAAGTGAATAGTCAGTTCTTGAAGGTTATTTGTTACAAGCAGGAAACACAGGCAAGCATAAGGATCTGAGTGGCTTAGATAAGGGACAGACTGTTATGGCTAGAGGACTGGATCAGAGTATCTCCAGAATGGCAGGTCTTGGGTGGTGCTCCCAGTATGCAGTGGTTAGTACTTACCAAAAGTGGTCCAAGTAAAGACAACCAGAGTACTTGTAACAAGGTCACGGAAGCCCAAGGCTCATTGTTGCATGTGTAAAGTGAAGGCTAGCCTGTCTGGTCTGTTCCCAAACAAGAGCTACTGTAGCATCAGAGAAAGGTGTCAGAACACACAGTGTAACCAGCTTGCTGTGTATGGGGCCAGGTAGCTGTATACCAGCCAGGTGCCCATGCTGACCCACGTCCTTCACCAAAATCACCCACAATAGGCAGGTGACCATTAGAACTGATCCATGGAGCAATGGAAGAAGGCTGGCTAGTCTGATGTAGCAAACATTTTTGTGAATGGTATGAGGGGCAAAGAGTTCAAGGTATTAACTTGGTCTGCAAATTCCTCAGATCTCAATCCAATCAAGCATCTGTGGGATGTGCTGGAAGAAAAAGTCTGATCCATGGAGACCCCACCTCACAATTTACTTAAAGGATCTGTTGCTAATGTCTTGGTGCCAAATACCACAAGACACCTTCAGACATCTTGGAGAGACCATGCCTCGACTGGTCAAAGCTTTTTTTGAGGTACTAGGGGGACCTACATAATTTTAGGCAGGTGTTTTTAATGGTGTAGCTGATTGGTATATATAGGATATACAACGTTGTAGGTGAATAGGTTTATAGGGTCACTATTCTCACATTACACAGTATTGTGAAATTCACAGTTACATGTGCTAATCAACTTGCAATATTACCTTATACCTAAAGGATATTGTGTATCACTCAATTTGGTTCATCACCTTTTCTTCCTAGCTGTTTTCCCACTTTCATGCAGGGTCTGTGGAACATGCCAATCACCACTTGTTCAGGTCAAGAGCATCACTGGGGCCAATGTTGACTCGCCGCATATCGTTGTTAATTCGGTTGAGCCAGTATTTTTTTGGGCTTCCTCATTGTCCCGTGGGCTCAGGCATAGTCCTGTCTTTGTCACCGAACTATCATCATTTCAGATGACGTGTCCATACCATCATAGCCGTGCATTACATAGCTTCTCATTATTCGCACCATGCACGTCTTCGTTCATAATGTGTTTGAATCTGGTGAGGCAGAGTACCCATCACAGCATTTGCATCTACATGACATGCAGCACTTGCTCATGCTTGGTGGAGGCTGGCCAGCATTCAGCACCATACATGGCAACTGGGCAGATCTTCCCCTTGAGATAGTTCGGAATCTTGTGGTCACAGAGGACACTAGTGACCTGCTGCCACTTCAGTTAGCCTGTGTTGACTTGAACTTGAGCATCTGGGATGGTGTCACCATCTGTACAGACTATCTTAATCTCTTGTCCATCAACTTGGATGGTCCCATCGATCTGCGCGCCACACTCCATGTGTTCTGTTTTCTTGATATTCAATCAGAGAACATTTCCGAGTTGTGTTTCCCATCACTGCATAAAATCTTCTAAGGCCTGTCTGGTTTCCACTGTAAGCACAACATCATTGACATACAAGACTGTCCATGGATGCAACATATGAAGATCCATAGTGGTTGTGTCCATGCATAGGTTGAAAAGCATGGGCTAAAGTGCCAATCCATGGTGGGCACCCACGTTGATGGTGAAGGCCGGTGAGATGCCGGCTGGACATGTGACTATGCTGGTGGCTTCAGCGTATTGACGTATGCTTCTGTTACATCATGAGTTTAGAGGGCTTCCTTGGTTGAATACCTTCTCCAGATCTAGGAAGGTCACGTGGAGCTGTTTGGTCTTTTCCTGGTGTCTCTCCATCAGGAGTCGAAGGGCATGTATGGTGTCCCCGCTACTGACGAATCTGCATTGATTGGTCGAGAGAGCCATAATGTTTCATAATCTTCTATCCAACACGTGTCCAAAAATTTTCATGTATGACAAAGTCTCCTTTGCCTTTCCATATCAGGATCGTAATGCTAGTGGACTAGGCATAGGGGGGTCTTGCCTTCTGCAAAGATGCGATTAAAGAGTGCTGCCAGCAGATTGGCATCACTATGGGCAAGTAACTTCCAGACCTCTGCTGACATATTGTCTGGTCCTGTGGCATTCCGGTTCTTCATCTAACTGACTGCCTGTTCAACTTCCTTGGTGTTTATCTGGGGAATTGGGCCCTCAATCAGGTTGGTACCTAGGTTGGAGATCTTTGAGAAGTAGGATTTTCTGGTCTTCTGTCTTAATATTCTTAACTTGTCCAATATCTTGGGTTGATTGGTGATGTACATTGCTAAGACAAAATAGTTTGTTGATACTTCCAGGTTCATCCAGTTCTTTCTAATGTTTTGCCTTCATTTTGGCCATGGCTTGTTTTGCTGCTGATTTGACTATTTTATATTATCGTCGCAATTCATGCCATTTCTTAAGCACTATTTTGTTCTCTTTGATCGCTGCTTGTACTTCTCCTGACCACCAGGCCTGTTTGTTGATGAATCGCCTAACAGGCTTTGTTTTCCCTGGTGTCTGGGTGGCCACTTCTTGAATCTGATTAATGAGGCCTTCTAAGCTTTCTACGGGATTACCTTGGCATCCCAACATCAGCCTAAAGTCACAACACCAGACGATGCAATAGTCAATTTCAGTGGAGCTCAATTGTATGTTGCCAAGTGTGATGTTCACTTTTTGTAGAAAGTATTGGTGATGACGATGTCATGGGCCACTGCACAGTATTTGGTGTCCGTCATTGTTTTGGGTGCCGAAACATTGGCCGCCGTGTTCCTTCATGTAGCCATCACTGGTTAATCCAATGTTTCTGTTCTAATTGCAACAGATAAGTAGGTGGTTGTTATTGGGTATATATTGCAGGAATGTATCAACTTTTTCCTAGAATTCCTCCTTTTTGTCTTCTGAGCAGTTGGTTTGGGGCACGTAGCATGAAATAATTCAGAGTGTGGATGTTTTGCAATCAAGTTTGATAGTTATGAGACAGTCAGAGATTCGTTTCATTTCCACCATGCTGTATTTTTCACTGACTATGATCGCCAATCTATTTCAGGTGGCAATTTGGCCATGGTAATAAAACTTGTAACCACTTCCGATCTCTCTTGCTTTGGAGCAATCCATTTCATTTCTTGGATGCAGGCAATGTCCACTCTTTGTTTCTTCAGTACTTCAGCCAGCTCACAGCTGTGGCTGGTGAATGATCTGATATTGATGGTAGACATTTGAAACTGGTGATGATGTTGCTGTTTTCGGTGTTGTCAATGGTCTTGGACTAGCTTCTTCAGCCTACCCCGTCCATGAGCAGGTAGCCCTACAGGGGACCCCCTAGCATGACCAGATAAATGACGATTGTACGATTCTATAACAAGCAATGAAATGCTTCAAGGATGGTATGTCGCAGCACCTGACGTCAGACTCCCATCGTTAGCCAAGTCCCTAGGGCCTTGTTATCAGCACTGCAAAGAGGTGGTCATGGGATTTCAATGGCCTGAAGAGCCAATACAAAAAACATTTTCCCTAATGCGATGGCCATGCAGAATTGATGTCTACTGAGGAATTCTCCTTCATTTAAGAAATATAGAAACATAAAAGAATTTAGCAACAGCGTCACGCCACTATTCTTACCCCTCCATGTGTATGACATTATACAAGAGGAAATGTGTCATTAGATTTAAAACACAAGAACATTAATGATTAAGTGTGACAGGAGACAATTTTAAATGATTAAACACTAATTATGTAATATTGGCATTCTCCAAATTATATTTAAATAAGTCACCATAAAACAAAAGAGATAAACACATTGATAGAAAATTATAATATCTTATAGTTTTGTATTAATAAAATGCAAGATTATTTGAGCAAACTGACATTGCAAAGATTTATTAATTGGAAACACTTGTCTAGAAACAGATTAAAATGATGCCACAATAAAATAATGTGTAAAGCCAACTATGTTTAATAAGTGAAGACAGAAGGAAAGTAAACTGAATTGTTTGCTTGCAAGAACAAAAGTTTTACAAGAGCAGACAAAGCATTAACCAATTACAAAGAAACTGTAAACTCTATCTGCCCCCCTTTGTTTTTTGAATTAGGTACTGTATATTCATCTGCCAATATTTTACAACACATTGTTCTAAGAGATAAAACAAACTGAAACACTGCAGAGATGTTTATGCCATCCTAAACTACTGTGTGAAAAAATACATTACTAGGACTTCAAAGACTCGCTAGTATGTGTGAAATACTACACACAACACAGAGTACTTTTAACATAAATGTGTAAGTCAACACCTTGGTGTCGATATGCATATAATCAAAGTGTACTTTCTGGCAGGTGTATCTCTTGCACCTGGATTTTATATCTCATTTTCAATAAATTTTATTTTGCATTTGGTGACATGGTGGTGCAATGTTTTACACTCCTGCTTCATGGATCCAGGAGCCTAAGGTTGAATATTATTGTTTTGTGTGGAGTTTGCATGTTTATTCTGTGTGTGTGTGCGTTTTCTGCATACTCTGTTTTTCCTCTTATATCCCATATATGCATGTGTCAGGTTAATTTGGAAATTCTAAGCTGAGCCCTTGTGGACTGGCTGGCACCTTATCAATAGTGGGTTCTGTCTTGCACCTGGCGCTGCTGGGAATTGGCCTAGATCCTATATTAGATTAATCCAGTATGAGAATGTGATTCAATGTAATGTTAATAAGAAAAGGAAAGATAATGCGTGGAAAGAAAAGTTCCAAAGAGAACAACAAAATTTCTGATTGTAAGGAAAATAATATATTTGGCTTCTTTCAACACATAAACAGTGAATATACCTGAAAATAATAATAATAATAATAATAATAATAATAATAATAATAATACATTTTATTTATTCGTAGGCGCCTTTCTAAACACTCAAGAGCACTTAACAATAGATAAAACACACATTATAAAGAAAACTAAAAATACAAAATTTAAAATCAAACAGAGCAATTGTTGTCAAAGAGAAAAAGCTTTATTGTAATGTGAAGGAACTCATGGATGGATGGGTTACCTGGTGGGGATGTTTGGTGGTACCTTTCCAGGGTACCGGGTTCCTGGTCAGGAAGTTGCTACAATGGATTAGCAGCATAGGACTGCTTGTTGGGGTTATATGTTCCCCTAGCACGCTGGGCGGCAGCATTTCTTCAGTGCTGCTCCAGTCTAGATTCCTACAGGGCTAGTATGGGAGATGTAGTTGGAGCGTACAGCCCTATCTGGGACTTCTAGTGTTGCTGTTCCCTCTTAAAAATTATGGTTCTTTAATGGCACTTAATAGTTCTTCACTGAGTTGTGTGGTTCTTTTTAGAACCATTGCTTGACAAAATACCATTTCATTGTGGAAAGGGTTCTTTGGATATGAAGTTGGTTCTTTCTTCTTTGAGAAACTTGATATGTAGTTAAAACCTGAAATATTTATTGTGTTGTATGCTACCTAGCAGGACACTAAAAGATTAAGAAAACCTGAGCCTGTGTTATTGTATGCAGCAAGAATCCTTTTAAAATAATGAGCCATTGGTATTTCACAAATCTGTTTACATCTCTTCATAATTATTTATGAAGCCTGTTATGGAGCTAAATAAATAAACATTCTTTCTGGAACCTTCACATGGATAAGTCTTTTGGGAACCAAAAATGGTTCTCCTATAGCATTGCTCAGGAGAACCACTGCGGCACCTTCATTTTTGAGAGTATAGGGAGCTTGAGGTGGGGGCAGCTTCCATGCTCTTATCTGTCTGACCTTGTAGTGTTAGGTATACTAGCAATGTACAGGAAGTAATTCTGGGTCCCACTTCAATAGAAGCTCATCCACCTCAGCCAGGGGAATCAGAGTTGGGAGTGGAGTGAGATGAAGCTCACCTGGAGTGAAGGCAAAGAAAAGAAAGCAAGAAAAAGAAGATACAATTGTGCACTATATCTTTTTTTATTGTTGTAAAGAAGCCTGTCCAAAAGAAGAAAAAATAAAACTTAAAAGCTTATTTGAACTTGAGACCGCATAGAGCATAGCTGTATATGGGGTTTGGGAATCTGAGATGTCCCCTACAGGCCACAGTAACAATTTAAAAAATTCATATATCACCTTTACAGGGCAACTTAGAAGATGAGGATTCCATTACAGGAAGGTAAGGTTTGAGGTTCTAAGCAGGTCGAAAGCATATTTTATATTTGTGAATGAGAAAATGTCAAAAGTGTTAGTCTAAAAGAGACAAGTTTCAAGTTTTCTGCTTCTTTTAATATAAATTATTTATTCAAGTACGTAGCTATTAAGATAGTTATTTTTACGATCACCTCCAGTTAGACTTTGTTCTAGACAGTGCATAACAAGACCCCTACATCATTCAAATTTTAATGGATATAGGATGAATAAAGTTTAGTGTAAATAAACACACACAAATATGTATCACGCTACACAGTAGATATTTTGAAGCTGAGTAACGGTGAGTGCCATCATTATGAACACCGAGAAAGCATACTGTCATGGTTTACTACATTAGTTTCTGCTAAACGCTCTGGGAATGCAGCAAAAAATCGAAGCAAAACTGAGGATAGATTAAAGAATTCTTGATACCTCAGAGTGTGTTTGTGGCAGGAATCAGAAACCAGGAGTGCAGAACACTTGCCTGAGGGAGGACTAAATGTTCGCAAATCTTCACCACATTCATGAACAGCAAAGAAAACCTGTCAAGTCGAAAAGAAGAGAGAAATAATTACTTACTCAATTCTTTGAAAAAAAAGCACAGTCTGCTTTAAATGTACCATCACAAATTGTGGACTGTTTTCAGACGTATTGTATTCAAGTGAAATTATTGTCATTTGCCTGTGGACTATTCTCATTGAGAATTGAAATGACCTACTACAGCTGGGTTGTGAACTTCAAAAACATGATGTACATAGAAAATGATATATTTAAAGAGGGGTCCTTTCATCAGATTAGCGCTATTTCAACTGTAGAATGGCCAAATAGGGGAGGCAGCTTGATGGATGAGGTCTCCGGGCTCTAAACAAATCCAAATCATATTATGTGATATCATCTACTGTTAAATTCTGCTCTGTACTTCTAAAATTTTTATTTTTATACTGTATTGAGGATTTGTTCTGTTCTGTGTATTGTATTGTATTGACCCCATTCTTTTTGACACCCACTGCACGCCCAGCCTACCTGGAAAGGGGTCTCTCTTTGAACTGCCTTTCCCAGGATTTCTTTCATTTTTTCCCTACAAGGGTTTTTTGGGAGGTTTTTCTTGTCTTCTTAGAGAGTCAAGGCTGGGGGGCTGTCAAGAGGCAGGGCCTGTTAAAGCCCATTGCGGCACTGCTTGTGTGATTTTGAGCTATATGAAAAATAAATTGTATTGTATTGTATTTAAAATTCAGGGCAGGACCCTTTTTCCTTCCAAAATAGCCTGAATTTAACAAGGCATGGCCTCAACAAGATGGTACATATATATCATTCAGTACCATCCAGCCATCCCAGAGACATGCTGGTGGATAAGCCTACAGTGACCTGGGTAATGAACTATCTGTCGGCCAGACTGCAGTTTCTGAGGCTCAAGGACTGTGTTCCTAATACAGATGTGAGCAACACTGGAGCATCACAAGAAACAGTCCTGCCTCCTTTTCTCTTCACTCTGTACACATCATACTACAAATGTAACACAAGGTTAAGTCACTTGCAGAAATTATGAGATGGTTCTATACTGTGTCAGGTGGAGAACTTGGTTTCTTGGTAAAAATAGAATTGTCTGCAAGTTAACATCAGCAATACCAAACAACTGGTTATTAACTTTCACCACACCATATAGCCTCCATGACCGGTCGCTATTCAGGAAGTGGATGTAGAGGTGGTCCACTCCGACAGGTACTTAGATGTCCACATTAATGACAGGCCAGACAGAGAACTATATAAGAAATGGCAAAGCAGGATCTTCTTCCTTAAGAGACTGCATTCTTAAATGTGGGAAGTGACACCGTTCACATCTTCTACAACTCTGTGATGGACAGTGCAATCTTCTACACTGTGGTGTGCTGGACTGGTAATATCACTTCAAGAGAGGCCCACCAAATCAAAAAGCTATTTAAAATGGAAGGATCAGTTACAGGACGCACTCTGAACTCCCAGAGGTAGTAGTAGCAAAGGAGAGAATTAAAACAAAACTGAGTGTCATTATGAACAATGCTGCACAACCTCTCTCTGGTACACTAACACTGAGGACTTTAAGCCAATGAATCATTCAACAAAAGTTTGTCAGAAAATGCTACTGGGGGCCCTTTATACCAACAGCAATACACCTGTATAATGTCTCATTGTGACTGTGACTGCCAAGTGAGAAGTTTTCTTTTCTTCCTTTTTCAGTCATTCTGGTGTGTGATCAGAACAGAGTGT
>JANRMT010062854.1:288880-306465 GCA_026402145.1 Polypterus bichir lapradei | reverse complement strand
ATAGATAGATAGATAGATAGATAGATAGATAGATAGATAGATAGATACTTTATTAATCCCAAGGGGAAATTCACATACCCCAGTAGCAGCATACTGATAAAAAAACAATATTAAAGAGTGATAAAAATGCAGGTATAACAGACAATAACCTTTTCTAATGTTAACGTTTACCCCCCCGGGTGGAATTGAAGAGTCGCATAGTGTGGAGGAGGAATCATCTCCTCAGTCTGTCAGTGGAGCAGGACGATGACAGCAGTCTGTCGCTGAAGCTGCTCCTCTGTCTGGAGATGATACTGTTCAGTGGATGCAGTGGATTCTCCATGATTGACAGGAGCCTGCTCAGCGCCCGTCGCTCTGCCACGGATGTCAAACTGTCCAGCTCCGAGCCTACAATAGAGCCTGCCTTCCTCACCAGTTTGTCCAGGCGTGAGGCGTCCCTCTTCTTTATGCTGCCTCCCCAGCACACCACTGTGTAGAAGAGGCACTCACCACAAGATAGGGCCCTCATTGTTTGTTCGGAATGCATTGCTATAAAGATTAGTTAACCAGACCCAAAACTCTGATAATACCAAGGAGATGGACTGTTTTGTATGCAATGTTATTTATTTTGGATTTTTCCAAAGATAAAGGAATTTTTGAGGCTTAGAGGTGGAATATCTGTTTAATGAGTTTGTGTAAGTCAGTGGTCACATCATATACAGTTTTTCATAGAGTTATAAAGCAGGCATGCAGTGTGGTGTAGTGGTTAAGGCTTTGGACTTCAAGCCCTGAGGTTGTGGGTTCAAGTCCTTTTAGTGACTCTGTGTGACCATGAGCAAGTCACTTGCCTGTCTTCCAATTGGAAAACCTTACAAAATGTAACCGATTGTATTATAAATGTTGTAAGCTCCCTTAGATATAGGTGTCAGGAAAATGTAAACCTTTTCCAACTTTTAGAATGATTAGCCCATAAAAAGAAGTGCCTGCAATGATCAATAGCTCTTAAAATACAAAATATATTTTCCAACAGTCACAAACTGTCTCCCAATTTCAGGTAGTCTGACCTATATCTTTCACTTTTTCTATTTTGGTGCGGTATTACCAACTTGAGAAAAACTGGTCAGACATGTCTCTGTTCTGTTAGCATAGTCCAGACCACCATCGCGGTCACATTGTATGCATTGTAATTCCATCTGAGTGCTCATTGGTTGTCAGTTCTCATACTGACAAGTGCCAAACACACCAACTGAAGGCAAAATGAAATCTGCTTGATTTTGTCTTTGCAAGTCATATGCAACTATTACTAAATTTCTAGGAATTTCTCACAACATGACTTGTATTCAAAACTCACAAAGATATGTAAATAAAGCAATATGATAGAAACAATCACTAGTGTGATGTTGACCTAAGATATTGAAACTACAACATAAAACTCTTCCTAATATAAGCAGCAACAATTCTATTTATAGACTTAACAATAAAGTACATAGGATAAGACCATTTCCAACAGGATCGACCATAAGGCAGAAACGAATCCTGGAGAGGACACCAGCCCATTGCAGAGCTGATCTTCATAAACACCCACATTGTCCAGTTTAGAGTCACCAATTAACTTATTACATATATCTTTGGGATGTAGGAGGAAAACTGAAGTACCAGAAGAAAAATTCACAGACACGGGCAGAATATGTAACCTGTGCATGAACAATGGCTGGGAGTCAGATTCACACTTAGGATTTAGGATTTATGCAGCATCAACTCTAAATACTGTGCTACCATGCCACACATATTTAAAGCGTGTTAATGTAATGTGTGAATCACTCATACTATAAACTGTCTTGAATTAGAATGTATAAAAGGAAAAACAAACCTTACATTTACTTTGATTTTATTATATTTTTTTGAATTGTGTCTTCTATTTTAGAAGTTTGAATTATAAAAATGCATTTTTACTGAAAGTTTCTTAAAATTATAAATTAGTTAATGTAGTAAAAACTATTCACTGATTTTTAAAAATATATTGATTTTGTTTACTTAATTGCTTATTTTCTTTCAGACATTTTTCTGTTTTGTAAAAATTCAGGAAATAATAAATGAGAATGTGTCTAAATTAAGTAACAATATCTTAAAAGCTGGTGATATGTTAAACAATAATAATAATAAATATACAGTATTGATGAATGAACCTGAATAAAATAAAAAAGATACCATTTGATATAACTGAGCAATATAAGGGATAAAATAATAAACATTCTCAATAAATTGACAAATCTGTGAGTTGTGACTTTTCTATCACACACAACAGATATTAGATCATCCATCCATTATCCAACCCGCTATACCCTAACTACAGGATCACGGGGGTCCGCTGGAGCCAATCCCAGTCAACACAAGCGCAAGGCAGGAAACAAACCCTGGGCAGGGTGCCAGCCCACTGCAGGGCACACACACACACCCACACACCAATCACACACTAGGGACAATTTAGGATCACCAGTGCCCCTAACCTGCATGTCTTTGGACTTTGGACTGTGGGAGGAAACCAGATTACCCGAAGGAAACCCACGCAGACACGGGGAGAACATGCAAACTCCACGCAGGGAGGACCTGGGAAGTAAACCCAAGTCTCCTTGCTGCGAGGCAGCAGCGCTAACACTGCGCCACTATGCCGCCGATATTAGATCAATGGTAAAAAATAAATTAATAAAAAATAACAACAATGGGTAATAAATTATTCCCCTAATTAACTAGAGACAACAGAAACTGAGGTCTTATATTTGTGTTATTTAGAACCATAGCTGGTGTCATTCAGAATTAGATGAATGACCAGATGAGGACAGTCCTAAGTAACAGAATGTTTTGTTTGCCTTATTGTTGACCACTGGTTCAGTGTTTCAGTGTTGAGGCTTGTTCTTTACTGCAGATCCACTTTCCCAGTCCAGTCACATGTGGAGTCTGCAGGCTCTCATGATTTTAATAATAATAATAATAAGCTTTATTTATGTAGCGCTTTTCATACACTCAAGGACAATTTACAATTCAATAAACACATTAACAAGACAACAGAAATTACATACAAGAAAATGAATAATACTCATTGAAGAGATGTGTTTTTAACAGAAGTTTGAAATTAATAGATTTTTTCTCGCTAAGGCTGACAGGAAGAGCATTCTAGATTTTAGAAGCTATCACACCGAAAGCTCTGCCACCCATAGTTACTAACCTGTTTTTAGGTACAATGAGTAAGTTAGTGTCCGATGATCTTAATGCATGGGCAGGAGTTTAATGAAGCAGCAGCTCAGATAATGAGGGGATAAACCATGAAGGACTGTAAAGGTGAGAAGAATAATTTTATATTTTATTCTTGAAAAGACTGGTAACCAATGCATATCCTAGAGGACAGGAGTGATGTGAGCAGATTTTTTATTGTGTGTAAGTAGTCGAGCAGCAGAGTTCTGAACGTATTGTAATCTATTGATATATTTTGCTGGGCAGCCATAAAAAAATGCATTGCATTGGGTTTTACTTAATACTTAAGATTACAACCCCATGCTAAATATTAAAGATTAGGTTAAATAACATCTCTTAATTTCCAGGTAATGAGGGTATCCATGTTAAATTCTTGTCATGAATTTAATGCTGAAATCCATCTCCCCACAACTCTAAAAATGAATAAGCAGGTTAGAAGTTTGGACTGATTATAAATGAAAGTCTTCTAAAACTGTAGTTTAGGATGAAGAGAATAAACTGAAAATTACAAACATGCATTTTCTCAAGTTTACAAAGTGAACTAATTTGTAATTTTCAGCAAAGAAGCAGGATACACCATTTTGTGATCATCTACAGAACCGTTGCACCTCCTAGTGGTGAGGTGGTGGGCAAGGACATTCATAGTTAAGACATAATAACAAACCTAATTGATTGAGAGTAGGGAAATGGCTCCCTCATGTGCTTAACAGCAAGAACTAACAGTTGCTGGCTACTCAAGGCATTTTTGCAAAGCTTGTTTCTTTTATTTTACTGTAATTTAGGTCATAAAGAAACCATCATGTAGAACTCGAGTCAAGACAGAGAGAAAGTACTTTGAGAAATGATTTCAACTTTTGGCCTGTCTATCATGCTTGACGTTGAGTTTAATTTTACCATTTAAAGAAGTTTGTCAGTCTGTCATCATTAGTATTTCAACCGCTGCTTTAGTTTGACTGCTCATTTCAGTTCATCCTTTACCTATGCTTCTCAGATGTCACATCTGTCTTGATCATTCCTCTCCTAGTGAAATGGTCATGGCAGTTCTGCAAGAAGTATACTAGAATGTCACCGTAAAGTGGGAACTACGGCAAGTTTTCAAATGAAACATTCCTTTTACTATTCAGTCTAAACCTCCATGCCTGTTCATATGGACAAACGCTTAGAATGTTGACTGAATGAATGAAATTGCAGGTAATAGCTGTCTATATTTGCTTCTGGTTTGGGATTGGTTGTTGAGATCACTCTTCATGACAAAGTGAAAAATTTTTCTATACAGGAGGTATTTGGAGTAAAATTGCTCCTTGTCAGGATGGATGGTAGCCAATTTAGGTGTCTCAAGAAACATGTCTTGTTGATGTCTCACAATGGCAGAGCCCACTTACGGAAGAATATATCTCTTCAGTGTCTAATGAGTGCCAGAAAATATCCCAAATGCACCTGGAAAGTTTTGGTAAGGATACAGTTACCTGGTATGTCTAACCCAAAGTGATCCTGAAAAATACAAATGGATAAAAAAAGAAAGTGAACAGCAAACAATTGATAACATTTCCCTTACACTTGAGGCTATGATTTTTGCTCAGAGTAATGAGGGTAGACGGAATTAGGAACGAGTATATTAGAGGGAAAATACAGGTATGCCATTTTGGTGACCAAGTGAAAGAAGCTGGACTGAGATGGTTTCATGCAGAGGAGAGATGAGGGGTACATGGGGAAAAGAATGTTGTGAATGGAACTTTCAGGCAAAAGGAAAAGATGAAGGCCAAAGAGGAGATTTATGGATGTGGTGAGGAAGGACATGAAGGCAATTGATGTGTCAGAAAATGATGTAAAAGGCAAGAATAGAAAGAGACGAATGATCTGCTGTGGTGAACCCTAAATGGAAGTAGCCAAAAGAAGAAGAAGAAGAAATCAATGTATGAAACAAAGCTAATGTGGCTGAGCAATTGGTAATGCCATTTTTGTTTGTGAATTTGTTCAGTGCAAATGTTTGTGTAACACTGAATCAATCTTGCACAAAAGTAGAACTATACAGAAAAATGATGAATGTGCTCCAGATAGTTGTTGTTATTTGCTATATTGCCATATATGTCACTTTGTCCTTATTCAAAGAGATAGAGTGATAGCATAGCAAGTCAAAGTAGCACATCAGGTATTGCTGTTACCTCAGAATGCTTGAACTTCAGTTTGATTCTGGCTTAGGGTGTATTCTGTGTAGAATTTATCCAGAATTATATCTGGGAACAATGCTTTCCATTGCATTGATGTTTCTGTGTGATCCTTATGATGGACTAGTAAGCTATTCAGGGTTGGCTCCTGTCTTGAAGTAATTCCTACTGGGATATGCTCTGACTTTCCATGATTCAGAACTTACTAAGCAAAAAGAATATGCATACCGGATGGACAGACAGATTGCACTGAAGAATATCACTATGCAAAAAATCTCTTAACATTTACTGTATGGACAATAGGGTAATTTTTTTACACAAATAAATAGAAAAGTATTTGGAACGCAGTGAATGATAGCATTTTCAATAAAACACGTTGTTAAAAATCACACACATTTATTTTAAAAAGTGAAGACTATTGTTGGGTGTTGGACTGAAATACAGCAGACCTCAGCACAGTACTGCCCAGCACATCCTGTTGCCCCGACAACCTCAAAACTAACACAATTGTATTTCATATTCAGTGTGGCATTTGTTGAACAAAAGAAGAAATTACTCATGTAACATAATAGATGATTATATCATTGTCTATAATAGGATTCCTTAGTACAGCGTTTTATTGTAGAACTTCAATGAAAATGTCATGTAAGAGCTAATGTAAATCAAGTGACTTTTTGAACACTATACAGCTTTCTTTATAAATTCTTCATTACTTTTGAATGACACATAATTTCTAACATTTACAAATTAACAAAACTAAGTTACTAAGGAAATTGTAATATTAAGAATCATTTCATTCATTTTTAACAGCTAGGCTTCTGTTACAGCTATGTAAAAACAAATAGTTTTGTAATGAAGGAATTCATTTAGTCTACTAACATTTGTTAATATTGTACTTTTTCGGACAAAAAGGAATTGTTGTTAGGCTTCTGTGATTACCTCATCTTTATTACTGCATATATAGGTCAATGGTACTTGAGAACATCCGCTATATCCTAACTACAGGGTCAATTTCTTTTATTTTTACATACTGCACATTGAAATGTTCCTTCCTGTCATACTTGTGGGGCTTGCTTGCCACTGAGATCTTTTCAACTATCCTGTATGGAGCCTTTAGCTGCCTATTGGTTACTTCATACTAGGGGCATCCGTAGGAAGGGATTCAAATTGACAATTGTGACAATTAAATAAAACAAGACCAAGATCATCCTCTTGAGTCAGGCCTACTGTAAGAGTAATATTCACCAGTGAGCTCCTGCTGACAAGATGACCAATATGGCCACTTACACACCTTCTTCAAGCACTAGTCTTTATCATCCATTAGTGAAATTGAGGGAGTTTGGTGCAAATTCTGTGTTGCAATGAGTATGACTTATACAAATATTGACTATGCATTGAAATGGAAACTGGTAACTGGTCAGGGAAGGAGCTGATTTGTATACAGAAGCATGAAGTCATGGGCTTGTTATAGTCAGACTTACCTGTACATGTATCTTTGGGGCTAGACAAAGAACTCCTGACCAATGGTAGTTTTTCTCCTGCTCCAGGTTTGCCCTTCAGCAGAGGCTCCAGGGACATACTGGGATACTCACAAACATGTACGTTGTGTGGTAGAGATGGGCCTCAACATAGTGACTTGAAATTATAAAAAGAAAAAAAAAAATAATTAGTGTGTATGCACATATCAGACTCATATCCACTCTCTTGCTCACTGTCACACATGTGCGCATGCAAGGCAGCTATAGGGCGCAACAGAAAGTAATTCCCAGTCAGACCTGGGGCTGGCAGAGTGCACTATTCCTTTCTTTTATCTCCCCACAGACCAAATGCAGGAAGTTCTGCCTGGTTCCCATGACTTCACTTCCAATTCCGACCCAGAATACATCACTTCCGATTCCACCCCAGAAGATGTCACTTCCAGTTCCGCCCCAGAAGACACCACTTCCAGAGCGTTAGAAGATCTCACCTCCTAATGATGTAATTGCCACATTCCAAGAAGTCGCAGCCTAATGATTTAATTTCTAGTTCCAAGATCCATCCTCTTCCTGTTTTTCAACTATATATCTGCTATGTTTCCTAACCTATTCAGTTCTGTTGGGGACTCTTGTCTGTAAAATTTTTTCTTACATCAGCAGCCAATTCTCAATTATATGAGAGGCTGCCCCAAACCTCTTTATTGTGTCAAGGCTTGATTACCACAATACATATATAGGTATCACCAGTTAATCTAACCTGCACAGATTTGTGGGAGGAAAACTGGAACTCCTGGAAGAAAACCAGCACTTATATGGGTGGGGTTTAAAATCAAAACCCAGCATAGTTTAACAGCGCTGCACCACTCACTGCACCAGCGTGCCAACCCTTCACCAAATAAATCCGCATAAATTAGATAACAAAACCAAAATATCTTCAGTACTGACTTGGCGCTTAGCTATAGCACAATTTGAGTGATGCAGTTTGTACAAAACGTCAAGTTACACTGCAGTCAGGCACATCATTAATGATAACTAGGCCAAAGCACACTGTAATAACAGGCCAAAACTAATGTTGGCAATTTTATTTGTAAGATATCTTAACACCATACATGAGTGTTCCTAAATAAGTTAAATAAATTTTAATGCCATATTTCTATATAATTTCTTGAAAATGATGTGGCAAGATGTTACACTTCTTAGGTAATACATTGGGTGCATTGCACTGAAATGGAGCAATGCACCGAAATGAATCACTTCAAGTTACTTTTTTACATTTGGTAAGTTTTGAGAAAGAATCTTTATACTGGTATTATAACCTTAAACTGTGGTATCTCAGTGGATCCATCTGTTTCACGTACTATTGGATGCTGTTGCTGTATTTTCAATTACAAGTTCTGTCCAGTTACATTCTAATTGATTCACAATGCATGGATTGCCTCCAATTCATTTTATATTTGTATTAGGATATGTTGACATAGAATAAAGATGAATAGTTTGCTTGAACAATGCCTATGTGCCATTTGGTTGAGGCAAAGACCGATGTTTGCAGGAAATATTGGGACAACTTGGCTTTTAACTAAACAAAGGAGTTTGATGTACTAATTGGTCGGATATTTTACATTGTAATATATACAGAATATGCTGGGTCATTTCATCAAGGATCCATTACACTCTATAACACTCTAAAACAGTTCACTCAATACAACCTTTTACTTTACATGATAAGCACCTGAAAGTCCTTGTTCAAACTGGAAGCTGAGATTTCAGGTATTGAAATATGAAGATGAAAAAGAGAGAGAGACATATCACTATTATTTCATAGTTAATGCAGTATATTCTCACCTCTCAGTTTTTTTCTATTTCCTATGCAATTTAAACATTCCATTTTCTCTTGATGTTTGTTCTCACAAAATCTCTTGAAGAATTTACATTGCTCTTTTTGTTCAATACATTTGCCTGCTTTATTAGATTAGCCTCTTTATTTAAATCCCTGGCCCTGGTTGTCCACAAATGTGTCCAACACTTGCATGTGTTCTTGCTGCCTCTCGTGCACTGGCTTCTATGTACTCTGAGATCTCTGGCTTTCTCACATTTATTTGGAGTTTCTATATACACTTGACCTAGTATCTTTATTATTTAGTTTATTCAGGTTTTTGATTGACATTCTTAATTTGTTTGTACAGTCTCTTTTTGTAGCTCCTGTAGTGTTTTTTGTGATTATGTCAATTTCTTTAGAACCTATAGGAATGAAGAATCAAAAAAGAGATTTCCTTAATATGTTTTAGGTTTTTCCCAGACAACAATGAAATCAGAAAGAAATAAAATGGAGATGTTTCTTTTGTCTCCTGCTTTTTAGACTGTTCTCCTGAGAAAAAATACCATAGTATCCTCACAAGTGTCTCCTCTTGAGTTTTAGCAGAGATCTCAGCAAAGTCACACAATGGGCTTATATTTTCCAAGTACTGTCTTGACATTCTTTTTGCAATTTGAAAGTATTTGCATTGTGTGCTCAGTAATAGCTGGTGAAATGTATGGACAGTTGTTTGTGGTAAAAAAACACCTTACTGTGGATACAAAGCTGTAGTCC
Organism: Polypterus bichir lapradei; assembly: GCA_026402145.1. NCBI lineage: Eukaryota > Metazoa > Chordata > Cladistia > Polypteriformes > Polypteridae > Polypterus > Polypterus bichir. Next base: position 297,010 of record JANRMT010062854.1, on the reverse strand, counting down.
TTGCTTCTGAGTAATACTATTAGTTGCTCTAATTTACAGTATATTAATGTGCTCCAATGAGATCATGTTCATTCTAGAAGAAAAGGCAAGCAATGCGGCATAGTTGTATATGGCTTTGGATTTCAAATCCTGAGGTTGTGAGTTTCAATCCTGCTTCTGACACTGTGTGACCATGAGAATATCACTTCATCTGCCTGTGGTCGATTGTAAAAACAAAAGAAGTGTAACTGATTGTAAATCAAATGTTACACGTCACCTCAGTGAAATAATAAGTAAAAAATCTGAGATTAAAACAAGTGTAGAAAGAGATCTCACAAAATGTACCATGCTTTACAAAGCAGTTCTTAATTTTGACTCCTTTTACCTGACATGAGTTGTATTGCATGTCTCATGTTTGTCTAAAGCTGTTTCCTCTGAAGAATTTTAGGAGCAACATCTAAGACAAAGTTGATTCTTAAATGAAACCTAAATGAGAAGATCAACCTTTGAGTAGTAAAAGTTTCCCAAGGGAATGTGCATTTTAGATGTTCTTATTATTTTTCTGTTAGAAATGTATACTTCCACTCTGCATACTTGTTTCTTTTGGTTATTATTTTTTCATTTTTGTTCTTCTTTTTTTAGGTCTCAATACACTTGCATGCTTCTTTTCCATTATATTTCCTTGCTGATTATACTGTCTATTAATCTGATGGACTACTCAGTTCTCCATGTTTCAGTATAATAAAGAGAAATATCTTTTTTCTGTTTTTAGCAAGAATTGTAGAAGACTTAAATCTGAGATCTAAAGTACATAGGCAAGGCAAGTCATCATTGTAAGCAGAGCTCAAGGTACAAAAATGTAGAGTTTTAGTAAGATTTTAATTTTCCAACAAGTCTTTACTTGTTTACAATTAAGATGAAAAACAGAAACAGCATCTCCCCCATATAAAAAGACAACAACAATAAATGCATTCGCAAATCCCAACAGAGGCTTCCTGTCTGACAGCCAGTTCAACAACAAAACTGATGTCATTAGTGAAACACCCAGAACATAGGAAAATAATCTAAATAAATTAGGAACAAGCTAAACAACTGGAAAAGTCCAAAATAACCTTAAAGTAACGTTAAGCAGAATCTGACATATTCAGTGTGGCCTCTGCTGGAAATTACATGTCAATCCTACACTGAGCTATGTGTCAACAGAATATTGCACTGTTAAAAAATATCAATTGTTTTGCTGTAATTCCAGCAGATTTGATGTGCTTTCGCTCTATGATAATAATATTACAATATGCAATCCCTGCATGGTATTGTGTCAGATCAATAAACATATTAATATGACTGCACAAATTCTTACCATGTTATTTAGAGGCCCTTGATATTACCTTAATGATTAATTTGTGAAGAGATGTGAACACATCAACTGAAATCGACAGGATTGTGTTAAATAAACTAAAAAAAGAGGATAAAGTGTTGGGGTCTCTAGGAATACCCCACTTAATGGACTGAATAAAATAAAAATAATTCAAATTGGTGAAGTGCAACGAGTACAAAGAAGGAAACACCTCTCTCATTTAGGAGCTCTGTTCTTACTGGAAGCTGGTTTGACACCAAATGCTAACTTTCCAGGGGATTTTAGCTTAAATGCCAAACAAGAAGGGGTGCAGTCTGTTTTGTTTGGGCAAAAGTGACATCAGGCATATTCCAGTGGCTTTATCTCCATTTTAGTTAAAGAATTTAATATGTGGTTAGTGTCTGGGTAGCAAATTTAGTCTTCCCCCATTTGTACTTTGTCATTGAGATAAACCCTGAAGGTTGCACGAGTGACATCTGTCAAATTCACCCAAGTACTAGTCCAGTTTTTTCAGTTAGGCAGCAGCTTTCAAGAAAAAACATGTATAATAGTTGTAAAAGTAATTTATTGAAAATTTGTCATCAAAATTCACTTATTTAATATACTAGCTGAAATACCCAACTTTGCCCGGGAGGAAAATAAAGTTTTTTTTTTAATTGTTTGAGAAAAACATAATTAAAAAAACACAATGTTAAAAATAAAAATAAATTAAGAAACAAAGACTCACTAATGTCCTTGTCTTGCGGTCTTGTATGTATGTTATCATCTAGCTGACGCTCAGAACCGACCAACTTACAAATAAAGAATACTGGCAGTCGCCTGGTATATATTAACTGTGAAAGCATTTAAATCATCAGAACTACTCTGGGCATCTCTCTGCTAGAAGGATTCATGTTGCCGAAGTGCTCACATCATTTGTGCATTAGCAGCTAAGCGACTGTCTTTCTTAGGAGTTTTCCTTTTGCCGGTGTACTGGCCTCGCTTGCGTATCCTCTGAGCTGGAGCCCTCACCTCGACTCTACATCTCACCTCCGGGCCGGACAGATACACACACTTCCATGCATAGAACTCTATTTAATTTCAAAAGCCACAGGGGAGCAGTGGCGCTCAAACATAAAGAATGCTGGAAGTCGCCTTCAGTTTGCCCTCTGGTGGTCGTTCCGAGTGTCAAGTGGATGATTACATGCATAGAAGACTGCAAGATCACACCCCACCCTACCCAGAATGGCGTGGGTTATGGCTGATTTCACCCTACAGTATTTTAAGTCGACCAATAAGGAAAATGTGTACCAAGTTTCATGAAAATCACTCCAGCCATTCGGACATGGTGCTGGAACATACATACACACATTGACTTTTATATATATAGATTACAAAATGTAGTGTTAAAAAATGTGAACGTGAGCGTCAGTAGGCTTTGCGCCCTAGGAACCAAGTCACCTGAACTCTTCTATAACATTTCAGTAATTATTTTCTGCTCTGAAGCCGATTTTTCTGATCATGAAATAGGTGATTTTGATAGCAATTGAAGAGAAAAATGGAAAATTAATTGCAGAATTGTGGTATTTGAGGGTTCCTCTACAGTGCCCCTTTCTCTTGCATGATTTGGCTCAAAAAATAATCAGCACATTTGTCATCCCATTAAGCTTTAAGTTTTGAGTGTGATATTTTTCTCTCCAACTGTTTTAGCTCTAAACCATCCTCAAGAAACTGCAACATGCAGACACAGACACAGACACACACACACTCATCATCGAGATATCAATGTTTTCGGTATCAGGGGACCCTAATACGTTGAGATCTGTCAAAAATCTGAGATCGAATTTTTTCACGAATCTAAAGCTTTCACTCATACCTCATAGATGACAGGTTATGGTGGTGGAGAGTGCAAGGCAAAAATCATAATTTACGAGTAACCTGTTCAAATGTTGTAACAGTTTCTTTCTTACTTTGTTGAATTGGGTACTCATATTGGACAGCATGTCATATTCTTTAACATAAAAGACACAAAAATATATATCTTATAAAATAAGAAATGATTCTGTGGTCTCACTATTGTGGTGAAGCACCAAAGCGATTCCAGAGATATGGATGTACCGCAATGGCTTCTTTCACAAGACTTTTTTATACTTTCATTGTTTTATTTCATATTGTAGAAGTAAGTAAGCCTGTATGTGTAATTTAATGGTGAAATCAATTAAATACAGCAATTGTTGTCCAAATAAAATTATGTCTTTATTATATACACAATGACAAAGCACCAAATAAATAGGACTTTTGTGATGATCACTAATTTTATAATTTTAGGACTATACTTTTTATATTCATCAAAATTTTACCTTCAAAATTTTAAGGTGTCTATAGATTTAGTGTGTCACAACAGCATATCATATATATTATAGGCCTCCTTGGGTTATATCAACATTCTTTGATTTTTATTATAAGACAAATGCAGAAAGAAGTTCACACGATTTCTTGAAAGTGCAATAATAACAAACAGCCAAAAGTGATTTTTCCTCTCTAAACTCTGCAATAAATGTCATTTTCCTATCTAGAAGTCAAATTCTTCTTACCTCTCCTTTGTCTTCTTTTACAACAGGGGTGTCCAACCCTGCTCCTGGAGGGCCACAGTGGCTGCAGGTTTTCATTCTAACCATCTTCCAAATTAGTGACCAGTTTTTGCTGCTAATTAACTTTTTTGCCTCAGTTTTAAGTAACTTGACTCAGACCTCTTAGTTGTTACTTCTTCCTTAATTAGCAGCCAAACAATAATGAGACACAAAACGAAATTGGTTGGAGTTTGAAGCCCCGATTTAGCTGGTCATCTGTTCGCTCGTTTCATGTCTCATTTCTGTTTGGCTGCCATCTAATGAAGAAACGAATCAATTCAGAGGACTGAATCCTTAAAAACAGGGCTATTAAAATGAAGGGAAAGGAGTTAATTAGCAGTGAAAACTGGTCAGTGATTAGGAAAAGGGTCAGAATAAAAACCTGCGGCCCACCAGGACCGGAGTTGGTTACCCAAGTTTTACAACAAAAATCAACAGGCAACAGTGTAATATGTTTAATTGAAACTATTGGGATAATCATATTCTGTATTATTTTAATATCTCTGCTAATTTATAGTTAACCTCTGTGTTTTGATTTTTAGAAAAATAAAAATGAGTTGTGATATGCTTGACTGGAGAAATTGTTGAACTAAAAGTTTAAACAGTTGTCATATAAGGGCTCGTTTATACTTCACACTCAGAATGCATATGTGCCTGCATCATGGCTGCCACGCGTTTCCAGCGTTCATTTGACGCGTCCCATGAGCACATCCTCAGAAATTAACGCAACGTGTGCGCGAGTTGCAGTACCAGCAGTGTGATAAAAGTCGGAATGTGATGTCAGAGTCTCTGTTTACTATCTACACATGGCAGAAAGCCGATATGTGGATCCTCCAGGATCGATGTGTGTGCTTCAATGTTTGATGAGTAGTTTGATGTGGTAAAGCAAAATGCCAACATACAAATTCATTTGTGGTGCTTTTATATTCAAGCTTTCCTTATTCCCTAACATAATGACACGATACATTTTAAAAGTCTGACATACCATCTTCTGTGCCTTGCACCTTCACAACAGCATCAGAATGTAAGCAGCATATTTGAGCCATACAGAAAAAAAATTAAGGGCATGGTGAAAAGGTCTGTTTTGTGATTAAAGTGGAAATTTCGGCTTTTAATCTCGAAACGCCCACTTTAATCTTGTAGTTTACTTTTTCAAAGTAGACCGTCGTAAACGTCATCTTAAAACCGACCGAATTGTAATCGCTACATGCTTCTGGGGCTTCCTCCTGAACTGACAGCAGCAATCGCCACACACAGAACACATTACATTTATGATATTCCAGCTCTCTGCCCATTTAGAATCCTTAGATTTATACTTGATATCACTTTCATGATGGAATGCATTAAAGTATGTATGTTATATGTTACAGATAAATCATTAACTTCATTTAAATAATGAATACTGATTATAATTACACGTGCTGTGGTGACATGGTGGCGGAGAGGTAGCGCTGCTGCCTCACATGGAGTCACGTCCCTGGTGTTCCCTACCTGGAGTTTGCATGTTTTCCTGGTGGGTTTACACAGTGTGCGCTGGTTTCCTTCCAAAGACATTAAGTTTTGGGTATTTGGTGGTCCAAAATGACGCTAGTGTCTGTGTATGCTTGTGTTTACCTTGTGATAAGCTGATGTCCCATCCATGGATTTTGTTTCTTTCTCGCGACAGATGTTTGCTGGAATGGGCACATCCCTGGATTGATGGATGTAATCATTAAACATCCTTTTCAGAGATATTGTGGCAAGGTGTCCTCGGAATTTAATGGATGTCTCGGGCAATTCACAACACAGCGAAGCTGAACGTTTTCTCACCGTAAAGATATCTGGCACTGCCATCTGGTGGATTCTTCCAGATTTACGTAAAGTACGCGCACAAGTATAAACAGTACACCGCTTGCATTGCAGTAGTGTCCGCTGGAGAACGCATTACGAGTTGCCAAAACAAATCATATGTTGGACATGTTTAATGGATGTGGATAGTTTCCACTCTTGAATTTCCTTAACCGTATCATTAACCGTATATTACTTTGAATGAGTAAACAAGAAAAATGGCAGAGTACTTGAGGAATTCCCACTTCTTGGTTTTGGTGACCAAATAATTTTTTCATACATGGGAAAGAAGCTTGTATACATTTCAAACATGTTTTTCCATATAGAAGATACGATTAGCATTTCATTCATACATAAAAGTATTTAAACCACCAAAGTGATGTTGATTGATTGATTAATGTTGTTATCAAGGGATTTAAATAGCACCAGTCGTAGGACATTACAAGGTATTTGTAATGCCCAGTGGTGGTGTTAAAAGTAGTTTTCTAATTTATCTCTATTACAAATGTTAATCAGATTGAACTGTATTTTTTGCATAAATCATCTTCATTAAACACTGCTAACCTGGTCACTTAACAATGATGAGATTATCGGGAGTGGGTAGTCATTTTTACACCTTAACTTTATTAATTTCTTGGTAATCGAAACAAGATAGCAGCAGGCCATTTCTTCTTGTCGATTTGACTATTAGATGGGTTGATAAAATCACTGGTCAACTCCTGTTTTTTTGTATTCATCCATAGTCACGTTTAGAAAGTGCATAAATTTCCTTTTCAGGTAAAGATGCTCCATGTAATAAATCTATGGCACATTCATTGAGTTGACGTATGGATAGTTCCAAACATTTCTATTTGCTGAAAATGTCAACAAATTGTTTTTATTCTCATAACAATGTTTCATCTGAATAAGAAGCTATTATTGGACAAATTAATTGAAGGTAAATGCAGTTGTAAGCTGGCAAATGATCTTTGGCTCAGGTGTTTGAATGGTGACATGAAAGATGATCTCTTTACAATGTCTGGAGATGAAGTTACAGATATGTTGAATTCAAGTAAGCCATTACATTTTATTTACATTGCACATATTCATTTAGCAGACACTTTTGTTCAAAGCAACTCACATAATGGAGTTAACATCTGTTAAAGGAATGTTTTGAAACAAGTGCTACAAGACTAGGTTACAAGAATTGACCAAAACAAGTGAAAAGTGCTCTAAATGTTTTAGATAAACAGCCATTAAACCAATTAAAGCTCAAGCTTAGTTAGCCTTATCTTAGCTACAACAGAACCTCACATCAAGACCATCAGCAATTAGGAAGGTATTCACATAAAATGGAAAGTCTTCAAGTGCTTCTTAAACTCATTGGACGTTCATCAATTGAAAAGATATGTAGCTTAACTCTTGGTGGAATTTTGGGAATTTGTCATTGATGGAGGAGGCTTGAACTTAAAAAATCAGTGGCACCAGAGCCAATTAATGTGATCAGATTCATAAATGAGTTTATTTGGACAGGCACCATTAAACTGATCTGCTGAGATGAACTGTGGCAGGCTGAAAAGACAAAAAGAAAATGAAAAGGAGATAAAATTTAATTACTTTAAATTGGGGCAAATTTGACCAATTTTTTTTTTCAAATCAGTAAAAGTACCCTAAATTGTATGTTTGAAACTTTATGACTTTTACTATATTTTCTCAAATTGATTAAACCCTAAATAAAAAAGTTAAACATTCCATAATTTGTACAGATTCTAAAAAATGTTTACCATGTGGAAGCGCCATGGAGGAAGGATAGGCATCCTGGCCAGTATGGAGGATGGCTTCTTGTCCAGCCCGGAGGCCATAATGATGGTAGAAGTGGCTATTTAACCCTGCAAGAATGCCTTACAATCTTTGTCCCGGCTGGGAAAGGAAATAAGAATAATGAATGGAATGGGTGAATGTGGATTCCAGGAGCAGTTCAATCCACCACAAAGCAGGTGCCAGTGTTCCTCTGGTCTGAATCCAATAAGGACACATGCAAAGCCCTGCCAAGGTCCTTGTGTGCTGCCAGAGGACGCCATCAGGGGAGGACTGCCATATGACTCAGAAGAGCTCCAGACGACGAAATCTGTCACACCAGAAGCAGTCACAGGTCGGGTTTATCAGAAATGGGAGGCAGCAAGCAAAACACACCAAGAGTGCAGAAGGAGAGAAACAAGCATTTATAATTGTGCATATTTTTGGATGTGTTAACTGAAGAAGTTGTTGGAGACAAATACAAATCCTTTATTTGAACCCAGAGTTTTTTTGGGTGACATTGTGTTTGTGGTTTCTCCTATCTATCTATCTATCTATCTATCTATCTATCTATCTATCTATCTA
>JANRMT010062854.1:276180-288870 GCA_026402145.1 Polypterus bichir lapradei | reverse complement strand
TCTATCTATCTATCTATCTATCTATCTATCTATCTATCTATCTATCTGCTTTAGTGTATTTTGCTTTCCATTTTAGTGGCCTTTACTTACCATATAGGTTGCTGTTTGTTTATATCCCATAAAAACATTCTAAATGTCATCTGTTCTAAAACTTCAGACCATTGCTACTGAGGTTAGAATGGTCAATCAATATAAAATAGATTCACACTGAAAAATCTGACATCCTGGGCACCTAAAAAGGGGCATCAGAATCAAGTCAAAAAAGACCTGTAATGTGCAGCATTGAGTCAGCAATCAAAGAGTGCTAATATAATACGATCATCACCTAGAAAACTGCTAACCTGTACCAAAGCCCAGTTCATAACATGACATTTGTGTACAGTAAGGAGCATTTGCCCCTGGGGATCAAGGATCAATACTGTGCATCCAAGACGGTGTCACGTCAAAGCCACAAGGTGATAAAATAATGACAACAACAACACAACATCACGACTCAAATAATAAGCTTATACTTGTATTAAATAAAAATTTCATTATACAAAAGTCAACAGAGATGAATGCTCTGACCATTGTGCTCTTCAGGCACTGTGTTAGCATTGAAAAGTTTGGAAGATGGAAGGTTATGGAGGGCCACAGTCCAAAACTACCAGGGTTGAGCAGATGAGAAGAGTGCTCAGGACTAGCTGCTGTAGAATTTCAAATGCTAATGCACAGTAACTAGTGATAACTGAACCCGGCTGAATCACAGAAATGTTTGCAAACTTCGACAAACTCAGCATTAGAGTCAATGGAGAAGGAGGAACTGAACCTGTTTTGGGTACACTATAATGGTGCAATGGTCTGTTATGTGTCCCCAAGGACTAGAGAAAAGTATGCCAACAATTCTGGACTGATTATTGTAACCAGATATGAGATCTGAGCTATGAGGCAGCAGTGCTAACCACTGCTCCACCATGCCTTAAACAACGAAAGATGCAGGCGGAACAAATACTACAAACAAAATGCAGGAAACTGTCACATGTTAGCAATAATTAAATAAAATGTAGATCATTGCACTGACAGAGTTCTAATCTTAAGGCACACATTAACCATGCCCCAAAGGGGTGGCGTGGGACCATCTTGTTCTACTGTTTGATGTCAAAGCTTTTTTGTTTCCCTTGTGTCAGTGCAGATGTTTTGCACTTTGTTCTTCCATAAAGAATAAAGTAACACATTGTAAATAGCAATAAATCTTTTGATTTTTTTTATTTCACAGCATGTCCTGTCTTCTGATGAGGGGCGGGAGAGGTAAAGGGCTCCTTTAAGGCTTAGTTTAATTTGCTGCTGAGCACATCACTAATTTCCATACATAATTAGCCATGTGGTGCTGTGTTGCCAGTGCACAGTGATCAGTGTTATAAATCCTTTGGCCTTACTAGTAATAATGCAAGTTTTTGTTTATTTTTTTAAAAGATTGCAGAATTGAAATCTGCCAGTGTTTTTCCACATTTGTTGTTTCAGAACCCATTTATACCTTTTTTAAGCTGACTGACGTCCCACGTACAACAGAGCCCATGGGAGCCAAAATGACAGCAAGTGGAAGAAATGAGGGGGGGTTAAAGATGGGAACAAAACACTGCGCAGTAGTGTTCAGTGGATGGGGTAGGAGGGGGTGGTTTTAACGCCTCCCAGTAACTAAAACAGCTGTTTTGTTCCTAGTGTCCTTGTGACATAGCAATGGCCAAGTCAGCAATGATCTTACAGTAACCATGCGTGAAAGTTCTTTGCATGCCTGCTACAGCTCTGTGATGTCATGTGCTTAAATACTTATAGTAAACCTACTTCAACTTACTACACCTTGTTGTACTCCTCTCTTTTTGGACACATGCAGGATTTGACAGAAAAACTAAACTTCCTATTGGCTTTTTTCTGAGATTGTGGTTCAAGGTTCAGTTCTTTGTTTAATATCTGCATAATGCCTCTGAGATATCAATTGAGGCGCATAACCTACTTATAGGCAAATGTTGGAGACCAGCTGGAAATGTGTGTCTAGTTCACTTTACAGTAATAAGAGTTGAAACTAACTGCTGTTTCTGTTTCATAAAAAACTCTTTATGTGTGTCCATAATTAAACCCATTTAATTAATTACATGCAGCATGATTAGAACTGACTCTCACAGCACAGACAAGCAAGTGTCGATGTGTGTGAGTGTGGCTTGGATTGGTCAGTTCTCATCTAAGGTTAGTCCCGAAGTAATAAAAGTGTAAGGTAGTTGCCCAGATTTGGAAATACTCTATTAAGATGTAATGAATCACACTGCAAAAAATGAAATCTAAGCAAGTGAATAGTATTTATATCACAATATTAAATCTTGTTTTCCTTATTGTAAGAATGATTGACTTTGTAATACGAATTGTTAAGCTTATTTTAAGAAATCTCAGGTAAATTTTGCTTACCCCATTGGCAGATATATTTGCTAAATAAAAGCTCAGTTCAGTACAGTTCAGTACTTTGCTCCTGTCATTAACTAGGACTGACTAAGTATTCAAGTCCCAAAACACTTCCAAAAATGCTCAGTAGAGTGGAATATCACTGTCAAACCCTGGGTATTTATAGTGCCAAACACGAAGTCTTTATAAATAAAAATGATTTATTCTTCACACTGGGCGGCACAGTGGCGTAGTGGGTAGCGCTGCTGCCTCGCAGTTAGGAGACCCGGGTTCACTTTCCGGGTCCTTCCTGCGTGGAGTTTACATGTTCTCCCCGTGTCTGCGTGGGTTTCCTCCGGGTACTCTGGTTTCCTCCCACAGTCCAAAGACGTGCAGTTCAGGTGTATTCTAAATTGTGCTTGGTGTGTGTGCGCCCTGTCTGGGGTTTGTTTCCTGCCTTGCGCCCTGTGTTGGCTGGGATTGGCTCCAGCAGACCCCCATGACCCTGTAGTTAGGATATAATGGATTGGATAATGGATGGATGGATGGATTCTTCACACTAAAACGCTCTTCCACAAGAGTGAAGCTCTGCCTATAACACAAAAGGCAATCCAAACAAACAAGTCCCGAAACAAATATACAAAGAATGGTAACAAATGAAACAATAAGGTCAAAAAGACTTACAAAAGCTCAGAACAATACAAAGATGCACTCACCAGAATACCAAGCACATTTCAAATGAACCGCCAGGTACTGTAGGAGACTCTATGGATTTATGGGGCAGAGGACAGTTCCTGGTAGTAATTGGCAGGTGGCCCCACCTCCTGGGGGACCACCAATAAAATACATGGAATGTATCATAAGCAGCCTGTATACATAGTCAAATCAGAAACAAAGCATAATGCACATAAATAACAGAATAAAGAATGAACAAAACAGACATAACACAATAATTTGAACCTCAGCCGTGGGGAGAATGGAATCCTGGCTGAAATATAACTGTTGTATTTAAATATCTTTATTTATAATACACTACCGTGGCTGTTCATTTCTCTGTCCAGGATTTTAAATCACCTGTAGCTCACAAACCGTTTGACCTATTGACCTGAAGTTTGGTACATATATACTACGTGACGTCTACTATCCGCTTTCAGGGTCATGATTGATCACCAAGGTTATTCCTCTTTTTATTTTTATTTTATTGTAGAATCAACTCTTGGCAGCAGGCAGCAGTGTGGCGGTGCGGCACATGCATACAGGCACCGTTCCCATCCCTACCAGCTTTGCCATCACTTACCCTACCTCTTCATATCTTAAAACATTCTTGAGGCAGATTGAAGACTTAAGTGCCAGCTTAAGTGAAAAATTAAAGAAAAAAGGCGCGATTAAAACTGTTATGAAAACTCGGGTCGCAAACACTTAAAGGTTGAGAAACGCTGATGTAATGCAATGCTATGCACCAAAGACTTTCTGAATCTTAGGCTTTTCACTTCTCCAAATACTCTCAGTAGACACTGACACAGCTTCTTGGCTCCTAATCTCTGTTATCTTCTTCCTAGGCCTACCTGTGAAGCTTCATCAACGGTTACACCTAGAGATGAGTGCAACAGGCAAGTTTTGATTGTCATAAACATTCACAAAACTGATACTAAAATTAATTTCTCAGCAGATTTCACAATTGTGAAATGTGAAACTCACTAAAAAGAGTTTTGTTCAAGTTTCTAAAGGTTATTTTCTGGAGTGGGAAACAAGAAATATTACTCCCTAAGCCTTGGTCACACTTTTTGTGTTTAACTGTGTTCTTTCTGCTGCTGCGTAATGCATGTAATCGCTGGCACAGCAATCAAATCGCTTTTCAAATGACTCACATCTTCGCAGATGAGTGGCATTCGTTATTTTAGAAATGTGACATGTTTAAATCATAAACGTTATACAGTACATTTAAAAGTAAAAATGTGTACTGTATAGTTTACTTATTCAGACCATACAATGCTACTTTTCCCTGTAAAATAAATTAAAAATTCAGAGATTTTTCTACTATTGGGCACATTACTGTATTTCCTCCACAAGAAAATGTCCCCTTTTCTGTTTCTTGATGCCTATGAAGGCGGGTTACAATGTGCACTGTCTGAGTTTCCAGTTTCTTGTCTGTCTCTGATGCCTGCTTAGGTTTGCAATTGCCAAGATTGTAATCATGTTTGGCAAAGCTGCAAGGTTATGCAAACCACAACACATCTGGCATCTCCACCAAATGTCTGCACATAACCTTAAATGAGTCTGGTGTTTTTTTTACTTTCTCGTACATAAAGTATAGGGAAAGTATTGTAATCGTCCCAAAATTTAACGTCGAGATTTTGATAAATGTACATACATTTACATACATTTTGATAAATCTCGATGTTTTAGAACTCCCTGAGTCAGAAAATACCATTTTTGGAATTATGTCTGTTTGTGTGTGTGTATGTAAACATGATAACTTGAGTACGCTTTCACTTAGGTCAACCAAATTTTGTATACAAGTATTAGGTACAAAACGTAAATTTCTATTGACTTTTGAGGTATTTCTGCTAACTGGAAGTAGTACTATTTATGGAGCTGCAGAGTCCGATTCATGCAACTTTACTTTTATAATAACTGTTCAATATATTATTAATTTGATTTGATTTGTTGTTGATGGTTCTTTACTGTGCATAATATAAAAAATACAATCATTATCTTGCATTTTTTTCCTCAAATATCCATCCCCATATCAGAGTATATGAGAAAGTCTAGAGGAGACATCTCCGAATTTTTTTTTCTTTCAGTAGAACACCTGATTTAAATGATAAATGACAGGAGGACACATTTGGAATTAAAGCATATAAACACTTCCAGACAGGGCTAAATATCATTCTTCCTGTGACGATGGCACAAATGTTGCTGGAAGTGAAACATAATTTGTTTTGTGAAACAAAGCACTAAATTTTACAGATTATTCAATTTCATGGGAATCGTTTCACTCATCTCTAGTCACACCCAAATCACACTAATATACATACCAAACTTAACTCTCTTACATTAAATAAAGGAAGAGAAATTACATTAAGGAAGAGAAGAGAAGGAAAGAGCTGTGTGCTTTATAATCTTTGCTGATTGGTGCTTTTGTACTGTGCATTAGTGGGAAACAGTTTGGGAAGCGTTTCCTGCTGAATAAACCCTTTGTGTGTGCTGGACTTGTGCATGGTGTCTCTTTGTGTTGGGTTTGGGTGGCTGGTGCACCCCCTGATGGCCACACCTATCATTGGACAAATTGCAAGCATTAGCAGTACAGTAAGATGAACAGAAGTGCTTGCCGTATGTTATTGTCATTTGGCGTACTTGTAACATTTTAGCTCTAGACACCACAATTATTACTCCAAATAAATGTATTTTTGGACAAAAATAAATTACCCCAAATGAATCTGTTGATAGTAGCATTCTCTGATTCTTCATTTTATTTTACAAAGGAAAGTAACATTGTATTGCCAGGGTAAGTTAACTATAGAGTAAACATTTTAAACTTTAAATGCATTATTTTTTGCATGATCTAAATCAGTCACCATTAAAAGAAGCATTCTATTCCAAATTGAACCCTTTAAATATTTTTTCACAAGCAAAATAATTTTTTTTATCTTCTGAAAAGGAGTGACCCTGCATAGGCAGTAAGAAAACCACCTTAGGTCAATAATATTAAAGACATATTTAATTATTCATTTCACTGCTTATTTTGTGTGATTGTTTTTTTTCCCCCCAATTCCCACTGACTTTGTCATAGTCTGACCTGACAACATTCAGAGCAATATCAGATCAAATCCATTTATTACTTATCTTTTATGTTATTTATTTATTATTTTATTTTTTGACAGCTATTAAACTGCCCTTCATGGAGTGATCCAAATTATTATTGTACCAGAACCCAAAAGGGAGTATTGTACAGAGCTCATATTGCAAATTGACAGAGGTTAGCTCCTGTGTACTACTACCAGATATTTCTAGCATTTGTAGTTTATAGAGAATGTTTTTTTTTTATTTTTTTATTTCAGAACTATGTCAAAATCAAATTAAGTGAAATGAAGCATTACACTTAATCAACAAATAAGTTCTACCTGGCTTTCACCATCAACAACCAAAGAAAATGTTGCAATACTGAAGAGAATGGTAATGAAGAATCAAAAATTCATTGTCTGTGAGATAAAAGACACTATGTAGGGTCAATTGATTTGTCATTTGCGAACTATTAAACATGAGCAATGTCTGTGCATGTCTTGCTCCCAGGATATTGACTCCTGAAATGAGCATCACTGACACCAGTGTCACAAACAGAATGAATTTGGACTTGGAGAAATTTTACAGGTGAGTCATAACAAGGAGATGAAACTTGAATAGATCACTACAAAACTGATATGTCTCAGCCTGGGCTCGACTCTAGGCTTGGGCTCAAATTCATCATTTATGGCAGTGGTTCTCAACCTGTGGGCAGGGCCCCCCTAGGGGGTGTGAAGTAACAAAAAGGGGGGCGCGAAGATGTGAAAAAAAAAACCAAGAATCAAAAATATGAAAAAAAGCACCTGTTGATTCCAAAGCAAATTAACTTAAACTACATTCTGATACTAGAACAATAAATATAGAGTTAGATAAATGTTGATAAAAGTTAAGTAGGTATAATAAAATATGCATCTACATTTCAAAAAAATGTTAGGGGGGCACGATTAAAACTGTTATGAAAACTCGGGTCGCAAATACTTAAAGGTTGAGAAACGTTGATTTATGGCTCATTTTTCATTTTTGATTCTTTGATTTATAGAGATTATGTGCATCACTCTTTTTTTATGTATATAGACTGCCTTTGTTATGTTCCATGTGTTTTGTGGGTGGCTCCCTAGAGGCAGGGCCATCTGCCAATCACCACCAGGAACTTCCCTCTGCCCTCTTACAGTATACCAGAGAATCTTCCACAGTTCCTGGCGATTCATTGTGAAATAGGAAACATCACAGCTACTTTTAAAAAAATGTAGTCCCTACTATTCTTAAATCTTAAATATATAATATTCTATATAGATGTATCTCAGCTATGGTTACTCTCCTGGCTGGATTTTAAAGTCTTGTTTTATGTCTTGTTGAGCCATTTATTTACGTTAATGTGAACTTTTCATTATCTGCAGTACTTTTCATTGTCTGTGCTATGTTCCATTTGTTTTGTGGGTGGTCCCGAAGGAGGCAGGGCCACCAGCCAATCACCACTAGGAACTGCACTCTGCCTTATAAATCCAGAGGGCCTTCCGTAGTTCCAGGTGATTTACTGTGAATGCACTTAGGAGTGGTGTGCTTGTTGTGATTTTTCTTTTGCTTTGTGATTTACTGAATTTTGAACCTGTGCTCTGTTTTTTTTTTCTTCCATTTTTAATTCTATACATTTAATTGCATTAAACTGCATCTGCCACAAATTTGGCTAAGCCTCTATACTGTATTGGGACTATGCTTGCTGTTGGAATTATCATTACGGCTTTTGTGCTATTCAGAGCTTTACATTAGTTGTGTCAGAGCATTTTTGCTAAAACTAATTTTTTTTACTTTAAAAAGATTCTTTGAGGCCCTTTTTGTGTTTAGCCGGGACTTGGTGGTATTTCCCTTCTAGTGGGCATTTTTGGAAGTACTTTTGGGACTTTTGAAAAGAGCTTGGTGGAAAAAAAGGCATGATGAAGAAATTGAACGTCAAATCAATGTTTTCATCTCTTTTGTTGATGTGGAGGGTGTAGTCCATATTGATTATATCACACAAAAAGCCCACCTAACCAATTAATGTAATAGTGATATGCTTTTTGCATTTGCTCCAATTAGTCAAGAAAAAGTGAAAAGCAAAACTGCCAACCTTTTTCTTTCAAAAAATACTGTTATTCACCCTGCATGGATTTTATAGGCTGCACTGCAAAATGGGGGATCTGAAGTGATGCCAAATTCACCCAGTTGTCCACACCTGACCCATGTGACTTCCACCTTTTGCCCAACCTAAGGGCTACCTTCATGGGATGTTTTCTTCATCTATGAAAGATTTCTTGAGCAAGTAAAACAAACCATTTAATTTCAGCGATCTCTGAATATTATATTAAGTGCATTTGTTTTTTGTTTTGTACTGGCAGAACAACTAACCCTCAAAGCGGGACTTGAGATGAGACAGGGACAGATGTGGGTGGGGATTGACCTCAGACTCCTCCCATGTTGCATTATTCTCATTTGCATGGCTGGATGTAAGTGGTTCATAGCGGAGAAGACACAAATCCATTCCTGTCCTGTCCTACTTGCCTCTGTAGGGAGTTTTTCTCAATCTGCCAAACCATTTTGGTTGTTTTCCCCACCACAAAATGTATATGAAAACAATAATTGTTCATGTGTCAATGACAAAAGATTATATAGTTATAGGACTGAATACTGTTTTTGTTAACTGTTTAAATTCATTTTTTCATTGGGGCCATTGTATATTAATTTTTAATTTTCTTGCCATTTATTTATTTGACTTTTTTCTGGCATAAATTAAAGAAATAGATTGATTTACTGGAATTACTGCTCTTTTTGTTGACTGTTTAAATCTGCTGTTCCAATGGAAGTTTAACAGGAATTTAACTACTCAGTGAAAAGTTTAATATTATGTGTTATATCAGAGATGTAGTGTATGGCTCTACTTTTTCCCCACACAGAGACATATTAGCCTTTATGCTAATAATGACCAGTCACGTCCCTATGTTCATTCCGGCCAGCACCCCTGCACTTTATGTCACTATATATCAGAGACATGCAGGGCAGTTCACTACATACAGAAACACCTATTAACATCAAGGTAAGAACAAGTAAATAAAACAAAATAATCAACAAAAAATATTTGCTGGTTGATGCATGCGAAACGCTGTATTTTCCTGTCTATCAGACAACCTGCGAAGTTTTACATTTCAATCCCAGACTGCAGTTTCATTCATCTGATTTCGTTTTGAAAATGTAGGGTTACCACGCAGTTATCATTTTAAAAGAAATATTAGACATAGTTGAGGTAACAAAAATGGTTACGAAATGTATAGTGATTATGTCATGTCATGATCTTCTCAAACAAGCTCAATCCAGTTTGCAGTCTGGGGAGCCTGCAGTGCAGGATGCAAGACAGGGAAGAGTCCTGGACAGGGCGCCAGGTCACTGCAGGGTCCACTCACAGTACCTGCAGTTATCTTTATAAACAAGAAAAATAGAAATATACACTTCATTTACTCATAAAAAGGTCTGTTTACCTATCAAAGAAATGTGTAATTTTCCCGTTAACTGCTTGGAAAAAACAGTACCATTAAACGTCATACTTAGCCGCATCACGCGACCCGCAGCGAGGACCTTATCAGTGGAACAACGCATGAGCCACATTACGGAGTAATAACACTTCGAAAATATCTTTAACAGTAGCCGATTGTGAGAAACAGTTGCAAAGGCAGAATGGTTAAATTCTCACATCTAACCCACATGGACCAGTTCAGTTCACTTACCTTTAGTTTCACTGATAAATAGTGATGATAATAAATAGAACCATAAAAACATCGGTAGTCACATCGCGCTCTCTGTATGAATTGAACGGATACTCCAACCACCACCGGCAGCCGCAGGTTCTCATCTATTTTAGCCAATTTGCGCCATTGTCTAATCGGACTGCGAGGTTCTCCCTCCTCCGAAGGATGCTCCATATTTTTTTCGTTAAAAAATAGATTTGCAAGCTAATTAACAATTAACTATAAAAATAAGTACATTAACTAAAGATTACCATTTGAGACAGAAACGACAGCTTTTCTGATTATGTCATTCTAGCTAACGGATGGACGTGTTTTAAATTGTAATTGATTCTAGGCAAGATAAACTTTAATTGGATTACTACTAATATGAAGTTCATAAAATGAGAATGTGATGCCAATTTAAAAAAAGTTGCATAAGAGTAACAATGACATTCAAATTTTTACCATTCGTATTTCTTCTTGCATCGTTTAAGTTCCTGAATTTATTTTATTTTATTTCATTAGTCTATCATAAAACGGACAAAACTGAAGTTCCTCTAAAATAACAGTGTCGAGTTACAACGACCTTTGGACATTTGTAAGCTATTATATTCCAAAAAAGAAAAAAAAAAAAAAAAAAACAAATCAATAAATTCTGCGATTGAATCGCTGCTAATATGAAGTTCATATAATCAGAATATAATGTCAATTAAAACGCTGCACAAGAGTAACGAAGGGATTCAAAATTCAACCGTTTGTATTTCAAATTAATTTCTCCTTGCATCGTTTACTTTCCTGTAATGTATATTAAAAAAAAAAAGAAATGTATTCGACTATTATAACACTAACAGAACTCAATCATATGCAGCATCGAGTTACAACGATCTTTGTCATTTGTAAGCTATCATATACCAAAAAGGCTATAACAAATAAACGAACAAATAAATAAATTCTGCAGCGTTATTACTCATTTTTTAATTTTTAAAAAGAAAATTGCAAATAAAAATCTTGCAGTATTGCAGTTGTCAGATGTTAATTTGTACTTGTTCTTTGTAAATTATTTTGATATTAAATCATACGATAACAATTAAGGTAATACAATAATACTTGCTTATCACTTCCCTAGTTTTCCCACCCATAAATCCCCTCTTTCTCGTGATATTCTTCTAGTAGATTTTTTGTTATAGTAGAATGAGTTTAATTTTTTTATTTTTATATGTGTAATGTTATAAACTTAAAATATTTTGGAACATCTAGGAAAAGAACCTGGGAAAAATAATCTAATTCATATATTTCTTAGAATGAACAGGTTTAGTTTTTCAAAAAAACAAAAAAAAACGATGAGATCATATTTCAAAGACAAATGAAAAGCTGTTTCCCACGGTTCTGCCGAAATGACAGGGGGAAATGTTCCTTTAGAAGTAAATAATATTCTGTTGAAGGAAAGACATCCTCTGAAGTCGCCAAAGCGTGTTTTTCAGTTTCCATAGCTAACTGCACTGGGAGCGTGCTTATCGATTGGCCTGATAAGGTAAGGGTTACATTTAAAAGGCAGTTCTCTTCAGTCCGCCTCGGGGTCTGCTCACTGAAGCGCACAGAGTGTGGCTACCTCTGGAGAGCGCTTCTGCTTTGCTGGCATTTTATAGATGAAGGATCGTGCGGAGTCGCGGAATATGTGGCTTGCCCTCTGCTTGTTCACACTTTGGTTTTCCGTGGCCGGACACTGTCTACCTTTACGGGACTCTGGTCCGTTGATTAGCAATGGGTGGGACAAACCTGTCCGGTTTAGACACCTATACGCGGCGAACAGACAGGGGCTCGCCAGTTACCATTTGCAGATAAATGAAGATGGAAGGGTGGAAGGAGCTCCGCATCAAACTTCCTTCAGTAAGTAAGGCTCATCTCCGAAAAATGTGTTCCTCCTTCCATCATTCGCATGGGGGTATTTGACAGAATATTACGATGCAAACCGAACTAGTGTTTTACTGCCTGCACTCATATCCAGTCGTGTCAGTTCCTACGATTATTTGCACAATACGCACTAATGAAGGGAAGATTATTGTGTTTCATTGTCCTGTACATTAAAGTCATTTCACAAGAAACAACAGGTAAAATTTTTCCTGAGAAATAAGTGCGATAGTAATATTTTTATGTCGAGAATGAATTAGTGTCATTTGCATTTTCATGTAACCTTTAACCTAAAAAAGCAGGTCCTTTGTGAGTTTGTTTACTTTCTGTTTTAGGTCTCTTGGAAATCAGACCTGTTTCCACTGGATGTGTAGCATTCAGAGGAGTTAAAAGTTCACATTATCTCTGTATGAATAAGGATGGGAAACTGCGAGGACTGGTGAGATGAATTTAATCTTTTATCTGCTCACTTTCACGCTGCTGTCTCCAGATACTGTGCGCTTAGGCGGTACAACTGTTTTTTTGTTGTTTTTTTTTCTTCCACTAAGCAGGTCAACCAGTCGTCATCACTTCCAAAATTAACTGAATGTCTTTTCTTAATATCAAGAGCACAATGCTTTATTGTAATCAGACAGCCGTGACTTTGTTAGAATGTACGTGCCGACAAGCTCCTCTATTCCCTTAACCCAGGGTTCATTCACCGGCTTTACATGAGCCAAAACAGACATAGTTTGGACAGTCCTTTGATTCAAACAGCTGTCTTGTGAACCCCTTAGGTATGTGTGTGTGTGTGTGTGAGCGCGTGCGTATATATATATATATATATATATATATATAT
>JANRMT010062854.1:253583-271180 GCA_026402145.1 Polypterus bichir lapradei | reverse complement strand
TGGATTTTGAAGACCATCCAAAATGGACTTAGTTTGACAGATGACAAGACCAGATCTTGCAAGAATGAGAAAATAATATAAACCAATATAAAAGGGTTAATGTGAGTTGGAGAGTCATATTGAATCTAAGTGTTCATAAGTCAGGGTCTGTATTGTTTAAAACATTGTTGCCTCTAAACTTTCCTGCATAATTGGCAGAGCTGGTTCTGTTCTCTTGGCATCTGTTGACTTCAAAAGCTTGTGCCAAAGTAGTATACATGGTAAAGACTATCACCATCTATTAGCCCAAAAGATGCTTTGTCGGTGCCAGTGTGGGTTTTCTCTTTACTAGAAACTTCCTGAAACTTGACAATGCTGTGTGACATTAAGATGTGCCCTTCTCATTAGCAATCTCATACCAGGCACATATATACTTTACATAAATGTATACAGGGAGGGAGTGAGTGAGAGAGAGAGAATTACACACATAGACAAAATATGTACCAACACCGTATGCAGTGAAATTTGAACACTGGTACTAATGGTCAGAAGGCTATCTGAGTAATCTATGCACAAATGCTTCCTATTTACACAGCTGTTATTTAAGTGAAGGTGAAGTTTAAATCTAGGTAATATTGTACCATGCAAAACTGTTGCATAACGACTGAAGTGATACTCATTGTTTGTATAAGCTCTGAACATCTGCACAATACAAACAACTGCTACCAGAAAAATTTGCACAGGTGTTTTGCAAGTTGTCCAAAGAAATATCATCACGGGGGAGTTGAAAATAGTTGTAATGCAAGGAAAGCAGCATTTATAACTGTGACAACCAAAGCTAAACATGAAAGGTCCTTCTGAACTATTTAAGATCTATTCCTTCATGTTCTGAATGTGTACAGTCAAAACTGGAATTGCAATGTGCAAGTGACCATTATTTGGCTTTCACATTATGATTTATATTATCATTTTTATATCCTTGTTTGTTTTTTTTTTTTTTCTTTTTCAGAAAATAGGTCAGCTATCCTGCTGTAAAATCTGTTTACTTCTTTCCTTGTAACATTTTCAGTCCAAAATATTACTATTAATAAAGAACAGCCAGGCATACAATATCCTTTAAAAAGTGAATCCCAGGTAAACTCATCAGTAAAAGTTCTTCAGAACTGCTACATGAAAAGCAAGAATATTTTAAATAAAGGGAAGTAGAATGTGAAATTTGAAAATGACAGTAGAAACTGAAAGTAACTATTACAAAAAATAAAAATATATGTTTTGCAAGGGCTGGGGGAGGAAAATGTCAGAGATAAGTGACATTTGTCTAGGATACAAACACAGGAAAAATAATTTTTAGCACAGAGAAGCCAACAAATCATGTCATAGTCTATAGTGCAAAGCGTATGCGTCAACAGAGGAACACGAAAAAGATCATAATTTAGCACTGATGGAAGCAACTTCTATTCAGGAGATCAAAGTAAATGGTATATATTGCCACCACTAAGGAGCACATCAGACTACAGACACAACTGTGAAAACACAGTCCTGGGATCAAATAAAAGAGTTGTACTAATACAAAATACCTTCAAACAGGTTTTCTCTTTCAAAATCAGCACAATTTTCAGCATAATCATTCTATCTTCTCCACTCCTCCCAGGTGGGCGTTGTTCTCTTCTTCCTCCAACTCTATCCGGGTGTACGTTCATTATCAAACCGTTTTCTGCCGGAAGCACTTTTGGGTCAGGCAGAGCCCCCCTTGAACAGGGGATCTATCTCCTCAAACCCTCATATGCCTCCCTCCATAGAACACAATAGGGCAGGCCATTGGATCCAGAATTCCCGTGCATTTCTGTGGCTGTCCATACAGGAGCCCATCACAAGAAATACTGCCACCTGACTTGAGCATGGGAGGAAGACTCCTATGGTTCCTCCTTTC
Source organism: Polypterus bichir lapradei (assembly GCA_026402145.1). NCBI lineage: Eukaryota > Metazoa > Chordata > Cladistia > Polypteriformes > Polypteridae > Polypterus > Polypterus bichir. Next base: position 269,271 of record JANRMT010062854.1, on the reverse strand, counting down.
TTCTTGCCTCCTGATTGGGAAGGGGGCTACTAACCATCCCGGTTGAGATGCCACTCCAATCTCATTCATCCCCTATTCTGGCCTCCCAGGCAGGTAAAGGATTTCTGTCCATTTTTGCTTGGCTGTCAGTAACAGTATAGCAGCCGTCATTGTGCTCCTTCATGCCAGCCTCCTTGCTGGGACAGAGAATGCCACACTTCCCCTCCTGATTACTCGTTATATTAGCCAGCATCTCAGCTGGGATGCCAGTCCGTCCATTACAGATATATATATTTGATGTAGAAACTTGAAAGCTTCCAAGAAAATATTGCAAAAATGATGTAAAACACAGTACTGAAAAGAAGATGTATCAGTCCAAGAATTTAAGGCGGTCAGGTATCAAAAAATCACGTTAAAGGACAGATAATTTGAAATTATGAAGATGGCAAAAATTAAGTAAAAGATACTAAACTGAAAAGAATGATAAAGGATGGCCAATGTAATGAAAAATGAGTTGAGGAGGATAAAAGATGAGCCCTGTGGTATTATGGTGCAGTAATAATGGTACAGCATGATGGTTCAGGAGTTTGCATGGCTCCCACTGCTCACGTACATTTTCTCTGGGATCCTTTTTTTTTCAGTGATCAAAGGCACACAGTTATGTTAACTGGTGACCAGTTGCCCGAATGTGGGTGGATAAATGGGAGTGTTACCATGCATATGCTACATGATGGAGGTTTCTACCTTGGTTACTGTAGGCTCCGGTTTCTAAGGACCAGGAAAATGTGGATATAGTCAATAATGACATTAAGCCCATTTCTATAGCGTTTGTGGGAAGCTGTAATCTGAAGTCATTTGAGAAATAAGACAAAACAGGTTTAAAGCAAACTTGTTTAAAAAGGCTGCATATTAACGTTAAATATACTATGACAGATAGGGGGCAGTATCGCTCCCTTGAACCCCTGTCCAATATTCCAGACACCAGATAAAAGTCCACAAGTTGACTTTATTAATACAGCACAGTGCACAAAGCACCCTCTCCTCATCTATACTCATTAAATTACTCAAAACAATCACAATAAACAATCCTCCACTCCCAGACGCGTTGCCACCCTTCCACCCAGCTCAGATCGCTGTCTGGGAGCTCCCACAATCCTTTTATAGTCCCTGACCCAAAAGTGTTCCAATCCCCAGTCCATGTGATCTTTTATCACTTCTGGGTCAGATCAAAAGTCCTTTTCTTCACCCCGGAAGCACGTCATTCCCCTTGTCCATGTGACTCGGACGTACTTCTGGGGCGTAAGGTAAATAAACACTGTTCCTCCCTGCAGCATCTCCTAGAGGCCCCCATGGTATCCAGCAGGGCTGTGTATAAAAACTCCAATGTCCATGATGCCCTGCTGGTCTTCGGGGAACCTCCATACTGTAGGGGGGGCTCCACCTGGCGGCTTGGGGTTATTGGCCAGGATGAACGGCCGGCCATACACCACAATACTCTTGCTAGGGCTAAGGAAAACATCAAAACAAGTCAAAAGAAATAAACAGTATAGTCAAGATCTGTGGACATTAGAGCATGCTATGTATTCTATATTAAAGTACACATACAGTATACTGACACTTCATGGTTATTATTTCTTTGTTTTTATCTCTTTTTCCACTTACCTCTTCATTTCTGTATAGTGTCACACAATGCTATGTGCACTGCTATATAAAATGAAAAGCTCATTTTTTGATATTGTAACCATTCGGGGACATCACTGAGCCCCAAACCCCAGACACAATAATGTCCAACACAGTCAAACAATGATTCTAATAATTGATGTTGAATCCACCAAGCACTTTATGCAAATAATCATAGTCAGTAATCATACAAAATGGTGAAACTCTTTCCTCTCCTTCTGCCTTCAGTTGAGTGTTGCCCACTGCCTCCAGACTCTTACTCCATGAGGTAAGACAACGAGCTGTTTTTATACTGAACCTGGTATGGCTTCCGGTGACCTGGCATGACTTATGGGGAGAACATTGGGTTTGTTTGAGAACCACAGCAGTCCTTCCCTGACAGTGCCCTCTTGAGGCACCCAGGGATCCTGACACCCAGGGTTGCACTTTCAGACTTCGGTTCTAATGAAACCCTGTGGGTGTCTAAGCTGGGATGCCTCCAGCATACCACTGCCTTCTAACATACAGAGGATGAAACTGCTCCTGGCCTTAAGGTTCTGCTCGTCCATCCCCTTGGTACCTTCCTTCTTGTCAAGAAGTCATGCTGTCATCCAGCCGGGCTGCCTGTCTGTCCTCCATGTCACTCACAATAGAGAATCCAATAAAGTGCCACAAAATAAAGCAAGCCAGGAAGAACTTATATGTGTTTGTTAGTATTTTCCTGCTGAATGGATCATTTGTCAAGATTCAGTTTGTTCATTTTCACCTATCTTGGAAAAACCTGCAAAATTAGGTTATTTTGATAATGTCATTGTATCATCATTTTGTATCACAGTATCATCATCTCCTATGGATTCACCCATTTTGTGGGTTCTATAGGAGCTGCTGTTTTGAATTCGGCAGTCATAGTTGTAATCAACTGTCTGCATGTTTTTTACCCCAAGGAATCCAAATAAGATGTCATTTTTTCTGGAATATGTCCATTAAAAATGTAAATATTTTTGGGTCTTGATGAAATGTCATTTTTGTTTTGTTATACATACCACATGCATTAGTAAGTTTCAATGGAGATCTTACCCAGAGGCTCCCAGGTGTGCACTGCTTATTATGTCATCAAAAGCAACAATATAAAGGTCAACCCATCTACTTACACATTATCAGAGATATGAATAAAACTCTGTGATCGCAAACTACTTTGAGTGTGTTATTCCTAGTATATCTTACTTTTCCTTCTAACTAACTACATTGAATTTTTGATTTGTGTTTTAGGCTTGATGAAAGCTTTAAAACATGCTTTAGGTTAAGAACTTTGTGCACTATTTAACTATGTCTCACTCTCACTTCTTAGAAAATCTCACTGTCTCACCTTACTCAGTATAATGACAGCCATTACTAATCTGGAGTACCCAAATCTGCCTGATTCATCATTACACTGCTGCCATATACAGTATCTGATCTCCTTGAAAAATAAAAGAAAAACTTCAAAATAATGAAGTGATTTTCTTGAAAATGACTTTTAGGGATTAGGATCTTGCCTATGTCAGACTCTGGGTTCTGCGTTTTGTTTTTGTTTTTTGCTGGATGTGTACTGACTTGGCAATGTTCGTCTATTCTTTTGCCTAAACCTTTTGACTATTTAATATCTCTAGTTGATAATATTATCATGCTGAGAAGGTATGCTTATAATATTTGGTACTAACAATGAAAGGGAAGCCATGATGCATGTAGAGTTGAAGATCAAAAAAGATAAGTTTCATTATGCCATTGTTTCCTAAAATATGGGTCTGGGTTACGGGTTCCCTGATTTTTGGTCATGAAGAGTCGTGATTTATTCAATGGAAATGGGTCACTCAATGCTTCCAATGTGTCTTGCGATGGGTCACCGTGGACAGTTTAAGCAATTAACATTGTTCCTCTATGAGCTATAGCAATTCTCCATGGAAGACCCACCACTGGGATGGATGACTGTTAGCGGCGATTGTGGGTCTTGAAGGCACTAGGCAGGGCAAAATTGGGTCTAAAAAATGTTTAAGAAACAATGCAATATATTAAGCCAAAGAAAAGAGTAAGAACAAAGTCAAAAACACAGTAAAATCGTTCACAAGGCAGGAAAAAGGTTTCAAATGGGAGAGACATAGACCAATTAAAAAAAAAAATTAAACTGGCTAAAACGTAATCTAAAAAAAACTCTAAAGAAAATATTAGCAGGTTCCAACTCTTTATATCATACGATGGGAGAAGTTAGATGCAAACAACACCTGAAGTAAGAGACTGTGGGTAGCTCTCAGGTCCATAGAATACAGACAGATGGTGAAGCACTTTAGTTTCTGAGGTTCGATTTTTTTATTTTTATAAAACATTAGATGCAATTTAAGCATAAAATCAGAATCGGGAACAGAGAAAGTGCACTATTAATTAAATACATGTTGTGGAAAGCGTACCCCCAGACACAGATAGACCGACACCAGGATGTCCAAAACACACTTCTTTATTTTCTTTTTCACTGCACCACAATGCCCTCAATGACCAACCCTCTCCTTTCTTTTCTTCTTCTTCCTTCTTTCTCTCTTTCTCTATTTCTTGACCTCCTTCCTCCTCCTCACAAGCTTCGTCTCCTTCCTCCCAACTCTCGCTCGGCTCCTGGAAGGAGGCGGCCCCTTTTATTATGACCCGGATGAGCCCCAGGTGCTCTCCCCGACGTCACTTCCTGGTGTGCCGGAAGTGTCAGGAAAGCACCTGGAAGCACTCCGGGTCTTCTTGGAATTATTTCCGGCAGCACTGCCTGGTGTGGCGGAAGTGCTGCCATCCAGGATTCCCTCACTGTCCGGGCACCCCCTGGCGGTGGCCACGTCCTCTCACGAGCGTCCCAGCTCCGTCCTTGTGGCCCCCAAATAGACCCGGGCAGCTGCCCTCTCGTGGCCGAGGAGAAGTATTGCCCAAGTCGGGGACTATCCAGGCGTCCCGTGATATCAATGTGTAGGTGATATCAAGAACAAAATCATTAAAAGAGCAATGGGGGTTGAATGTATTAAAAGATTTAGAACAATGTATGATGGGAAAGAAGAAAAAAGGAAGCAATTGGCATTTCAATTGTAAGTCTGGATTAACAAATGAGGTTCATCTGGCAAGGGAGTTTCAGGTGCAAAGATGCAATCAAGATTTTATTTGCAAATATTATCAAGAGAAAGTGCGCTAACACCTCCCCAAGCCCATGTTAGAACAAATGAGACTCTTGGAGGTGGCATGCCCTATCTGCTAGAGTGGTGCCAAAGAAGTGAAATTGTCCACAGCAAAAGAGAATTATGAGAAGAGCCTTAAACAATCCACAGGGGACACTAGAGGACCCTGGATATCCCAAAGATGGCTGACCTTTTTACTCAGAGAGAGAAAGTGATAATCTATTCTATTTGGGCTCCAGAAGAGCTCCATCTCACAAGATGACAGCTTATGGTCTAAAGCCATAGCATGACCGAAGAGGACTAGAGACAAATGTATAGCTCTTATCTTGGATGCTGTGTGTAGTGATGGCAAATGTTATTGGAGAAGTTTTAGTCTTGCCGTAGCTGATCTGAGAAATTATTTTAAGGCTTGACATAGACAGTGTTTGGAGTGGGCTTGTGGCTAGATTTCATGAACCTAAAGTCAGGAGGAGAAAAACACACTGATGACAGGAACGAAGGATTTGAGAATAGTGGGGAAAGAAAGAGAGAGGGAGAAGGGGGGGGGGTATTTGTGGGAGAAATGGGTAAGTTGACAGGCCACTTCACTAGGCAAGTGGGGTTACAAGCCTGCATAAGAACATCTATTGAAGCAGCCTGGTCCTGTTTTGTTTTTAATTTTCTAATACTTGCATGTGTGTTTGTCACTTTTGTGTTTCATACTCAATAAACACATCATTCTGAGAGAGCAACTTTACTTGGCATTATTCTAGGTTACTAGAAATGCCATGAAGGTATTTCTCTTTTAAACATGTGGTACAAAAGGCAAGGGAAAATAAAATTTCTTTAAGCTTTCAAACTTGAGGGAGGAATCGTGAGATGCATTATAAGAGTAGTTCAATACTAATTTAGTTCAAATTAAAATTATTGTGACCAAGTGATTCAAGAAGAAAGGATAGAGAATACATATGCTAGACATACCATACATACCCAGGAGGCATTATACTGGAGAGTATGACACAGCTGGCAACTGACTTTCCCTCTACCCTCTAGAATGGAGGAAGAAACCCTGGAGAAGCATTGACATCACTTCCATCATGCTCCCTGAAGTCCCATTCCGCCCAGTTCTTTCACTATTTAAGCAGCGCAATGACTGTCATTCCAGAGCCAGCTTCTGAAGAGGATGGACCCTCCTGAAGAGAAGTTCTGAGAGTCCTATATTTGTGTTGAACTGAAGGTTCCTTCCTTTATGTAAAGTTTTGTGCCTATCATTAAACAGGGCATCCAGTCTTGAACCCGAACAATTTGAGAGTTTACTTCTCTGTTATTACAATGCTTTGAATCTGAACCTCAGTGATGACTATGATCATTCAATTTATTCTTTCACCCATTTTTCTGAACCTAGACAATACAATTCAAATTTGGAGACTATTCCTGCAACAATTTACAGACACACTCACACTCCTCCAGACCAAACCTACTATGAATCTTTAAATAACCTAGCACATATTTATTTGGGAAAGAGCACCTGTGAAAAAAAAAAACCCACAGGCATAGGGAATAATCAGACTCAGGATCAAACCCAGTCTCCAGGAGCTCTAAAACAGCAGCACTAACTACCACCGCACTACAGACTGGACACTATAATCCAAGATACACTTTTAATTCTTAATTTACTCTTTCCATTGTCTATTAACTTGTGGTTGATAACCAGACAGTGAATTCCTGCATTTTTTATTTCATGAGTAAGAATGCATACACTGTAATCAGAATGGCAAGTCAGGCTATATGGTCAGTCAGTCAAGTGAGCTTTCTTATATTGGACGAAACCAGAAATCATTGTCAAAAAAGCAAAGAATTATTAATAGAAGTCCTGGCCATGTATATTTGTATAATCCTTTTAGACTGAGAGGGCCTTTGGCTTTATCTTTATGTAAACGTGCAAAGGGTTAGTTCCTGCAGCACATTTTTCTTAATTAACTTGATGTCTAATATGTCTTCAAATGATACATGGACAGTGAGCAAGATGAAATGGAAATGCATCCCTAGAATCAAAAAGCAATGTAAAAGCATAGTAACATCTTTAACATCCAACCAAAATTGCATACACAAAAAATAAAAGCAACTTTACATGAAATAAAATATGAGCAAATTAACTAAAAGCAATAAAAGGTAAATTTAACATGCAAAAATATTACATTACTGCACATTAATTACTGAGTTATAATAGTTGCCGTTATCATTGTGCACACATGTGTTTCAGTCGTCTAGTGACAGCTATTGACAGAGGTTAACGTATCAGATGACAAGAACTGAACAAACATTTTTTTGTATACATTTACTTTTAATTTAGCTTAAAGTTGAGTAGATTTACTACAGATGTTTTAACACAGGAAGAGTAGTAGCACAGAGCTGTCATTCCTGCCTCACAAAGCCTGGGTCTGCATGGAGTTTCCGTGTTCTCCCATCATTGATTGGTTTCAGTGAGTGTTCTTAACTGCATAATATTACCTGTTTAACAATGAATTCTGAAAATGTGTCTGCAATGCTTCTCAATTAAGAAAACATGTTTAGTTCTTCATGTGCTATGAGGTAAATAACATCCATCCCTTTTTTTCCATCTCCAATTCAAGGCCCAGGAGATTCATGGTATGAACACTGGCTGCTGTACAACCAGATCACATTGTGTCAATATATACTTTATATTTACAGTTTTTTTGGTACAGAATTGCACACAGCACACTCTTTTCTGCTTGGCTGTGCAGTTGTGGAGCATTGCACTGTCCACCATGTTTGCTTCTTGCCTTACACCCACTGCTGCTACAATAATCAGTGGCTCCAAGTGTCCCTAAACTGGGAAAATTAAATGTACCCCTCAATCTATAAAGGATTATATGCACAGTATACGCCTAAAATTTTTTTCAGTTCTTGTCTCTTGATTGCATTCTGCGCACACGCATAGTCACTTCCTCAATAGTTGCCTATAGATGGCTGGAGCATGCGTGTGTGCAATGTTATTAATAAATCCAGCAGGAACTATCTTTGAAAAAAAATGCAATAATTTAGTGAATTAACAACATGAAATTATTGTAAAATAATGCAATGCTATTCCCAAAATAATCCAATCTTGTGTATATAAACTTCCATGCAAAAGTTTTTACCAGTAGAAATTTGTGTTGTTTATTACTGACAGCTGCAGTGGGGGAAAAAGTAGGAGTTTCATTTAGTGGACAGAAAGTGTTTTGCCTTGCTATGATGTGCTCATTGCTTTCAAAGAACTTGTGGGTACTTCCAGGGCTATGGGTATCAATATGAAGTTTAATTACCACCTTCAACAGTTAATAGACTATATGAATTGTGTGACAGTCCGGATCAGCTCAATATTCTAAGATAGCTTCTGGGAGTCACTTGGGACTGTGCATCAGACCTGGACCATCACAAATGGTGGCAGAGGTGGGATGAGCCAGTGGAAATTAGGAACGAAGATTAAAGAAGAAATAGGAAGCGGGAATGGTGATTGACTGTTTTTATGAACTTGCGCATTAAAGCCTGATGAGGACTTTTTTAGAATTATGAACTTTTAATGTACTGTTTATTTATTGCTGATTTCACTGTCATTGTAAAGTTTTTACTCTTTTAATGTCCTGTTTTTAGAGGGGTCTTAGGCTTTGTTTTATTGTGGGGTTTATTTTGAATGTTTTTATTGTTTTAGTGCAGTGTTAAGACCACACCACAAACCTTGGCCACCAACTGCACTGGGTTGGGGGAGAGTTGAGCCATCCCGTATAACTGGCAGCTTGTGGGAATGATGTGTGCTTAGAATTCTGTCAAAACTTGTTTTTTTTTTTTTTTTAAAATCGATTCCTGGAGTGTGCAGACACTGAACGGATGCAAGTGTATGTGTGAGCGATGCACATTGCTACAATGTTGATTGGGGTGCAGATGTGAGTGGATCATTCAAGTTGTTCATTCACAGGTGGAGGACAGTATCTTCAACGAATCTGGGTTATAAAAACGGTGTCTGCACGGCTTTGTTTAGGTTTCAGATCAAAAAAATCATATCAAAAAACAAAAAAGGAAGAAGGAACAGAGGTTAAGGGTGTGAGAAAAAGGCAAGACTGAGGAGCCTGCGAGGTACAGAGTGGAGGAAGATGGCAGAGTATGCCACGAGGAATCAAGAGGCAGGCCTGCACTTGAGTATGGGGTTGGAGAAGGGGCACTCATTAACAGAATGCCGAGGACTAGGAGAAGCTCCGTTATATGGCATCTCCCTCTTGAAGCTAAAGGACTGGCTAAGCGAGATGCGAGTGGGGTTTTCTATTGGGAGTCCTATGGACACCGATGGACTGGCGGTAAGAACCCAAAGCCAGGATTAATGGAAAACTGCATCTGTTGCCATAAATCTCATCATGCTGCAAGGTTCTGTTGGGATAAACTGAGGAGATGCCAGATTTTAGGAAGAGGCATTGGGGTTTGCGACTGTTTTAATAGAGAAATCTGCCTTGGATTTTGACCTTGTTTTATTGGAATTATTCATTGATTGTTTTTAACCTCCTTTATGGATTATTATTATTATTGTTGTTATTATTATTGTTATTGTTGTTACTATTATTAAATAACTATGGATTATTATGATTATTATTAAATAACTATTTTTTTCACTGCACATTTTGGAAACTGTTTGGTTTTAATAAAAGCACTCTACCACTTTGCACTAAACCTTTCCTGACAGTGTATGCCCTCATTTGAACAGCTCATCCTTGGGTATGTTATCAATGGTTTCAGGATGAAGAGGCTCCCAGAGGCAACTAGGAAGCGTGGAGCAAGCCAGGACCTTCACACATGTGTGTCACATTTAGACTTTTTGCAAGAAATTACACATCATGTGGTATTGTACAATAAATACAGTTACCTTGTTTTTTTTTACTTAGTTTTGTGTTTTCTCTCCATTGATTACTGTTTCTTCTAACATTATGCTTTCTGTTTTGTGACATTTTCTTTTTTCATTTTTATTTTTTTTCATGAAAAATAAACTTTACAGTAAATCAGTGGTAAAGTCAAAAGTCTTATATATCATAACTGAAATATTATTGATATGTTTACTATATATGTAATTGATAAACTCTTATCCTGGGGGTTTACTTTATCTTAAATGACTAAGCAATATTAAGTTCATTTGTCACTGCATGCATTTTTTTCTGAGCAAATTTGTCATTCTGTATTTTTTTTCATTGTGCCATGATTTTGATTACATAAATTTTGCAGAAAGCCAGATTTTAGACTTATCAAGTTCAAGTCTCCTAGTGGTGAGTTTAGTGGTTGTTAGGGATGGTTGATGTCCTTAACCGGCTGGGACAACCTTAAGATGGAAGGATAGGTGGAGACAGCATGCATGGGGCATTGTTTCCCTCAGACTTTTCACCTCTATGAGTCTTAGTCTTTTACAAATTATTATGGGTTTAATGCATTTTTCCATTACAATGTATACATGTATTTAGAGATTTTTGCAGTCAAGGAACATTTCTGTCTATTCATACTACTGAAATAAAGTTTTTTAATTTTGGTTTTTATTTAGCACTGCCACAATACCATTTGTTTTACTTACAGGTGTTGCCATTGCATTGGTTTTATCATCAGGATGCTGGTCAGCTGCAGAGGGGCTTGGTCTCAAACATCACTGTGTCTGGCGTCACAGGAGAAGCTTTAAATACTGGCAAGACAGCTTATCCAGTGACTGTGGATGAAAACAACTTAGTGTGATTTTCATTTTTAATCCTGGTTTCAAAATCTTTATCTTTTCTTTTTTGACTACGATTTTAGTTTAAGCAACACATTTACTGTCTATTTGGATGATCTTTCCTGATTCTGGGCTTAGATTCACCGCCTGGTCTGTTGTATTTATTCATTTCAATTTTATGCCTACGGGCAGAACACCTGCTTGACTACAACAACAACAACAACATTTATTTATATAGCACATTTTCATCCAAAAAATGTAGCTCAAAGTGCTTTAAATAATGAAGAATAGAAAAATAAAAGAGACAGTAAGAAAATAAAATAAGTCAACATTAACTAACATAGAATAAGAGTAAGGTCCAATGGCCAGGGAGGACAGAAAAAAACAAAAAAAAAAACTCCAGACGGCTGGAGAAAAAAATAAAATCTGCAGGGATTCCAGGCCACGAGACCGCCCAGTCCCCTCTGGGCATTCTACCTCACATAAATGAAACAGTCCTCTTTGTATTTTGGGTTCTCACGGAAGGACTTGATGATGATGGTCATGTAGACTTCTGGCTTTTAGTCCATCAATGTTGGAGCATCATGATGCTTTGAGTAGGTGTTGGTGGCGCAGGCCGCCACCACAAGGAAACCGGAAAAAGAAACAGAAGAGAGAGTAGGGGTTAGTACGGATTTTAGAGCCGCCATGAATAGTTATTATAATGAATTGAACATACAGAGTATGTAAAGTAAAGTGAAGTTATAAGAAGGCCATGTTAAAGTAACATGCTCCACTGTATTGGTCTGGCGAATTCCTATTGGCAGGCTATTCCAGATTTTAGGTGCATAACAGCAGAAGGCCGCCTCACCACTTTTTTTAAGTTTTGCTTTTGGAATTCTAAGGAGACACTCATTTGAGGATCTAAGGTTACGATTTGGAATATAGAGTGTCAGACATTCCGATATATAAGATGGAGCGAGATTATTTAAGGCTTTATAAACGATAAGCAGAATTTTAAAGTCAATTCTGAAAGACACCGGTAACCAGTGTAGCGACATCAAAACTGGAGAAATGTGCTCGGATTTTCTTTTCCTAGTTAGGATTTTAGCAGCTGCATTCTGTACTTGTTGCAAACAATTTATGTCTTTTTTGGGTAGTCCTGAGAGGAGTGGGTTACAGTAATCTAGTCGACTGAAAACAAAAGCGTGAATTAATTTCTCAGCATCTTTCAATGATATAAGAGGCCTAACTTTTGCTATGTTTCTTAAGTGAAAAAATGCTGTCCTAGTGGTCTGATGAATATGCGATTTAAAATTCTGGTTACAGTCAACAGTTACCCCTAAGTTTTTTACTTCCATCTTGACTTTTAATCCTAATGCATCATGTTTATTTCTGATAACCTCATTGAATCCATTATTGCCAATCACTAAAATTTCAGTTTTCTCTTTATTTAGCTTGAGAAAATTACTATTCATCCATTCAGAAATACAAGTAAGAGAGTTGGTGTCATCAGGTGCTATTGATAAATACAGCTGTGTGTCATCAGCATAGCTGTGGTAACTCATGTTGTGCCCCTAGATAATCTGACCTAACGGAAGCATGTAGATTGAGAAGAGCAGCGGACCCAGGATAGAGCCTTGTGGAACACCATATAGAATATCATGTGTCTTTGAGTTGTAATTACCACAACTAACAAAGAATTTTCACCCTGCCAGGTAGGATTCAAACCAATTTAGGACCCTGCCAGAGAGGCCCACCCATTGACTAAGGCGATTTCTAAGAAATCTGGTAAACAAAGGCATGCAATATTTCACCTTACAACTAGCAACTTCTTAAGATATTGCACCTGCATGATTTTCTGCTGACATTATTTAAGATCAGCATCTCAAATTTGAATAAAATTTTTTGGGTAGTTTACATATAATATGAGAAGCACCTTGTGCAATAATTTGCCATGACCAATAGTTATGGTAAGTTAACCATAAAAGTACAAAAAAGTCACTTCTCTGGAAATTAATGGAAAAGCAAAGAAATTATGTAATCATATATATGACTACATTGACTACACTAATATTACCTACAGATTATTTTTGTTAAGGACAGACTTTATCAAACTGCATCTAAATGATTTTGAATTAATTACTTACACCAGAAATGTGCAGTTCCCCAAAGTGAAAAAAACATAGGATGGGTTTAAAAAGGGAAATGCAGTAGATCTGCAGCCAAAAGATAGGCGCTACTGGGCATGCAACAAAGACTAAACTATTCTAGACAGTTTCTACAGTGCACAAAATAGCTAACTGTGCTGCAAATAGCAAGGACAGGGCACAATTACAGTTTAAACCATGCTCTAAGAGTCATTTAGCAGTAAAAGATATGACAAAGACCTAGGCAGGGTTACCATTTATCCATGCCCTGAGAACCGCTTTTGTTTCAGTGTATCTTCAGACTGGAATTAAAATCTTTAACATAATTGTCACCTTTGGTATTCACATTATACAATAAATCATTTCTTTTCTAAGACTGTAGTTATTATTTTATCGAATTACTGGATTTTTTGCAATATCAATAGCTAAGATGGGAAATTTCGTATTGATAGTGGTTTTATGTTAGTATTTGTCATTCATTATTAATAATTATTTTTCTTTTGGTAATTATTAAGTACAACTCAATTGGATATACTTTCAAAAGTAACAGTCGCAGATCCTCTACCACTAATACACTTCAATCAGTGCCACTTTTTTGTTTATGAAAACCATTGAGCCAACACAAGCCTATTTAGGTCACATTTTTAACTACATGACATTGTAAGGTACTGTTGAAAAACATATTTATTGCAGTCTGCTAACACATTGTGGTCACCACTGGGCACTACAGCTTCTCAAACTCCCAACACAATCGGCTCAGATACAAGTTCTAATGAAAAGAGGTTTTATTGTGTGAAACTCTTACATATGTAATCATTTACCACAGCATAATCTCCACTCTAATAAGCAGCACTCTCTCTTTCCATCTCTCCTCTGCTCCTCTCAGAAGGCTTCATCCTCCTCCTCCTAACTCTGGCTCCCAGATTGAAGCGGGGTTGCTTTTTTAATCCTGCTCCCAGGAGTATTTCTGGGGACATTAAACTGGGGATCAGAAGCAGTTCCAGGTATAGCTGAAGTCCCAAAGAGTAGGGATTCCCAATCCCTGAAGCTCCCGCCTGTGGACCCCATGGATCCCAACATGGCTGCCCCGCTGGAACTACAACACCCAGCTCCCCCTGTGGGTATCCATATGGGATTCCTAGCCTGGGTAGGCTGCAATCCAGTGTCTTGGGATAGGAACCAGCACAAATAAACTGTTTTCCCCTGTCCTTCGGATATAATGGCCTCCTGGCTAGGTAAGGATCTGTGTTCAGTCCCAACTGGGATGTCCGCACTTGCAGGATGTCCCTCACAACATGTAACTGAATTAAAAAAATTGTGAAAACTGGATACTAGGATGAAGTAACTAAAAATGTACATCCATCCATCCATCCATCCATCCATTATCCAACCTGCTATATCCTAACTACAGGGTTATGGGGGTCTGCTGGAGCCAATCCCAGCCAACACAGGGCGTAAGGCAGGAAACAAACCCCAGGCAGGGTGCCAGCCCACCGCAGGGTAAAAATGTACAATGCTCCAAATTTTATATCAGTTAACCTTGTCTCCAGTTGCACCTAATTGTTTCACCATGTATATAAATTTTCTAACTTGTTAGAAATTATTATCTTCCTGGATGAGTATGTTCAGGGATAAAGTCTCTGGTAACAATCTTGTTTCCAAATAGAACACTAATCCATTAGTATATGTCCACTTTTGATCACTGAGGGGTGAAGACTGACTGATGTTCATTGACTAGTTAAAAGCTTTATGATATAATAGAAAAGCCATTAATTTTCATCATGAACAAATATACTTTCATAGTTACACAGCAAAAGTAAAAGAAAGAAAGAAGATGAAATCTACATGAAGGAAGATATGTCCATGAAGCTAGGACACTACGATGAAGAGAAAAGAAAAAGTTTATTCACTATTGACTCACTCTGCAGCCTTGAGCAAGTCATTTATGTTAGATATGATAAAAATGTAGAACTATCAAAGGAGTTTCAGTAGACCTGTAAAGTGCCCTGGAATCTTGATAACGTTTAAAAGGTACTATACAAAATAAATTTTGTATGATTACATTTCTTCTTATAATTTTTTCCTAACATTGTGACCATTCTTTCTGTATACATTAAATGGTTTACTATATTTATATCTTAAATAACATTATCAAATATTTAACTGGCTTTGCTTTATAAATCACATGCAGAGAAAGCTTTTAACAAAACAAACAGAATCTCATGTATTTCAGAAATTCACAGAAAGTTATCTTCCATGGGTTAAAAAAGCACCAAAAATGCAGACAAGCCTTTTCTGATAAGAGTGGATGTGTTTTAAATCAATAGACAGCTCCTTCAGATTCAAGAGGTACTGTATGATTACAGCATGCCTATCATGTATAACTCTCATGAGGGGTCAAGGCCCTTAATGTGAAATGCCACCCAAGGATCCTTTTATCTACAGAGTTGATGATCTTTAAAAAAAAACCATGACATAATGCAAATGATCCTGGAACTATCCTCATTTGAACTCTGCCTTCAAATTACACAGAGTTAATTTATCAGCAAGAAAGCAGCTAAAGTCAATGACAGAAAATCCTTCACTCCAGCAGTGGCATCGAGCACTTTCACAAAGAACTGCATGCAAGTGATATGTGATAAAATCATTAAAAAAAAAATAAAGAAGTCACTTCATCAAGATTCTTTTCTTTAATTATTCTGTCTATTCACAATCTTATGATCAGGTTACAGATACTGACAATCATATATGTATATATTACAAATATTTACAAATACGCATATTTGGCACACACCTTTAGCCAAATAAACTTAGAACATCATAATATATAACAAATGTTCACATCTGTTCATATTTACTTACAGAAAGTGTGAGCATAAGAAAGATACCATGTTGTAAACAGGAACAGAACTGAAGCAATGCTAATACCTTGGGATTAGTAAAGTACCTATCTATCTATCTATCTATCTATCTATCTATCTATCTATCTATCTATCTATCTATCTATCTATCTATCTATCTATCTA
>JANRMT010062854.1:219732-253573 GCA_026402145.1 Polypterus bichir lapradei | reverse complement strand
CTATCTATCTATCTATCTATCTATCTATCTATCTATCTATCTATCTAATAGTCTCCCTCGTTTATCAAACATCTTATGATCATACTGCCTAGCAGAGTGTTTAACTGAGCTGTACATTTTATATAGTATACTTACACAACACACATAATCATTTCTAATTGGTTTCAGGTGATGGCATCAGTGTTACGGTGATTATTGCTGCCTTCTGATCCCCACAAACCAATGCCATGCTAGGTCATGTGATGCCTATAAATTGGTCTGGTAAGAGACAGTATGAGTGTACACATGACTGTGTCCTTCCAGGGACTTATGTTCAGGTGGCCATCAATGGTAGGGCAAAACCATGTCACCTTCATCCTGAACATAAAAATGCTAAGAAAAAAAGCAAAAAAACTGATCTTGGCATAATAAGAACCTTTTTGAGAACAGGTCATCCAGTGCAACAGAGCCTGTCCATTACTATTTGTGTAACTTCTGCATAGCATTGCCCAGTTCACTTCTGTTTCTGGTAAAATACAAAATAGTGAGTGATTTGACCTTATATTACAGATTTCTTCTAGTTATATAATTAATCAACTGCTTACAGATAATGATAGTATTCTGATGCCACAGACAGAAAGTATCATCAACACTCTATACTGAAGGTGAAAAAAGAAAAAACTTAAGTGCCATTGCTTGAGTAGCACCGCCACCTGGTGGTAGAAGTTAGTAACTAGCATCTTCAACTTATAACTAAACTTGTGCGCCTATACTATAAATAGAAGCTTTTGTTAGCTCAGTGCTCTATCTAATTATGCTGTAGCCTTTTTTGTTTGACAATGAATAAGTGGTATAACTAACTAAAGTTAGTAAAGTGGTATTTTTTAACTAAAAATATGCATCATCTAGAGTTAATCTAGTTGTGCACTTAAATAAATAATTACATACATAAATAAACAAGGAAAAGTATTTCCACGCTGAAAAAAATAGAAAAAAAATTCAGAGACAGAATTTTCCAGCTGTACAGCCTTAATCTGGAGTGCTATACAGCCAATTAATTTTCTTTTTTTCCATTGTACAGATATTTTTTACCTAATTTTAAATATGTATAGCTCTGTTCTGCTTTTGACCTCACTTAAACTACACTACTTGGCCAAAAAGAAAAGGTCACACACTTTAATATTTCATTAAACCAGCTTTAGAATTTGTCATGGCATTGGTTCAATGCTTATGCAATATCTTAACATTAACCCCTCTGTGAAGTCTTCTCTACCATATCCCAAAGACTTCTAGTGAGGTTAAGGTCAGGACTTTGTGGTGGCCCATGCATGTGTAAAAATGATTCTTCATACTCCCAGAATCACTCTTTCACAATCTGAGCCCAATGAATCTTGGCATTGTCATCCTGGAATATGCTCATTCAGTCAGTTCAGCTGACTTTGTTATATTGCTGCATAACATGCTGCATAACATCAATCGGGCCAATTAACACAGCCCTTGATCAGAACACTGCCTCCACAGACCTGTGCACTGGATACTATGCATGTTGGATCCAATGTGCCTCTCTTCTTACCCTGATGAGCACATCGCTCTGAAACTGGGTAAATCTGGTCTCATCAAACTATATTCCCTTATTCTATTGCTCTACAGTCCAATCTTTATGCCCCTTAGGAAAACTGAAGTCATTTTTTCCCGATTACAGATATGACAGGGTGCCTCGAGAGGAGCTCTGGCATTGTATGAGGAAGTCGGGAGTGGCAGAGAAGTACATAAGAGTTGTACAGGATATGTACAAGGGAAGTTTGACAGCAGTGAGGTCTGCGGTAGGAGTGACGGATGCATTCAAGTTGGAGGTGGGATTACATCAGGGATCGTCTCTGAGCCCTTTCTTATTTGCAATGGTGATGGACAGGTTGACAGACGAGATTAGACAGGAGTCCCCGTGGACTATGATGTTTGCTGATGACATTGTGATCTGTAGCGATAGTAGGGAGCAGGTTGAGGAGACCCTGGAGAGGTGGAGAAATGCTCTACAGAGGAGAAGAATGAAGGTCAGTAGGAACAAGACAGAATAAATGTGTGTAAATGAGAGGGAGGTCACTGAAATGTTGAGGATGCAGGGAGTAGAGTAGGTGAAGGTGGATGAGTTTAAATACTTGGGATCAACAGTACAGAGTAATGGGGATTGTGGAAGAGAGGTGAAAAAGAGAGTGCAGGCAAGGTGGAATGGGTGGAGAAGAGTGTCAGGAGTGATTTGTGACAGATGGATATTAGCAAGAATGAAAGGGAAGGTCTATAGGACGGTAGTGAGACCAGCTATGTTATATGGGTTGGAGACGGTGGCACTGACCAGAAAGCAGGAGACAGAGCTGGAGGTGGCAGAGTTAAAGATGCTAAGATTTGCTTTGGGCGTGACGAGGATGGACAGGATTAGAAATGAGGACATTAGAGGGTCAGTTCAAATTGGATGGTTGGGAGACAAAGTCAGAGAGGCAAGATTGCGTTGGTTTGGACATGTACAGAGGAGAGATGCTGGGTATATTGGGTGAAGGATGCTAAGAATAGAGCTGCCAGAGAAGAGGAAAAGAGGAAGGCCTAAGAAAGGTTTATGGATGTGGTGAGAGAGGACATGCAGGTGATGGGTGTAACAGAACAAGATGCAGAGGACAGAAAGATATGAAAGAAGATAATCCGCTGTGGCGACCCCCAATGGGAGCAGCCGAAAGAAGAAGAAGAAGACACTCAGTAACAAGTGGTTTACCATGAGGGGTCAAACAGGCCATATATTACATATTTTTGTGCGTAATCTATGGGTTTTTATGTGAACACTCCTGTCAAAATTTCTTTTATACCTTTTTATACTTTTGTGTGGAATGTTGCATATACACATTTCGGGCCTCTTTTTATGGATATGCAAGATATGTGAATCTGACCCCAGGTGATTTCCACATGTATTTAGGATGCCTCCCACAAAAGATATACCAGGCAAGACCTACTGGCAGTAGCCTCATTGCCAGTCCCAAGATGTCTTTCATGTGGCCTGGCAGCACCTTGGAATTCTTCATTAGAAGCCAAACTCCCTTGCTGAGGATAGGAAAGTCTGATTCAAACTCTGCAGCCAATTATCACTACAACTAGATTAATTGGTTTTAGTCTGCCAGAGTTCATGTGCATGAAATGAAAAAAAAAAAGAAGGAAAGAACTTACATGTTTTGTGTTGAAGATTATTAATAACCACTGTAATATATTGCACTCATAATGTTAAAAGTGCAGTATTTATTCGATCTGTAAATATAAAAAAAAAAAAGAATTAGTGTAAGCCACCATAATTTGGCATGCTCATAACAAATTTACTTATTAAATCATGAGATATAAGTACATATTAAACAAGAATAGTTGTGTCATATATGTGAAATATTAAAATGTGTGTGCTTCAATTTACATGTTTAAAAGTCTAAATATTCTTAATTTTAATATAAATTTGTATTTTTTACCCTAGTAAAGGATCAAAAATCAAAAATAACATCATATTCATAATCACTGACCTTGAAATAGTCAAAAATGATATGCCACATGCTTATATTTGAAATTTGTAATTTTTAACATTATGAGAGTGGCTTCTGAGAGGTCTAGGACCAATCAAATACCAAAAATATTATCATGTTTGTAATCAGCAACATCTAAATAGCATAAAACGACACTGCACATGCCTGCATTATCAGTCCCCATTGTTTCAAAGTCTTATGAAAAGAAGTAATTTTGACCCCTTGTATCCCATTAGGGTCAGGTGAGCTCCTCGGGTCACTTGATGTGACATGCACAATCAAATCCTTCTAGTCATTTTTTTGCAGAAGACACCTATTGTTTTACTCTTTATTACAGGGGTGTAATTTCCAGCACAAAATGTGGTCTAAAAATTACCTACGAATTAGGTTGTGTTGGTTCTAGAGGGATAAAAATAGGGATAACCCCAAAAATCTCAGCATTAAGACAAGTTGAACATTATATTATATGTGGTAGTGATATGTGGGGAACGAACGAACTTGTTCTTTTGTACTTGCCTTGGTCTCTGAATGAACGTACTGGTTCACTGACATTAAAGAACAAATCTTTTCGAGGCATGCACATGCACAGTCTAGAGCTATCATCTTAACTTTACCTAAATGGCTGCTGTTTTTGGAACATAGCCTATCAGTAAACTGTTTCAGTAAAACAGTCATGAAGACAACTAGCCAATGACTGACTTCATAGATGACACCATGCACCTCCCATTGATCGGTTCACTCTGACTGAGTGACTGTGACCATCTCAGTACACTAACTGATTGACTGAACCAGTATGCCGCCTACTGAATTGGAGAACCATTGCAAGTTGGTTCATGAACTGCAGACAAGGTACTCACAGTACAGTACAATGAAATAGTTAACCAAAAGAATCAGTTCATGTACTGAACAGAGCAACAAATTGCAGACAAGTGACTTGCAATACACTGAATCACAGTTCAGTTTACTGATGATATATGTATGGCAGATTGCATCAGAAAGGATGGGATAAAAAAGAAGTAAATTGTGGGAGATTAAAACTAAAATAATTTTATTTAGTCATATTTTTATGTTCTCACAGTTTTAGCGTGATGTGTGCACTATTCTAAGGTTGTATTTGTATGACTTTTTTAATATTGAAATTTTATTTATTGTCAGATTCAATACAGATTATTATTATATTACTATTATTATGTGTGAATTACTTATTTTGTTGCTTGCATTTTATGTAGTTCGTATGGTTTGGTAGGTAAAGTTGTTACACAGTTATGATACTATTCTACAGTTTAAACTAGAATATAGCTTGTTGTTTTTGAAGTGAACAAATCAGTGATTCTGAGATTCGAATCATTTTGGTGAACTCAATGAAATGAATCGAATCACTAAAATGAATTGTTTTGCACCTCACTAATGTAGTGGGGTACCGGTAAGTCAGTGGAAAAAAAGTGATTTCAAAACGTTCATAAAGGAGAAAGTAGGGTGAAATGACACCTTTTATTGGCTACTATTGTCTAGCCAATAAAAGGTGTCATTTCACCCTACTTTCTCCTGTTATCACTTCTATGGCTAACACGGTACAATACTCTACTGATATGGATATACAAAACGTTCATAAGTAATTCTTATAAACACACTATTTAATATGAGGTCCGTTATGTTTGCTTCACTTTGAGGTAATTTAAACCACGTATTTCATTTTGTCATAGCGCTGATTACCTACATTGCTGCAGTCGATCACTGTTTAATTTTCAGGAAATTGTTTTCTACATAAAACCAATAGCATGCAAACAGTAAGCGCTCTGTATCTTTAAGAGACTGCCGCTATGTCTTCCCACAGTGCAAAGCGTGGCCAGGAAGTTGTAGTTGTTTGGAGACATGTGACTGTCCTCAAAGCCGGAAGAGAAATTATTTTAGCTAGTAGAGTTGTGTTACCAATAAATGTAATTATTACAGTTTACAGTGTTGCTTTGGACATGGCTGGTCCAAACAGACACGATGATTTGTTCGACAGCATTTTGATGGCCGATGACAGGTAAGTGGCGTTAGCTGACATATGTTTTAACAGTTTCGCGAAACTGTAACAGCGTTCAACCGTGCAGTGTGACTTGTAGCATCTCATTTTTAAAATACTTTACCTGATAATTATTTTTTCTGCTCCTCATAATGATTTCGAAATAATTAATTTCGACAAGGCTGTAGTTAGATACTAATTTGCTAGTTACGTCGTTGCAATCGTACTTCACTCGTTTAAAAAGTTTTGTTTTTTGCGGGTGTGGAAATCTGTTAATTTGAATTCTAAGTTAATATATCCTGACCACACCGCGAGTTGTGAAATCAGCCATCGTGCTGGTTTAAAATTTCACTGCAAACGCTAAAGACCGAAAAGAGGATGAATCCAGTAAATACAGTGGGATCCGTTGATTTAGTTTTAAGCTAGAGCAGGGGTGGGCAAAGTCATTCCTGGAGGGCTGCAGGTTTTTGTTCCAACCCAATTGCTTAATAAGAATCACTTATTGTTCTAGAAACACTTCTGCTTCATTTTAGTTTTCTCCCTCACTAAGATTTTGAACCCTTATTGCTTATTTAAGTCTTAACCAGCTGCATTCTCGGTTTTTAATTGCACCTTATTAGCAATAAGATGCAAATGACAAAAGAAACCAGCAGTTATCCGTTTTGCTTGTTCCCTTTTACACCTGTGTGTATTTATCGTGCACTATTTGGTTTAATTAAATACTTGGAAGGAAAGAGAAGAGAAAAAAATGAAGGGTTGAGAATTACCCATCCGTTTTACACTTCAAAGTATTTGGATGACATCCTTAGAATGGAAAAAAAAATCTAGGATATGAGAATGACTTGACATAGCAGAGTTAAAGCACTAACAAGCCATGAAATGTAATTATTGGCAAGGACTGTTTTCTAATTAAGCAACTGGGTTGGAACAAAAACCCACAGCCACTGCGGCCCTCCAGGAATGACTTTGCCCACCCCGAGCTAGAAGAATGTTGGAGTCTATTCACTTACTGAAAATACAATATCAGACTCCTTGAAGATGGGGGAACACGGACCTTCTGCACGTCTGGCGTATTGCTTAGGGCTTTGTAACCATTGTTTGGGAGTTTTACATACCTGTAAATGAACTACAACTTATTTTAGGTAAGCAAAACGCTTTCACACTAACTCCGTACCCTCCTGAAACTGGAGGAGCTTCAATATATCTGATACACCTGAAGCAAAAACCCTGCCAACATTTAAGAAGTACCTGGATGAGCTATTGAGGCAAATTAGCTAAACAAACGAGTTCAGTGGATTGAATGGTATCTTCGTTTGTCGTACTACTTAGGTTAAGGTTAATGGTTGCAGGGAGCAAGTGTTAACGGTTTTCGAACTCAAGACGGGAACAGACTCGATAGGACGAGATTCATTCTGTCTCTCTCCACACATTCAGTCTGGCATAGTTTACAGCAATGGTTCCCAAACTCGGTCCTGGGAAACCCCACCCCCTGGCTGCAGTTTTTGGTCCAACAAACTTCTGTTTTTCATTGGACACATAATGTCATTAAATGATTCATCATTTCCCACTTTGTGTTTGGGCGCAATGTAAAAATCACAAATCTAAGTTTGGTAGATTTTTTTACTAAAAAGTACTAAGCAGTTATATGGGAAATGTGTTTTTTATCCATCCATCCATTATCCAACCTGCTATATCCTAATTACAGGGTCAAGGGGGACACAGCCAACACAGGGCTCAAGGCAGGAAACAAACCCTGAGTAGGGCGTCAGCCCACCGCAAATGTGTTTTTTATGTTAACAGTATTTTCGTCATGATTTACAGTCTGCATTTCCAGGTATTCTGGTTATTTAATTGATTACAGTATTTACTAATTATTGGGTGTGACTCTGAAGTAGTTGCAGCTTTCCTCATCCCAGTGTCTGCTTTGCTTGTTGTTGTCATTATTAGGGTTAAATAAAGAGAACAAACTACACAGAAAAAGGGGAAGTAATAGGAAAACAGTAAAAGACAATTAAGCATTTATACATTTAGTGTAAATACATTTCTACGTGTGCTGTAAATGTAAAAACCATACTGCTGTGGTATTCTGAAAGTAGAGTAAGAAAAGTGAAAAGAAGACTAGCTGATTAAATGAGATCAGTTGTTATTAAGACTAATTGTGAATTTGGTTGGAACAAAAACCTGCAGCCACAGGGGTCTCCAGGACCGAGTTTGGGAACCACTGGTTTAGAATGATCCGTTAACACTTTGTGTCATTTTGGATACTGTTGAAAAATATGTGTATCAGGAGATTAAGTAAACTTGCTGTAGAACTTTGGGTGTATCACTTAAAAGCAATGTCACAAGTAACTGGTCACTACTTAATGTTTCAAGTTCCTGGTCTGAAATTTATTCAGATTGTATGACTCTCATATGCCAGTCTTTCAATAATCCTAGGAGCAGTTTTAAGCTGATGGTTTAGTTCACAGTGATATCTGTTGCGGTTAAGTATACTGTATAATACAACTTATTTTTTATAGTGCTTTTCACTGAATGCAGGTGTAGAACTCTGTGAACATATTCTTAGGCAAGATGCAAGCATAGATTATCCTAATTACTAAATATGCAATTATTACTTATGAAAATGCAGGTTTGTTATAACACAAAGAAAACAAATTAGAATCTGATTAAGCATAAATGGAAACCAAGAATATCTGTCCATTAATTAATTGTTGAACTATAACCAGATAACTGTGGAGGGTATTAATATTGTTAAAGATAAAATCATAGACAAAGTCAGACATGGTGACAGTCCTGGGATCTCGGCCAGTTAGCTGCCTACCCTGTCCTAGGCATTGTATAGTTCAGTCTGCTGGCCGCTCAAACTGAGGAGAGAATCTTTTTATTCAGTGATCTCAATGCACCTTTACCTGAGATGACGTTTCCATATGCAGGAGAGCAGCTTAGCAGTAAAGCAGTGGCACCAGGTGCCATATCCAGATACTAACGAGAAGCAGAGTAGAGGTAGGTTAGTAATGGTTCATAGATATTGTATTACTTAACATTTCTGTACAAATGACTAACAAACAGAGATGCAGAGCATACTGATAATTGGTAGGGTATGCTAGACAAATGTACAGTAATCCCTCCTCCATCGCGGGGGTTGCGTTCCAGACCCCCCCGCGATAGGTGAAAATCCGCGAAGTAGAAACCATATGTTTGTATGGTTATTTTTATATATTTTAAGCCCTTATAAACTCTCCCGCACTGTTTATAAATATTCCCCGCAGCGTTATACAGCATAATCCCTTTGTATTCTCTTAGATATTAGGTAAGATTCATTGAAATTATGTATATAAACACACACTGTTTATATACAGTAAAACCTAAATATTATTTTAAAGATATTGAGTGTCTCCGATATCACATATGTTACAGCCATTATGATAGACAGGTCACCAGCAATAAATACGTACATTGCAAGAAAAATAGTATACAGTAAATGTATTAATTATTTATGGTTACTCACCAACAATGACACGATGACTTGTCCGATAACAATGAGTTTAATTTTACTGCACAACAAAGGAGAGCGTTACAGCCCTTGTAAAGGAGCCACTTCAGGCGATTGTGTAGCACTGCCGTTGTTCTTCTTCTGGCAGTCTTCAATCCAAATCCCTAAAGCAGATTCCATCCAGACTACTGCCTTATTACATCCACTTACAACTCGTTTTGCACCCTGGTTAAAAGGACGCTGCAGCCGTAGATCTTATATTCCTTTCCTACTTTTTAAATAAAAAGAATCGTAGCCTTCAACAAATCCAAAACGTTTACCTTTTCGGCAATCGTTAACATCTTCTTCTTGCGCTTGGGCACGGCACCTGAAGCAGTAGCAGATTGTTTTGGAGCCATAATGAAGGGCTTGACTATGCACAAAGATAAACACTAAAGAGCACAACTCTTTACACAGCGAAGCACGTTGATGCTGAATGAGTGAGATGAGACTTCCTGGTTAACACTGCATAGCTCCTGCGTGCTCTGATTGGTTAGCTTCTCAGTCAGGAGAACTTAACTGCGTGCTTTGATTGGTTAGCTTCTCAGCCATCCGCCAATAGCGTCCCTTGTATGAAATCAACTGGGCAAACCAACTGAGGAAGCATATACAGGAAGTAAAAAGACACATTGTCCGCAGAACCCGCGAAGCAGCGAAAAATCCGCGTTATATATTTAGTTATGCTTTCATATAAAATCCGCGATACAGTGAAGCCGCGAAAGTCGAAGCGCGATATAGCGAGGGATTACTGTACTGACAAATACAAAATGTGGGGACAAATCTGGCATCTCATATATTAGCAGTCAGATCATTCAATAGCTTCATGGCCCTGCAACCAAAAGCTTGACCTCACCGTGTTATTTTATTATCCTTGGAATCTTAAATAGGCTGACATCTTGAGATCTCAGTTTGTATATGCTCTGGTTTGTATGTAATGATTAGTAAGCAGAACCTTGGCCATTTAAGGCATTATATGTGAAAAGGAGGATTTTGAGATCTGCTCTAAGCTTAACTGGGTTGAATGTGCAAGGACTTGAGAACAAGTTGTGTTTTTGTATTTTCTGGTTCTTGTAATAATTATTGCAGCACCATTTTGAATTAACTGAATGCTTCATTAAAATTATTTGAACAGAAATTGCATAACACATGTGTCCGTCCTATTAGAAATAAATTCATGAATTTATTTTCCAATATAATGCATATTTAGAAAGCCTTAATTTTCCAATATTTTTAAGATGGAAAAACATGTTTTGGATAGTTTTGCAATTTGTGTTTTAAATGACATGCTAGTGTCAAAGATGTCTCCAAAACTGTGTTGATTCAGTAAAAGTAATTGTAATTCTAACTGAATTGCATCCAAAATTTTGTTTTACATTTTGTGATTCGGGATTGTTTGATATTTTTAACTGTAATGTACAGTTGCTTGCAAAAGTATTCGGCCCCCTTGAACTTTTCCACATTTCGTCACATTACAGCCACAAACATGAATCAGTTTCATTGGAATTCCACGTGAAAGACCAATACAAAGTGGTGTACACGTGAGAAGTGGAACGAAAATCATACATGATTCCAAACATTTTTTACAAATAACTGAAAAGTGGGGTGTGCGTAATTATTCAGCCCCCTGAGTCAATACTTTGTAGAACCACCTTTTGCTGCAATTACAGCTTCCAGTCTTTTAGGGTATGTCTCTACGAGCTTTGCACATCTAGAGACTGAAATCCTTGCCCATTCTTTGCAAAACAGCTCCAGCTCAGTCAGATTAGATGGACAGTGTTTGTGAACAGCAGTTTTTAGATCTTGCCACAGATTCTCGATTGGATTTAGATCTGGACTTTGACTGGGCCATTCTAACACATGGATATGTTTTGTTTTAAACCATTCCATTGTTGCCCTGGCTTTATGTTTAGGGTCGTTGTCCTGCTGGAAGGTGAATCTCCGCCCCAGTCTCAAGTCTTTTGCAGACTCCAAGAGGTTTTCTTCCAAGATTGCCCTGTATTTGGCTCCATCCATCTTCCCATCAACTTTGACCAGCTTCCCTGTCCCTGCTGAAGAGAAGCACCCCCAGAGCATGATGCTGCCACCACCATATTTGACAGTGGGGATGGTGTGTTCAGAGTGATGTGCAGTGTTATTTTTCCGCCACACATAGCGTTTTGCATTTTGGCCAAAAAGTCACCACCTTCCACATTTTTGCTGTGTCCCCCACATGGCTTGTGGCAAACTGCAAATGGGACTTCTTATGGTTTTCTGTTAACAATGGCTTTCTTCTTGCCACTCTTCCATAAAGGCCAACTTTGTGCAGTGCACGACTAATAGTTGTCCTATGGACAGATTCCCCCACCTGAGCTGTAGATCTCTGCAGCTCGTCCAGAGTCACCATGGGCCTCTTGGCTGCATTTCTGATCAGCGCTCTCCTTGTTCGGCCTGTGAGTTTAGGTGGACGGCCTTGTCTTGGTAGGTTTACAGTTGTGCCATACTCCCATTTCTGAATGATCGCTTGAACAGTGCTCTGTGGGATGTTCAAGGCTTTGGAAATATTTTTGTAGCCTAAGCCTGCTTTAAATTTCTCAATAACTTTATCCCTGACCTGTCTGGTGTGTTCTTTGGACTTCATGGTGTTGTTGCTCCCAATATTCTCTTAGACAACCTCTGAGGCCGTCACAGAGCAGCTGTATTTGTACTGACATTAGATTACACACAGTTGCACTCTATTTAGTCATTAGCACTCATCAGGCAATGTCTATGGGCAACTGACTGCACTCAGACCAAAGAGGGCTGAATAATTACGCACACCCCACTTTGCAGTTACTTATTTGTAAAAAATGTTTGGAATCATGTATGATTTTCGTTCCACTTCTCAAGTGTACACCACTTTATATTGGTCTTTCACTTGGAATTCCAATGAAATTGATTCATGTTTGTGGCTGTAATGTGACAAAATGTGGAAAAGTTCAAGGGGGCCAAATACTTTTGCAAGCCACTGTATCTTAAAAATTTCAAGAACCCATTTTATTTATCAGTACAGATTATCTTCTCTTCCAATGTGGCAAGATATGACGTTTTATGATATTATTCATTTTAATATTGTTTAGATTCCGTGGGGAGGGCTACATGGAAGGTTTTGAGGAAGGTGAAAGAATTGGAATCATTGAAGGGAGATGCCACGGGGCAGTTCATGGTGGAAAAATTGCATCTGAGGTAAGCTTTGTATTAAAAGTGAGATTATGCAGCTGTGGTATTGTGTTGTAAAGCCTTAGACATCAGAACATTTTTGAACGTTTGTATTTTTTAGAGGTGTTTGCTCCTTGCAACACAATAATGGAAACGGCAGGTTCATCAGAACAATGATATTTGTTTTACACTAATGTCATTGGTTATTGTATATTCTTAGTAAGGAAAAACTGGTGTTTTTGTATTCTAGTACAATCTTTCCTTTTAATATGTTTGCTAGTTTAGTCATTCTTCCACTCCAGTTGCTAAATTATGTAAGAACTTAATTTCAGCAATATGACAGTGTGCCACAGACCACTTTGTTTCATCAATTGTTGATGATTGAGACAAATTACCAGTTAAGTAATAATAACTTCATTTATTTTGTCATCTCAAAAAAATCTGATTCACCAATAGCAGTTTTCATGGTTTTCAAATACCCATTGAATGATCATGTATTTCTGTTTATTTTGGTATTTAAAAGTGTGCTTTTCCTTTTTAAACAGGTGGCATTTTACTATGGTTTTGCTTTTACCTGGAAATGTCTTCTTCAGAACAGCACTGATGTAAAAGCTGGGTAGGTGAACAAAGTGTTACTTACTTACTTAAATTGCAAATGTTTAGTTAAGTGTTTTAATAAAGATACTTTGTAGTTAAAATTTCATATCAAATAGGTAAATACACTGTCCTAGATTGTTATCTTCTTTTCAACTAACGCTGCCAAGGTAGGCATCAGGTTCATGCTACACTGAATTGGATATGTGTGTTGGATAGTGGGATGAATAATTAGTTAAATTTTCCATGCAGAATGTTTCCTTGTCTAGATGAAGATAGAAGAGGTTTGAATAAAGCACACTTAGGTTTAACGGATTATTATTTTAAAATTTTTGCATATGTGTTGAAATTGATATTCAATGTATACTTTTTCACTTATAATTTACTGCAGTTTTAACATCTTGCTAAATGAATTATTGTATTGCTGGAGGGTCCGAGTATATATTGTGGGTAGGTTATGTATACATTTCTATTTGTATAAATAAGAATGTGTTTAATCTTCTAGTATATTGTATAGTATATGGGTGCATTTTTGCTAATAGTGGACTTTAATATGCCCTAGAAAAAGACTGAAGACTTTAGAAACACTTATTGGAATGATTCAGAGTTTTTCACACAGTGACCCAGCTAGCACAACACTACAAGATGACCTTGACAAAGTCCGGTCCAAGTTCCGACAGGTATAAGTATCTTCTAGTTACTAAAAAATTTGAAACAGTTCTTAATTAATGTACTTTCCACATTAGGATTGTATGATAATTTATTTTCATTTTCATCAGGAGATTATTATGACGTTGTGTTTTCTTTATATAAAAAAATCAAATTAAATGGATCAATTTGATCTTATTTGTTTTGATATTCTCTTACAGTATTTGTTCAAAATTTGGTCCTCCCTTCCCTAATTGCTATTGAATGTGATTACCCATCTGGAATGTTTAAGGACAGTGCTTTGTTAGTGAAGAAATTTACTACAAAATGTATATTGCAGATTATTGCATGTAATATATTTTGGTGAAATGGCAAAGAATAAATGAGGCATTTTGGTAACACTTTGTTAATGTAATTTAAGCAAACAATTTGGGAAATGAATACAGAATAATATCTGTATTAATATATAGGGAGATGTTTTGGGTACGAAATAAGTGTTTTTGATTTTGTCTTTTGGACTGTAGTGTAAAAAAGTTTTTGACTGGTGTAGGGTGTGTTACTGAGTAGGTTGAATTTAGAAGTAGGGTACAGGGCCGTGTGCAAATTCTAAACAGGGATGCAAGAAGTAACCCAAAGTGAAGAGTTTATTTTTATTGAGTAGCACCAAACCTTCATTCTGGTAAGTCTTTATGTGTTTGTTTGGTAAAAATCTCCAAACTAAAAATAAAATACAGTTTGTAATAAACTCTTTATGATATCAAATGAAATAAGAATGTTTGTTTTCTCGCCAGGGCTACCCAGAAAATTTTTTCTTTGGTAGTAATTTAATTGTAAAATTGTCACCATATGCTCTCAAGCCAATATCACATTACAGAACTTTTAATCAGAGGGCATGTCAAACTTGACGACTGTGGTTGCTAATTCTGCCACTTGATTGTCCGATTACATGACTAGAAATCACAGAGTTATTAGATCATTGCGTGATGACTTTCCAGCACTGTTTTCACTTTTTCTGACAGCCAATAATGTGCTGTTTGATGGAGCCTGTGCCTGTTTGAAGTCTTTACAGGTAGGGTGAGTTCAACAGTTACAATCTCTGACAGCCCCCAACCCCCTTTCTGTCAAACAGGAACAAAACATCCTTGTTCCTTATTGCTCAAAGTTGCATTATATGCATTTTACTTTAGTGTGAGTGGTCGTTATCAGCTCCCGCTCGCGCACATACACAAACCTGCCAATTCATCATAAGACCACATCAAACCCGTGTGAACACACCTCACAGTTTTGTAATTGACTGGCATTGTAAAACCCAACATACACACATTTCTGAATATCTTATGGTTTAAAATGCATAGCACAGTATAACTTCATTTTTAAAGGTCAACTGAGCTTGCGACAGAAAGGCAATTAGTTTGTGATACTGCAGTAGTAAACAGGACGTTCCAAATTAATTACAGAATATTTTACAGATATTTCCTCCTTATTTTGACTACAGGAAAATATTGCAAAATTGTTCAGGTAATACTTAAGATAAGGATATTTTATCTAGGTTAGTAATAATTCAGCATTTTTGTATTTACCCTATAGCATAAGTGAACCCATTGGTCAATTGTATCTCTTTTTGTTCCTTCTGCTTAACAAGTGTGTAACAAATTTTGATATTGGCCACGGAGGTGGGTTTCTTTTTCCCAAAAAATAATTTATTTCTGTAATCTAATAAGGTGTGAGGTATGTGTGTGATGGGTGTTGTAAATTGATATATGTAATTAAAGATAAAATTCTTGCATTTTTCAGGTTTGTTCTCTTTTTAGTATCCCTGCAGACTTCAGGCAGTGCTTTGAACATTCTGGAATGTCTTTCTGACTTGAAATCTATTCTGCAAGATCAGTATAAGCAATCTGTCTTAATTTGTGTTTCATCTGGCCTTCTGATGCTCAGGTAATGAGTAGCAAGACTGCAAAAATAGAGATTTTCATTGAAGATGTGAATTCGAGAGTGGAAACCAAATGTTTTTAATTCTTTAATATGGACTATTCAGAAAGAAAACAATTTGCAGAGAAACATACTTGTGTACCTTTAGTCTGATACGATTATTTATTTCTTATGCACAAGTATCTTAATATAACTTTTGTGAAGTTAATGTAACTTGAACTATTTTCTGTTTTATAAATATTTTTATTAAACTAAATTGAAAAATACTATTGAAATATCCACTTTCAAATGTTCTGTCATTTTACTATCAGCAAATGAGTATATGTATGACAGTAGCAAAAGGATCTCAGATGGTACAAAGATTTGGTCTGTTCCTGAGTCATCTGTTTTGGACTTCACCTTTTTATTTGCATTGTGTGCTGCATTCATGCAATGCTACTTTACACCTCTGCACAGTCAGACATGCCATGCTTGATACTCTAATAAAATCAGCCATTGTGCACTTCTATACTATTGAGCCACTTTTGCCTAAGTTAAATCAAGGATGTTGAAGCCACTTCTTACTGGCTTATTTTTTCACAACTGCATTGGATTCTAGCATATTGTGGTGTTCTTGCTAACTCCAATGATATGCAAGATGGAAAGGTGGTTGAACATTAACTAAATGATACAGTCGGACCTCGCTATGTCGACCTTCCCTAAGTCAAAAACCTCCCTATTTTGTATGCTCGTTAGTCCCCGGCCGAATTCCCATAAGACCAATGTATTTAGATCCCCTCAACTCGAAAACTTTTCGGCTCCCAACCTCCGTTAGTTGAATTTTCTATGGCCTTTGGGTTATTATTCTGAGGCTACATTTCAGAACACGTAGTCCAGAAAACCAAGAAAAGGGATGCAAAGTCTTATCTTAATGCATTCCACAAGGGATTAAGCGACTGTCTGAGGGTAGGGCGTCTATTTTGAGACCAAAATTGTCTGAAAACTAAAGAGAGTGGCTGGAATAATCCGCGTCCCTTCGGTGCTCCATGAGTCATAACCAACCGGGTGGCGTCTGGAATTTCCAAATTGTCTGAAAAAAGACGTTTTTAACCCATTTTCCCTTCACCTTTGTCAGTCTCTTGTCAGGAGGATCCTTAAATAGTGTTCGTGTCTGTGTGCTTCTCCATAGTTTCCCGTACAGTACGTGCCCCGAAAATGGCAACTGGTAAGCGTAAGCTTAAAACGTTGTCAATCGCGGAAAAAGTTACCGTCATCAGAGCCGTTGTAAAGAGCGACAAGAAGAAAGTGGAAATTGCAGAGCAATTCGGCATTCCCACAAGTACACTCTCCACTTTTCTAAAGGAAAAAGAAAAGATTTTGAAACTGTACAGTGAGAAGTCATGTGGCCATCAGAAGAGGATGAGGGAATGTGAGGATCCCGTCATTGAACAATGCATTTTGAAATGGTTTGTGCAAGCGAGGGATAGGAACGTTCTTATTGATGGGAAGCTTTTGCAAGCAAAAGCAGAAGAATTTGCCAAAGAGTTGGGCCATTCAGAATTTAAAGCCAGCAATGGTTGGCTGGACAAATTCAAGAAAAGACACGGAATTGTGTTTAATAGGCTATGTGGCGAAAGTGCGCAAGTGCCAGAAGATGATTGCAGTCATTGGATACAGAAACTGCCAGAAATTGTTCAAGATTACAGTCCTGATGACATCTTCAATGCACTGGATCTTGAGAAAAATGTGTTTCGGTCCATTGACGAGATTGAGGAGATTGTCGAGCGAGATGCATCGGCACATCAACGCCAAACGAAGTTAACAGACTTTTTTTCTCTAAAGGTAACCTGTTTAATTACACTGTTCGATAGTACATACTGTAGATGCATGTACTGCAGCGCTTCCCGATTCATTTTACCCTCGCATCCCCTTGGTTTGAGAAGAAGTATGAAAAAATGAGTTCATAATACCTACGCAGCACTAAGTGCGCGTAAGAGCGGAAGTCATCCGTTTTAACAAGCAACGTATTGCACTGATATGAAATAGCCTGCCCATTTAATTATTTAGCAATGGATAGATAAATTAAGATTTTGTACAAATAATGTTTTTAATTTTTCTTCATCGATGGATTCTGCGAGCACCCCCAATCGGGAAGCGCTGATGTACCGGTATGTAGCCTACATGTATACATATAAAACGACAATATAATAAACTGTTATACTGTATAATAATTAAGCCAGAAAAATAATGTCCTTGATTAACCCGCGCCTATTACGCTGTTTTCCCTTACTCGTAAACTCTGTAAGTCAAATTTTTTTTTGGGTCCCTTTTGAGTTCGATTTAGCAAGATCCGACTGTAATTAAAATACTTTGGTGTAGAATTGTCAAAAATAAATGTATGTTAAAATATAGATACCATGCCTATAAAGAGTATTCATCCCTTTGAAATTTTTATATTGTTATAGAACAACCCCTCTCCCCTCCCCAAAGAATCATGGTAAATCACATGATTATGTAACAGAGTTACATAGAACTTATTCCACAGATAAGCATTTACTTTGTTTGTAAATGTACTCTTTTATATTAAAAAAAAAAAACAAACTAAAAAAAAATAGTAGTGACAGTGGAAACTGTTGTGCATTTCCTTAAAGCACAGCTACCTGTAGTTGTCATTGATTGTGTTTATACATCGACTTTTTGATGTAAGTTAATAATTGCTTTGTAGAACGTTCCCATACAGTGTTTGTATGAATAAAAATCTGTATTGTGTACAGCGGGGAAAATAAGTATTGAACGCATCAACGTTTTTCTCAGTAAATATATTTCTAATGGGGCTATTGACATGAAATTTTCACCAGATGTCGGTAACAACCCAAGTAATCCACACATACAAAGAAATCAAAACAAGTAAGTCAATAAATTTAAGTGTAACAAAGTGGAATGACACAGGGAGTAAGTATTGAACACGCTTACTGAAATTTATTAAATACATAGTAGAAAAGCCTTTGTTGGTAATGACAGCTTCAAGATGCCTCCTGTATAAAGAAACTAGTCACATGCATTGCTGAGGTGTAATTTTTGCCCATTCTTCCACACAAAAGAATGTTCAAATCTTGAAGGTTCTGGGCCTCTTCTGTGAACTCTGATCTTCAGTTCTTTCTATAGATTTTCAGTTGAATTCAAGTCAGGTGATTGACTGGGCCATTGTAGCAGCTGTATTTTCTTTCTCTGAAACCAATTGAGAGTTTCCATGGCTGTGTTTGGGATCATTGTCTTGCTGAAATGTCCCCCCTCATTTCATCTTCAGCATCCTGGTAGATGGCAGCAGGTTCTTGCCAAGAATGTCCCGGTGCATTTCTCCATTCATCCTTTATTCAATTATATGAAGTCTGCCAGTACCATATGCTGAAAAACAGCCCCACACCATGATGTTCCCACCTCCAAACTTCACTGTTAGTATGGTGTTTATGGAGTGATGTGCAGGGCCATTTCTCCTCCAAACATGGTATGTGCAATGACATCCAAATAGTTTGGTCTCATCTGACCAGACTATATTCTCCCACTCTTTCATTGGTTTGTCTAAATGTTGTGCAGCAAATTTTAAATGAGCTTCAACATGCTTTTTCTTCAGCAGTGGAGTCTTGCGTGGTGAGTGTGCGTATGGCCATAGCGGTTGAGTGCATTACTTATTGCTTTCTTTGAAACAACTGTACCTGCTAATTCCAGGTATTTCTGAAGCTCTCCGCGAGTGGTCCTTGGGTTTTGGCTAACTCTTCGGATTATTCCTTTGACTCCTCTTGTCAGAAATCTTGCGAAGCACAACTGGTCGTGGCTGGTTTATGGTGAAATGATGTTCATCTCACTTCTAGATTTTGGCCCAGAAGTTTAGAAATACATCTGTAACTAATGCCATCAGTATGGTTTGCAACAGTAAGGTTGCGCTGGTCTTGAGGAGAGCTCTTTTCTTTTACCCATAATGAGATGCTTCTTCTGTGACACCATGGTAATGAGAAACCTTTTTATAGGCCATCAATTAGGACTAAACCAGCTGATATTAATTTGCACTGACAGGGGGCAGGATTGCTTTCTAAATCCTGACAGATTTCAGCTGGTTTCTTCACTTTCCATCCCTTTTTGCACCACCTTTTCTTCATGTGCTCAATACATTTTCCCTGTGTCATTCCACTTTATTACACAACTTCATTTATTGACTTATTTGTTTTAATTTATTTGTATGTGTTGATTAGTTGGGTTGTTACTGACATCTGGTGAGAATTTCATGTCCATAGCCCCATTAGAAATATATTTACTGAGAAAACTGTTTATGTGCTCAATAATTATCCCCACTGTATTTGTATAAACATTTTAATTTCATATGCCCTTTAACCAGTATACTTAATGTGAATGCACCAATGCTATATTTAGTATGCAGGTTTACTTATTTAGTATTGTTGCTTTCACGTTAATTACATTGGTTTACTCATCTTTTTCTTTCAAGTCCCTTTGTCCACTTTTCTTTGGTTTGGGTGCATTCTGATGTGAAAGCAGATATTTTTGTGTGATCCTCTGACTACTTCCCTTGAAACATTATGGATTTGTCTTTTAATCCTCATTATCTGGTGGTTGTCCATATTTTGTCCACCTGCCCAAATCTCCTCGGCCCTTTCTCTCCTCATTTTGTGATGTGTTATCTTTGTCAGTCTTTTCCATCAGCCCAGCTCTCCATAACTTAATCTTTTCCAACTTCATGTTCCTCTATCATGTTCCAGTCCCATACTCGCCCTCTGTGTAGCATTTATAGAAACTGCCGCAATAAAAATGAGATTTTTAGAAATAGTTTTATGTAATCAAGACATCTCATATTTTAGTAATGTTATTCGCATACTGTTGTGAAAAGGCTTTTTGACTTTTTTAATTTACAGAGTGTGCATTAATGATTATTCTGGTTAAAGTATGTCAGTTAGTGGAGAATGTTACATATTTCTCTAGATACAGTTGAGCACTTTTTTATAACATACACTTGAGACACTATTACATAAAAGAGTTTCTGTCACAGAGTAATATCTGCTGTAGGCATCCAGAACAAAATGTAGAAAGAAATTTTATAATTTTTTTTTTCCAGCTGCACAAACTTCTGTGACTACCAGCATTAATTACAACATTATTGTATACTTTAATCAGGTTAATAATTTATTAACACTGTAAATCGCTGCATTTTCCATAAAACCGTGTTTACAGGGTGCTTCTAGTTAGGCACATACACTTTAGTGTAGCTAGGTTGTGTGGCAGCAGTGTCTTGATAAGTAATTAACAACACACAAGCAGCATGGTTGCTAAGCCAGAATTGTGTTATTGTATACACTCGATCCAGCTTGTGTTGGAGATGTTCTAATCTGTAAATCTGGCGTTTAATGTATGTGCCTTACAGCAATTAACAACAGAAATTGCATTGCAGAGTGACAGCATTATAAATATGGATGAGGTAGTAAGTATGGTAGCACAGTGGTAAGCTCTGCAGCCTCACACTCCTGGGTCTCATTTCCTGCTCTTGTGACCATCTGTGGAGCATGTGCACCTTTTCCATGTTTGCACAGTTTCCTACAGACATTTTGATCAACTCCCAAACCTTTTAAGGCCTACATGTTAGGTTAATTGTCTGAACTTTTGTAAGTTAATTTAAGTAATTGCTATTCTTTATTTAGCAGATGCGTTATAGTCCAGAGTGATTTACAAAAGCAAACCATAGTCCATCCATATAATTTAAATGATTACAAAGTAATGAGAAACAGATTAGAATGAGTGTAGTAGCACAGTTCGTCTCCATGCTAGATGAAAAGCTCAAATAAAACAATAAAACTTTGCTTGATGTGTCATTAAGTTGGTACCACTGCAGTCCTGATCTGCACTCTTCAGGATGTGAGGACTGGGATCAGATTGCACGGCTTGGGCACAAGGACTGAGAAGCATCCTCTAGTTGTAGCTCACCTGGTGATAAAACACTTATTACATGGTCGTGTAAGGAGAGCCATGCAGAGATGTTTGGAGCCATAAGCCAGAGTACCTGCTGCATCTGGAAGCCAGTGGATCAAGTCAAGTAAAGGAGTAATGGGAACAAAACAAAGAATAGAAGGCACCAGTTATGCAGCTACTTTCTGAAGGAGCTGGAGCGGTCTTCTAGCTGTTTGTGGGGAGCTCTGCTTGGAGGCGGCAATAGTGTGTTACAGCAAGTGCTTAAGTGAGTTTCATGGTGTAAGTGGTAAGGAACAGTCAGAACTTGTGAATATACTGAAATAGAAAACAAGATTGGGGTACTGAGAAAATGGAACAAGTGGGAATCAGGTAGGGTCACTGCAAGATTTTTTTTTTTTTTTTACCATTAGCTGATGAGAAGAGGGTGATGTCATAAAGGACAGTGCTTTTAAAAAGATGATGGGTGCAGAATTGGATAAGTTAATTAATCCCAGCTCTGATATGTTTAAGCTGCCCTTGAATGGGTACGAAAAAAATATGGTTTGCAAAAACAAATAATGGATAAATACTTAACAGTCCCTAAAAATGGAAGATTGGGCACAAATGCACTATTCAAAGCTGATATACTATTTGAATGCTGAACTGTGACAAAATTCTGTCAATGCAGTTTTAGTAATATAAAAATCTGGAAAAAAAATCCATCTGGATGAGTACTTGCACCCCACCACCTAGCAGCCAAGAGAGCTGAGCCTGAAATGGCTGTTTATACTGTGTGTGTTAAGACAACTGAAAAGATGTAGCAGACACTGGCCATGTTTATTGTAGAACAGAGTTAATGAGTTCTTGCTGAATTCTGGGGAAAAAAAAAATATGGAGAGTATTTAAGTTTTTCCTCTTTTAAATAATACTTTCCCATTGAGTTATTGCAGGTGTCTTTGTGCTTTCAACATAGTATAGTAAAACACAAGAAGTATTTCATTGTGCAGTGCCATCCCATATTCTCTGAATACTTCTGTGAGAGGCCTGTGTGTGATTTTAGAATTGTGGTCGTCTGACATATTTAAATGCTTCTATTTAATCATTATACAAATACGTAACTTCCCTCTGTGCCTGCCCTGGATACGTGGGTTAGGATGGATGAGTGCATGGATAAGTAAATAACACTTTTGGGCTTCAAAATAATCTTAATTACTATATCCTGCCAGTTGAGCTTTATTTTAAGGTAACCTAAACATGCTCTGTATGAGCAGTTAGAAAGGGAACTAAAAATGTGGCAGGGTCCCTCTAGTGACTTCAGTGTGGAACTGCAGTTGAGTATTCAGAAACATGTAAATGAATTTGGAACAAACTACTCCTCTCAGTCATTGTGCACACGCTGGCCATCTAGCAAGCAATGGTGTAATTGTTTAACTTTTTTCTTTATCTCATGTTTTGTTATTAAAGATACATGTAGTTTTTGGACAGTGACACAATTTTCATAATTTTGGCTCTGTACATCACCATAATGGATTTGAAGTTAAGCGACTATTATGTGCTTGAAGTGTAGACTTTCAGGTTTAATTTAAGGGGTTTACCAAAAATATTATATGAGCAATTTAGAAAAGACAGCCATTTTTTC
The DNA here is from genome assembly GCA_026402145.1 of Polypterus bichir lapradei. Lineage (NCBI taxonomy): Eukaryota > Metazoa > Chordata > Cladistia > Polypteriformes > Polypteridae > Polypterus > Polypterus bichir. The sequence continues at coordinate 230,594 of JANRMT010062854.1, read as the reverse complement.
TGCATAGCCAACCCCCCTATTTCCAGTGTTCTAGGTATGACCCCTACACCTTGTTGCATGCAATTTTCCTTCCAGGTCATCCAGTTTTTTTCCCCAGATCACCCAAGAGGTGTTGGTTAGGTTGACTGGAAGTTCCAAATAAGCCCTGTGTGAGTGTGAAACATGTGTGGACCCGTCAATGGATGCGTATCCTGTCCAGAGTTGCTTTCTACCTTGCCTGGTCAGAGCACTCATGACCCACACTTGGATGAAGTACATTTGAGAATGTTATGTTAGGCTAATTGGGCCGTGGTAGTTGCCTTGCTCTATGTTGCCCCCCGTTTCTCTCCATGCTTACAGATCTGATTTATTAAAAAAAAAAAAGTCCAGCCAGACTTTGGATATTTTTCTCTAAAGCAACTAACTTGGGCATAGCCAGAGAGCCAAGGACTTCCCAAAAGACAAGAAAACTGATGATGCGCTGCCTGCGTGTCTGCTTTGATGACTGCTTGATTTGAGAAATTGGCTTGACTACTTTGCTGATTTAAGTGCTATTTTTCTGTAATGTTTAAGGCAGGGGTCCTCAGTTACGGTCCTGGAGGGCCGCAGTGGCTGCAGATTTTTATTCCAACTAGTTTCCTAATTAGAAAGCAGTCTGATAATGAAACTTGGTATTGAACTGTTGGGCTTGTTAATGCTTACATTCATCCAAAAGCAATTTTAATGTCCTCCCAAGACCTACAAACCTCCACATACGGATTAAGTGCAAGGCAGTTGCTTGCCGTTGCTGTGTTCAGAATGGGTCTTTGGAAAAACCATCTTACCCGCTGCTCAAAGGCAGTTAAAGGCGGCCATGACCAGGTGTGCTGAAGGCAGTTGCCGACCGTGCAACCACTGCAGTCAACACCATCGTCCACCAAAGATTATCTTCTTCATCAAGGCAGGAGAGAAACCCCACGCTCAGTCAAAATCAAGGGCTGGTCTTCTCACCACATCCTCTGACTGGCAGATCAGAGCAGATCTGGGCAAGCAGTTAAAATTTCCAGACGACACCACATAAACAACACTCAGCCCAGATGTGATTATCTTTTCACTGATCGTATTCAACCTCACAGTGCCCTGGGTGGAACCCATGGAAGAAGAGGGTAATGAATGAAAGAAACAAAGCAAAACACCAGGAGCTTGTAGAGGAGTGCTGGATTAGTGGTTGGTGGACTTTCTGTGAGCCGAGTGAGGCAGACTTGTTAGGGCTCTGCAGGGCACTGTCTTGTCCGGATAATAGGAACTGCAACAAGGAATGCTGTGACAAAAGTCATGGAGGAAGCCAATAGGTGACTATGGATCAAGAAAGCGGATCTGATGAGAGCCGGCATGTAATCAAACATGGCTGGTTTACCTGGGCAAGGGTATATGATTTTGAAACACCTGAGGACCCCAAGAACATAACTGATTAGGTAACCCAATGCATACAGAAGGTGTGTCTTGCAATCTGAACATGCAGGCTGTACTAGAGGTAAAAGATCTTTAGTTTTAAGGTTATGTTTTATTCACTTTGATTATATTTGTCAGTAGGGCTACCAAGATGGCAAGTGCTATTTTAATCTACATCTGTATGCGATTAAAAAATCGCACTTTAATTGCACTTTCATGTCTTTCACTTGACCTTGAAACCCTGGCAGAATCTGAGCAGGGTGTGACATTTCAAAATGGTGGTGTTCTCCTGGGGGGATGCTTCTTTTTAGTGGGTGAAACACCTTTAGTAGATGAGCAATAAAATGAAAGCCGGCTTATCTGTTTTTTGAGTCACCATTCGCAGCCTCATTCCTCAATTTGGATATGACATTTTGATCAGACACATTTAGTTTTGAAGGCACTTCACTGTAGTATTTCATGTTTAAATTCAATTTCATTGTCGTGCCTCCTCAGAATAGATTAGATTACATACAGTATAATGTATTAATCTCCAAGGGAAAAAGCAAAACTGCCTAATGACAGGGGGCAGAAATGATCCCCGGACGTGCTTCTTCTTATACCACAGAGGTATGAGTCTGTGGCTGAAAGTACTCCAAGAAAGCGCCTCCTGGAGGGGATGAGCAGAATCGTTCATTATGGCATCCAATTTTGCCTTCATCCTCTTTTCCAAAAAAGTCACCATAGTGTCCAGGGTCAGGTCTGGCTTTGGCTTTGTTCAAGAGACCACAGCATAGAACAGTACACTGGCTATAATTAACGGCAGCAAAGCTATATGAATAAAGTGTATCATTATTATTATCATCAGTCATGTACAGTATGCCATGATGGCTTGTAATCTTATTATCTCTAAAGAGTGTCATGTGGTGGTCCAAGTTGTTAATGTCGCTATGTAAAATTAGGATAGAATGAAGACTTAAGGGCAGCACGGTGGCGCAGTGGTAGCACTGCTGCCTCGCAGTTAGGAGACCCGGGTTCTTTTCCTGGGTTCTCCCTGCGTGGAGTTGGCATGTTCTCCCTGTGTCTGCGTGGGTTTTCTCCGGGCGCTCCGGTTTCCTCCCACAGTCCAAAGACATGCAGGTTAGGTGGATTGGCGATTCTAAATTGGCGCTAGTGTGTGCTTGGTGTGTGGGTGTGTTTGTGTGTGTCCTGCGGTGGGTTGGCACCCTGCCCGGGATTGGTTCCTACCTTGTGCCCTGTGTTTGCTGGGATTGGCTCCAGCAGACCCCCGTGACCCTGTGTTCGGATTCAGTGGGTTGGATAATGGATGGATGAAGACTTAAGCTGTGGTGGGCTGACACCCTGCCCGGGTTTTGTTTCCTGCCTTGCGCCCTCTGTTGGCTGGGATTGGCTCCAGCAGACCCTTGTGACCCTGTAATTAGGATATAGTGGGTTGGATGATGGATGGATGGATGGATAAATGAAGACTTAAAAGTGGCTTAAAGAGAAAAATACAAATTACTGGAATTAACACAGAGATTATGTAAATGCAAAAGTGTTCATGGGAAGTTGCTGATTACCTTAATTAGATAGATAGGAAAATTTGGCTTTTTACACAAGCACTTTAAATAATCCAATGAATAAAAAAGTAAAAATCTACACATGCTATCCTCTTAACAAAGAACAGAATGACAAAAATGAAATAAAACTTCTGACTTGGCAGTCATAGAGTCATAGTGAAGCCTCAGCAAACAAACTGACATTGGGCCATTATGTGGGCAAACATACTGGCCCCTTTGTGGGCAGCCAACAATGGCCCAATTGGGATTTACACATTGGGGCAACACTGTCCCCAAAACACTGGCCCAGTGTAGGCACACAGGCACGATGTCTAAATTTGCTAATGAACCTGGAAAAGTCCATCCATCCATCTTCTATACTCACTAATCCAGGGTCAGTTGCCAATTACATGGAGCCCATCCCAGCAAGCAATGGGTGCAGACAAGAACAGTGCCTGAACAGGACATCTGGCCATCACAGCCTGAACACACACACGCACACACGAGTCAATTTAGCCCCACCAGTCCACCTAACCTGCATGGTTTTGGACTGTAGGAGGAAACCAGAAAAGATACGGGGACAACATGCAAACTCCATGAAGGGAGGACCTGGGATGTGAACCCTGGTCTCCATTACTGTGAGGCATTGCCACTCCCAAAGAATCACACCTTACTGCTCCTTGCTCCTTTCCTTAAAACTTTCTTTAGTGTTTAGTTGTTTTTCTACCAATTAAATTACGTGTAATTATGAAGATTTACAATTTAATAATTAATAAGAAAGGGAATGTAAAAAAAAGTATTAATTGAAAACACAAACGCCCTTTGTGTTTATTGGTATGAGTCCAGATTTATTTATTTGTTTGTTACAACCCTGGACACGTAATCACTGTCAATAATGTACAACAAATTGTGCAATTGTAGCCAATATAAAAACAATACTTTTTTAAGGAGTTCAAATTTTTTATTTCAAAGTTTTACAAACAAAATCTAAAACCCACTGATACTCATTCTCTGAATTACTTGCTCAGTGACAACATTAAAAAGTGGGACTATATAAGGTAGTGGTTACACTGGCCAGCTTTACCAACTATAGGTCAATTAGGGCCTTACTGAACTTGTTCTGCCAGCGATGAACCGATTTTGAGCCACCAGGGGAATTTTGCTAAGGGGCACCTTGTAGCAGCCCCCACATTGGGCCAGTGCAATATTTAATTGGATTTACCAAGTCCAAACTGCCCATGGACTACACACTGGGAGCCAACTGTGTGCATGTTTGCTGGGCCAGGCGTATCGCCGTTGGTATAAAGGAGCCCCAGTAGCAGTTATGGGCACACTTCTGCTGGATATTGGGTGAAAGTCCTCAGAGTTAGTGTATCAGAGAGAGGATGTGCAGCACTGTTCATAACAGCACTCAGTCATTAACCTTGAGAGATAATCTGCATATGCTAATAAGTCTCTCTTATAAAAGATGATAACAAATTATTAATTTGTATTCGCACTAATAAATTCACCAAATTAATGAAATAGAAGGTTATGTTGAAAACCAGCGTCCCCAGCCGAGTTAACTCTAGAGGCCAACGCCGTTATTCTGTCCGCCATTTACTGGACAAGTGAAAAGTCATTACAGTCTGTGCGAGCTAAGCAAGTCTGTGACCTGAGATTTTAAACACGCTTTTCTAGCATTACTAGAATTTCCAAATAACATTTATAGAGATTCCAACATTTGTTTGCTTTACTTGCCAGCGTGTAACTGGGCTATGATGATACGCCATCGCGAAAAAAAATATATTATTCTCCGAAGTTTCATTAGATCAAAGGAAGGTGAGAGATCAGCCTGACCTCGGAGCTGGCTAATTTAAACAGAAACTTACCAGAGAGGCAATTTTGATAGATTGCTCAATGAATGTAGAAAACAACTTTTATTACAATATGAAAACAACTTGCTGGTTTGCACAGACCTGACAGACGGATGTGATCTCAAACCGGTCACTCGTCTTTGATTTTTAGAATTCGGGTTTGTATGTGAATACATTATAAAGGGTACGTTTAGGTTAGAAAATGTGTATTTAAATCGGAATAAGCGAGTCTCTTACCCGTCCGTATAGCGACCTCGGTATTTGCGCTTTACTTTAAAGGGATCGCGTACCAAAAAACGAAGTGGACTTGGGTTAAAGAATGAAATGCCTCGGGACTTTATTTTCCTTACTTTCCATAATCGTAATTCCATTTGGAAGCATGGAAAGTGACGCACTGCTCAGCGCTGTTGTCTCTCTGGTTCGCATGTTTTCTTTTTCCCCCGATGCTCGGCTTTCTCCCACATTCCATAAACTTGCACAGCAAGGAATGATTTGTGTAGGTGTGCGCATGACCGTGTCTATCGAAAGGCTATTTGCTTGTCTAGAGTTGGTCCCTTGTGCTCCAATAGTGCTCCGTTATGCAATGATAAGAAGTTATACAAATTGAGGTAAGGACACGCGTGTGAGTGAGCTGTTCCCTGCTTTGTGTTAGATGCTTTCAAAATAGGGGGCGACCCCAGTCATCCTGCAATTTATTAGGCGGACTTGGAAAACTAACGAATGAATACGATCGCAAAATATTGTTAAACTGAGCGAACGAGACAGGTCCGTTAGTATGTATAAAAAAAATAATTCTTACGCCACCTGCACTTTAAAAAAAAACACTTTCGTATTACTCTAGACTGAACAGTACGGGTCTGTCATCTTGACTGTTAAGCGCCGGATCCAATGGGATTGAGTGTGGGCTTGCGTGTCCTCCAAGATTGTTGCCCGCCTCCTTGTGACGTATGTAGTCGGACTTGCGATGGCTCTAACCATAGACATACAATATACAGTATAGATAGACACCGCATTCACTGTGTTGCCTAGTCGACACGATACGTCAGCGCGTCCGTCATATTGCGAGTGGCAAAAGTGCCATTTAAAGTAATACAGGTAGACGTGGAAACCGGGTTTTCTGATGGAAAAACATCAGTTTTAAAACAGTATCGTTTACATACAACAGGTCGTTTAAATGCAATTATTTATATCCATTTATACACTAATAATGGCAATTATTAAATAATAATACTACTACTACTACTAATAATAATAATAATAATAATAATAATAATAATAATAATAATAATAATAATTACTGTGTTATTATTAAATAATTCCTCCCATATAAGTAACATTTTTCGGACTACCTTCTTCCATCTCCGAAAACATTTCTAGACTTCGTCCTGTCCTTACGCAACACAGTACTGAAGTATCGGTTAATGCCCTAGTCACCTCACGTATAGGTTATTGTAATGCTATTCTATCTGGCATCCCACAAAAACGTATCCATCGCTTACAACTTCTTCAAAATTCTACTGCCAGAATAATAACCTGCTGTTCTAAATCCACTGAACATATTACACCAATTCTCTCTCAACTTCACTGGTTCCCTGTTCACTACTGAATACAATACAAAATACCACTCTTAACATTTAAAGCTCCCCCCTACCTCACTGATCTCCTACAGACTTACACTCCCTCTCGCTCACTCAGATCCTGTAATTTGAGAGTATTCAGTCTGGCAATATGGTGCAGCCTTAGCTTGTGGAAGACAGACACAACTAAAGACATGAGCATAAAATGATGGTTGTCAATTTCAAACTGTGTTTCCTCAATGTGCTCCTTAAGAAAAAACACATCATCTGAACCAATCTCAGCCCGAACAAACTGATTGATCAAAGATACACTGACAGCTTGCCGTAATGTCGACTGTAGGATAACACGGTCAGCTACCTTGACCACCTTGACTGGACCCTCAGAAGGAATCATCAAACCTCCTTTGTTTTTTAATGTGAGCAAGTGGTAGCTTTGATCATATGATGCCGATACAGCATCTAGCATGGCACACATCACAGGACAGCTTTCTCAAAATCCCGTCTAAGGGCTACCTCCCACTGCTTCCTGAGGTGGATTTCTTTGGGAAACCTTCAGAGTTTGAGAAATGTTAACAGCTAACAACAATCTATGTAGTTAGTGACTAAATACGTTTAGCCAAAACGTTGTTTGGAGGCTCACTTGAGCACATAAATGCATAGCTTTACTAGCTTAGCCCTGCATAGCTAAAGTTAAGATTATAAAACGGGATTTTCTAATTGCCAAATATAACCAAAACAATTGTTCAGCCTTAACTATGAAATGTAATCCCCCGGGATCTGGTTTGGAGCGTACAGCGGTTTGCACAATCCCAAACAGCACATGCGTGAGGCATCTTTACCCATTACTTCACTCCACAGCAGTGCCACTTGCAATATGGCGGCGACATTGACGTACGATGCTGCTGGTCATGCAGCGTCTAGTAATTCAATGTCTATGGCTCTAACTACAAGCAGATACCGCTGTAGCCTGCAATACCGATCGCGACTCACCTCTGCAGCCTGTAGTTACACTCTGTTGTTGGAATTGGCTTCTGTGCCTCTTTTTTTTCGCCTTATACAATTTCTTGTATTAGGAATTTGTTAGTTTTCGCATACCCCTTGGGGTCAGAGTGCCCCTGGAGCAATTGCAGGTTAAGGGCCCTGCTCAAGTGTCGAGCAGAGTAGGATCTCTTTAGTCTAAAGTCTGAGCACACCAGGAAAGTTTCATATTTTTTAAGCAATTTTTTTTTTTATGAAGATACCAATACATCAATATAAAGTAGAACAATTATTTATGTTGCAAGTGGCTATAACTGGTTTAAATGTCACATTTGTTATTTATTATTCACACATAACTACAAATTTCCAGAAGCCATTCCTTCAGAGTCTTAATGGTCACCTCCCTTACTCATATTAAGTACTAATTGGTTCTTCGAGAAATTGTAAATGTATCAGCACTACTGAAACCTGGTATTCTCTGCACTTTAGTTGCAAGGTGCTGGAATTCCTAAAGTTCAATTCTGGGTTCAAACAAGGCCAAAATGAAATTACTTTTTCAAGAAAAAATCCAGCCTGTTGTGCTCTGAGAATGATGGCTCAGAAACTGAAGATTTCATCCATCCATCCATCCATTATCCAACCCGCTATATCCTAACTACAGGGTCACGGGGGTCTGCTGAAGCCAATCCCAGCCAACACAGGGCGCAAAGCAGGAAACAAACCCTGGGCAGAGCGCCAGCCCACCGCAGGGCACACACACACACACACATACACCCCCACACACCAAGCACACACTAGGAACAATTTAGGATCACCAATGCACCTAACCTGCATGTCTTTGGACTGTGGGAGGAAACCTGAGTACCCGGAAGAAACCCACACAGACACGGGGAGAACATACAAACTCCACGCAGGGAGGACCCAGGAAGTGAACCCGGGCCTCCTTACTGCGAGGCAGCAGTGCTACTGAAGATTTCATGCAAATGTGTATTACTGTCATGAAAGAAGAGGCTAAACTGGAGCTAACATGGTTGGAAAAAGAAAGGGAAAGTCCAGATGTGTAAACTACTTACGACGATAAGGTTGTTGACAAACAAACAACGTGAATAAAGGTGACAGAGTAGTTCTTCAGAACGATGACACAGGGTGACCATTTTTGGTTTCAAAAAGACCTATCCAAATGAGGGGTTCAGAAAGTCCCTTTATTTGTTTAAGTTTGTTAACAGGCTCCTTTCAGTTAATATCCATGAATAGATGGTAACATTTATGAAATAGCGATGGGTCATGATTTTAAAAAGACTCTTGCTACAAACATACAGCAACTCAGGCTTCATTCAAATTTTTTAATCAGTTAGTGTCCTGCTAGGTAGCCTACCATGCATTAAAGATTTCAGTTTTTTCCTTTCTAATTCTATTTATTAGGAAGTTTTTCCAAAGCACAAAGAACCAACTTAATATGCAAAGAACCCTCCCCAGATTGAAATGGCGCTTTGTCAAGTAAGAGTTCTACAAGGAAACACAGGACCCAGTGAAAAAACCATAAAGTGCCATTAAAGAACGATTATATTTAAGAGTGAGCAGGTCCTCAATTGGCTTCTTCTGTAAAGACACACCAAACACCAGTGTCATCTGCAACAGCGATAACAAGTCTGAATTAGTATAAGCTGCCTATAATATGGAATGTTAATAAGAAATGTAATGATTAGCTTCATGCGGTAGAGGTACTTCATAAACAACAATAATTGTATCATATATTTAAAGTATTAAAATGTGTGTTTCAATTTAAATGTTTAAAGTCAAAATATTGTCAATTTTAATAGAAATTTGACATTTTCAACTTATGTTAGAAGTCAATAGAGGGTTAGATCCCTAGTATAGGATCACAAATCAAAAATAACCTCATATTCTTAATCACTGACCTTGAAATGGTCTAAAATGACACTCCACATCCTTGTATTACCGACCACTTATTATTGAAGTTTTATGAAAATGGAGTCATTTTCACCTCTCCTATCCCATTAGGAGGTGAGGTTGGTTGATGTGGTAATACACAACTTAAGTCCTTCAGATCATTTTTGCTAAATCTCTTATTGGTTTACTCTTTATCATAGGTATGTAATTCCTGTACAAGTATGGCCTAAAAATGAAGGTTTTTGGGTCTAGAGGCCCAAACATAAGAATGGGGATCCCTGAAAAGCTGTACATGAAGCATAACTAGACATCATGGGAGTATCATAGAATCAAGAGACAAAAAAAAAAATAAATAAAAAATAAAGAACACCTAAAGTGAATTCAAAGCATTGAGAAATCGGTGACATGGACTAACCTTCATTCTGTGAAAAACAACAGACTGGCACGTTTCTTAACTAAGCTGTTTCATTTTGGCCATTTTTGAATTAAGAAGTGAACTTTAGACATGTGGGGTGGCACGGTGGCACAGTGGTAGCGCAGCTGCCACCCACTAAGGAGATCAGGGTTCAGATCCCAGGTCCTCGCTGAGTGGAGTTTGCATGTTCGCCCCGTGTCTGTGTGGGTTTCCTCTGGGCACTCCAGTTTTCTCCCACAATCCTAAGATTCAGGCAACACCAAATTGGCCCTTGTGGGCGATTGGGATGTGTGTGCGTGTGTGTGTGTTTGCTCCATGATGGACTGGTACCCCATCCAGGCTTTGTTCCTGCCTTACACCCTATGCCAGCTGAGATAGGCTCTGGCAGACCCCCGGCAGCCCTGTTCAGGACTAAGCAGGTTATAAAATGACTGACTGACTTTAGGAATGCCAGTACTTTGGAAGCCAACTGAACAAAATAATGGGTTTCAGCAGCACTAATGCAATTACAAAGGTTTCTCTAATAATTAAATAGCATTTAAAATGATTAATTAATGATTTAAGCTAAAAGAACTGACCACTGGGACAAGGCTTTGCAGTTATATGTGAATAATAAATTAAAACCCAACCATTTCAAGCAGTAATAGCCATTAACAACACTCAATCAATTCAAAGGTATTGAGATATAAATAAAACATAAACCTTACACTTTGACTGGTGCTACATGTGTATTGACTTTGTTTATCTGGAAAACAATATTAACAAGATGTAGCTTAGTTTTATGGTGTCCTGCCTGTTTTGCACCCGATGCTGCACGAATAACCTTGCTAGCCCCCGACCTGAATTGTGCTATTGAATATTATAGGATTTGGACCCATCTGTTGCAAATTCCTACTTTGCTCCTCCATGCAGACAGGGTTGGCTCAAGTTCCTTCAAGTCTGATAATGGATGGATGATTTCATTATCTTTAGCTCAGACTGCAGTGGTAAGATTCAGTGCAATCCAGTTGCAAAGATGTGTATGGACATTAGGCACCCCTTGTAAAAATTGTGCAATGAAACATCCATAAGTGTATAATGCTTTAAACATGGGAAAGGTACTATATAAATAAACCATTATTATTATTATTATTATTATTATTATTATTATTATTATTATTATTATTATTATTATTAT
>JANRMT010062854.1:198094-219154 GCA_026402145.1 Polypterus bichir lapradei | reverse complement strand
CTATCTATCTATCTATCTATCTATCTATCTATCTATCTATCTATCTACTGTATATAAATGATCGATGACACTCTGGCATGCAAATTTCAGTTCTATATAATAAAACTTTAATCACTTTCACAACTGCCATCTATCCCAAATCCCACGGGTCTCTTCCCTTATTTTGTTAATAATTCCCTCTAATACAGTCCTGCAGCTAGACGAGTAGCTTTATTACACACAAATGTCAACATGAAAGGCGCTATACTTTAGGAACACTGTAGTTAATCTGATTAGGAGAAAGGGGAACCATCGTGGGCGTTTCGCAATTGGTGGGGTTAACAGCAGCCACAACGCCCACGCTAGGGCGAGATCTGGAAAGGCACGTTTGTTTGTTTTTTTCCCTGCTTTCGCTGTCAGCGTTTCTTGCTCATAAACATATCAAAATTCAAGCGAAAAAAAGAACAACAAGAAGAAAGGGGCAGAGGTCTAACAGATGGCATATGCAGACGGCAGCAGGTGAGGTGCGAGCGCTGATAAAAGCGGGCCCATCCCAGCCGGGCGGCGACGCTAAACAGATCATCTCGTGCTCTTGCCCTTCGTATCCATTACTCGCCAGGTACAGAAGTGATGCGGCTATCGTCGAGATCTCACTTTTAAACAGCTTTCAAAGGTGAAGAGATGTACTGTACGTTTTGCGGCACCATGATGCGCATTCCACCTCTTTGACGTTCTCCGTGCCGCGTTTATTTAACTCGCCGCCTCTTGATCCAGGGCCAAAAAACACAAAGAATGCTGGTTAATAGTCTTTCTTTGCTAAATCCCACCAGCAATGGGTACAATAAGTTATTGAGATGGAATTGAACTTATATCAATAGATAATGAAAGACACTGCAAGCAATAGGCAGACAGATTGTTAAAAATGAGGCGCTTAGATAGATAGATAGATAGATAGATAGATAGATAGATAGATGAAAAGCATTCTAATAGATAGATGGCACTCATGTCTACAGAGTAAAGGGGGAGTGGAAGAGAGGTGAAAAAGAGAGTGCAGGCAAGGCGGAGTGGGTGGAGAAGAATATCAGGAGTGATTTGTGACAGACTGATATCAAGAAGAGTGAAAGGGAAGGTCTACAGAACAGTAGTGAGATCAGTTTTGTTATCTGGGTTGGAGACGATGGCACTGACCAGAAAGCAGAAGACAGAGCTGGAGGTAGCAGAGTTAAAGATGCTAAGATTTGCATTGGGTGTGACGAGGATGGATAGGATTAGAAATGAGGACATTAGAGGGTCAGCTCAAGCTGGATGGTTGGGAGACAAAGTCAGAGAGGCGAGATTGCGTTGGTTTGGACATGTGCAGAGGAGAGATGCTGAGTATATTGGGAGAAGGATGCTAAGGATAGAGCTGCCAGTGAAGAGGAACAGATAAAGGCCTAAGAGAAGGTTTATGGATGTGGTAAGAGAGGACATGCATTTGATGGGTGTAACAGAACAAGATGCAGAGAGCAAAAAAAACATGGAAGAAGATGATCTGCTGTGGCAACCCCTAACGGGATCAGCCAAAAAAAAAAAGAAGAAGAAGAAGAAATGCAGTCATATCAATAGATAGGTAGGCAAACAGTTAAAAATCACCATAATCGTCAAACACATGACAGGTGCTATAATAGACTGATGCATGAAAAACACTATAATAAAAGGCACTACAACCAATAGGTAGGTAGACAGAGAGCCGAAAGTCACTATAATCAATAGAAAAATGACAGGTGCAATTATCGACAGACAGGCAGATGAAAAGGACTATAATATACAGTTAGAAAGATGGATAGACGAAAAGCACAATAATGATAGATATACAATAGGCACTTAAATCAATAGGTAGATAGGTAGACAGTTGAAAATCACTATTATCAATAGACAGATGACAGGTGCTGTAATCGATAGACAGACTAAAGCAGTATGATAGACTCATAAAGGGCACTATAATAACTGGATGGATGAAAAGATGTAAGGCACATAGATTGATAGACCCATGAAATCACTGAAATGGTAGATGGATTGCATATTAATTGTAGATAGATAGAGGTGCTTTAATCAAAACATAGCTATTGGATTAAAGCTACAATAAATTATAGATATAGGAAAGAAACTACAATCAACATATAGACTGCAGGCCCAATAATCAACATATTGAAGAAAAGACAGTTTTAAATACCTGAAATCAATAGAGAGACAGATAATCATGAAAGCCAATATATTTTAAAACACACTCTTTATTGTAGGTACATAGATAGATGACGGAAATACAATTTTTTGAAATTATTTTATTTTTGTATATTGCTCTTCATTGATTGCAGGTTCAAGCATTTACAAGTAGATAAATTGATAAAAGCATTAAATAAGTAACAAAGCAGCAGGTGGATTAATAATGAATAATCTTACTCCAGATGGATTAATAATTAACAGAGACAGATATAGATATTGTGTTCTCTTCTTGAATATACATTGAATTAATAGTGACCCAAACTGAGGCATAATCAAAGTTTTAAAATGTCCGGTTTCCATCTTCCTTTAAAGTTAGGAACTGGAGTGTATCTTGAGAGCATCAGACGCAAAACAGAAACCAGCCCTGGATAGTTCTCCAGGCAGCGCATAAGTGCGTACACACTCACACACACACACTGTACTTGCAGTTTTAGCTGCAGGTTAACCTGATACATGACAACAGCTATTTGTGAGGGTGTTAAACCACCAGTCCTTAAAGCTGTGAGTCAGCACCTTATAAAACACCTGCCTGCCAATCCAGTCTGTTAATCCACATCTCCTGACAGGGCCTATGATGAAGATATAATAGAATCAGAAAGTACTGAAATCTCTTCATTTTCTTTACTCTTTATTGTGTTGTAGATTTAATTTTAAACAGGCAAATGTGTTATTTTTACTCATCAAACTACACTCAATGATTGTAAAGAAAAGTTCTCAGAAGGTTTCGTAAATTTATTAAAAATCAGAAGCTAAAATCTCTCACTCATTAATTTATTCAGACACCTTGCTGTGACGCCAGATGTGATCAGGTACATCCTGCATGCTTTAATTATCCTAGAGATGTCTCTAGAACTTAACTGGAGTCCATTGGTGGCAAATTGAATATACTGGACATCATTTAGAAAGGCACACATGTACCTGTGTAAATAAGGTCCCGCAATTCACACTGTATGTCAGGACAAAAAACAAGCCATAAAATTCAAGGAACTCCCTGTAGACCTCCATGATCAGATTGTGATGAAAGATAGATCAGGGCAAGAGCACAAAACTATTTCTGAAGCTTTGAGTGTTCCCAGGAATACAATAATTGAGAAATGGAAGAAGTGTTAAACTAGAGTTGACCATCTAGCCAAAGCGAGTAACCAGGCAAGAAGGGCTTCAGTAAAGCAGGTGAGCAAGAAGCCAACAGATGTTCAGAAGTCCACTGCTGAGATGGGAGAACCTGTTGCAAGGATGATCATCTCAGCAACACTCCATCAGTCAGGCATTTATGATTGAGTGGCTCACCCTTGGAGTTTACCAAACAGCACTGAAGGACTCTTTGACTTGCATGAGGAAAAAGATTCTCTTGTCTGATCAGGCAAAAATTGAACTGTTTGTGTGAAACTCCAAGCATTATGTCTGGTGGAGACCAATAACTGCAGTGAAGCATGGTGGTGGCAGCATCATGTTAACCGAATGAGTCTTAGTGCCAGAGACGGGGTAACTGGCCAAAATGTAGAGTGATGAATGCAGCTAATTACAGAGAGGTCCTTCAAAAAACCCTGCTCCAGAGTGCACACAATTGTTCATATTTCAGTGTGACAATGACCCAAACCATATAGCCAAGATGATGCTGGAGTGGCTTTGGGACAAGTCTGAATGTCTTTGAGTGGCCCAGCCAAAGCCCACACTTAAACTTCGTAGAACGTCTGTGGAGACACTTGATGATGGCAGTTTACAGGGACTTTCCATACAGTCTAACAGAGTCTGATAGGATCTGCTAGGAAGAACGCGACAAACTCCCTAAATTCAGCTTGTAGAGACTTACCAAAGAAGATTCCAAGTTGTAGTGTCTGCCAAAGGGGCTTCTACAGAGCACTAAGTTAAGGATCTGAATACTTATATGAAAGTTTTGGATTTTTAAAAACATTTCTAAAACATGTTTTCACTTTATGATTTTGTGTTATAGATTGTAGATTGATGAACAAAAATGGCAATTTTATCCATTTTAAATTAAATCTGCAATACAATAAATTGTGCAGAAAATGAAGGAGTCTGAATAGAAGAAGAAGACATTGCATTTATAGAGAGCTTTTCAAGAAGCCCAAAGTACTTATCATAGAGATGGGGGAGCCACTTGAACCACCACCAATGTGTAGCATCCATGTGGATGATGCAATGGCAGCCATTGTGTGCCAGCACACGCATCCCACATTAGTTATTAGGTGGTGAAGGGCTGAGAATCAATACGAGACGGGATGATTACGAGGCTAGAATGACCAGGCCATGCTGGGCAATTTAGCCAGGACATCAGGAAACACCATATACTTTATGAAAGATGCCCAGAGATCATTTAAGACCACAGAGAGTCAGGATCTCAGTTTAATGTCTCATCTGAAGTAAGGTGCCATTATTGTAGCACAGTGTCCTCATCACTACACTCTGGCATTGGGATCCACGTTTAGACGGTAGGGTACGTGCTCCCTATTGTCCTCTCCAACACCATCTTCCAGCAGCAACCCAAGATTTTCCTAGATGGTCTCCCACCCAAGTACTGTCTGGACCCAAACATGCTTAGCTTCAAGTAGATTACTTGTTCTGAAGTGAATGTGGCATGGCTGCTGGCTGTAGTTCCTGAATCCACTATAATTTAATGTTTCGTATCACAAACTACTAAAAGCTCCTCAGAATGCATTTGTTTCTCCCAAATCACACCATTGTACCTTATCTAATGAATTCTAAGATAGTAGTACCAAAAAAAAAAAACAAAAAAACACAAACTAGAAGAATTCAGAAAAACCTGTATTAAAATTGATGTCATCGAACATAATGACGGCAAGCCACAGAGCATCATAAAAGATTTCACTTCCTTCGGTGTGAAGAAGTGAGTGATATAATTTATTCTTGCATTTTGCCTTGTAGTTTATACTATTGTATTGAATTCCTGAGGTGGCCATGATAGATTGGTCATCCAGCTCTGTGAAGAGGATTAGTTATGTTCTGTTGTTGTGTCTTATTTATCCTACTTTTTTGATACCCATTGCATGCCCAAACTACCTGGCAAAGGGGTCTCTCTCTGAATTGCCTTTCTCAAGATTTCTTCCATTTTTTTCCCCCTACAAGGGTCTTTTTTGAGAGTTGTTTTCTTGTCTTTTTAGTAAGTCAAGGCTTTGCAAAAAAACAGGATCATGTTAAAGCCCAATGCAACCCCTCCTTGTGTGATTTTGGGCTATTCGAGAAATAGTTTTTGATGTTGTTGCATGGAGCCATGTAAATATGAGAATCATTTTACATTAAGGGTATGCAGCATGTTCAAATGAAATGATTAAGGAATATTTTTGTATGAAAAAGAAGAAAATTGGATGCAGGGTACATCAGTGAGAAATGTTGGAGTGAGTATGGAGAAAGCAACTATATAAGTGACAGTTGGTGTCACTTCAGAGATCTTCTGATCCAGGCTCAAAATAAGTTTATTATGAAAAGCAATAAAACAAAAAGACTAAAAAAATCGACCAAAATGGAGGAGCATTATTAAAAAAGTAAAACTGAAAAGATCACTGTACAAGAAAATTGAAAAAAGGCCAGAGAATTCTAACATAGAGGAATGCTGGAAACTACAGCAAGAGATCAAAAAAAGGATTCAAAACATTAGAAGAGAAACTGAAATAAAAATTGTTCGAGAAGCCAAATTGAACAGCAAGCAATTTTTTTCAGGTCAACTCCAGTAAAAAGATGATAAAAGAGAATCTCAGAAACAACAGGGATATAAATGGAGAAAACATTGAAAATGTGAAGGAAATAGCAAATAAATTGAACAAATATGTCACCCAAGTATTTATAAAGGAAGAAACAAAGGGGATGCCTCATGCAGAAGAAGTTCATAGATTTTAAAATTGACGTGTCAGATGTGCTTCAAACCTTTAATATGTTGAACACTAATAAAACCCCAGGAGCTGATGGGAATTACCAATTATATTGAAAGAAATGAAAGATGTCATCTTTTAAAATTTATTAGGTACTAGCTGTGTAAGCCTGTGCTGTAAAAAACCCGGGGTCCTAGAAACTATTGAAATCATCAGGAAAAAAATTGAAATGTAGAGATGTCAGGTAATTGAAAGGAACTACTCTGGGCATCTCTCTCCTAAGATGATTCATTTTGCTGACATGCTCACATTGCTTGTGCATTAATGGCAGGAGGAAAAGGCACACCGTTTTGCTGATGTTAGCGGCTAAGCGAGTTTTCTGTTTCCTTGGAGGTGGAGCCCTTACCCCGACTCCAACTCTCACTTCCGGGCCAGACAGATAGACACACACACTTCCACGTGTAGACATTTATATATAAGATATTTCAGCAGTCACTTCACAAAGGAGAAGTACCTGAGGAGTGGAAAGTTGCAAATGTGACTCCAGTTGCAAAATGGATCCTAGTAATTACAGACCAGTTAGTCTCACTTCTGTGCCATGCAAAATTATGGAAACTGTTATAAGAAATAAATTCGAAAATAACCTAAACACAGATAATATTCTAAATAGAAAGCAGCATGAATTTATTAGAGGAAGGCCTTGCCAAACCAATCTTTTAGATTTTTTGGAAGAAGCAACCAGAGCAGTTGTCAAACACAAAGCATATAACATAATTAACCTAGAAAGCACTTGATACAGTCCCACACCAAATATTGATTCTGAAATTGGAAGCTGTAGGCATCAGAAGTAACCCACAAAATTGGAACTCTAGTTGGTTAACTGGCAGGAGCCAAAGAGTACAGATAAGAGGAGAATGCTCCACGTGGAGTAAGGTCATCAGTGGAGTCCCTTTTTGGAGGTACTTTTTCTAATTTTTATTAATGACATTAATTCTGGTATAGTTAGTAAACCTGTGAAATTCACAGAGGAGGGAGGCAGCAAAAAGATGTAGAAAAGTGCTACACGTGGGCAAAATGAACATCAATTATAAATATATGATGAGAGAAACTGACATACAGAAAACAACTTCTGAAAAATATATAGGGGTTTATGTTGACACAGCATTTTCATTGACTAAATAATGCACAAAAGCAATTTAAAGGGCAAATAAAATGTTAGGTTATATCATTAAAACAGTTGAATTTCAGTCAAGGGACATTATGCTCAAACTATATAGTGCACTCTTAAGACTGGAGTATTGTATGCAGTTCTGGTCACCACGATACAAGAAAGACATAGCAGCCCATGAAACTGTGCAGAGGAGAGCAACAAAATGCATCCTAGGATTTACGGACATGTGCTACTCTGACAAGCTCGGAGAGTTAAACCTGTTTAATCTCAAGCAGAGGAGACTGCATGGAACCTAATCCAGGTACTTAAAATCCTCAAATAGTACTGATAAAATAGATCCAGCAACATTCTTTCACCTTAAGGGTGAATCATGTACTCAAAGAATATCAGTTGAAATTAAGGGAAAATGCATTTAAGACTGAAGCCAGGAAGCACTTCTTTACACAAAGAGTTGTGGGACTCTGGAACAAAACTACCAAGACATGGAGTTGAAGCAGAAACCTTGATAACATTTAAGATGAATCTGGATGAGATGTAGCTAAACAAATGAGCTCGATGGACTGAATGATCTCCTCTTGTTTGTCAAATTTCTTATGCTCTTATAAAGCACTATTTTCATACCTATGAGCTTTGCAAACTGATAATAAAACTAAAAACAAAGAAATCAAAAAATGAGCAAACATAATCAGTGGAACTGTAATTTGGCAGTCAGCGGATATAACTGAATATGTGCACAAAGCTTTAAAGATGTGGACAGCAGAAGAGTCTGAGAAGTGTCTCATGATATGGGAAGTCCAGCTTCTTGAGTATGTTACAAATACACAGCCATTGATGGTCCATTTTTCTTTTTGTAGGGAAATGCAGGGTGTGCCCCAAGCTTTTACAGTTGTGAATTGGATTATACTGGTTCCATAACAGATGTATGGAATATCTCAAAGTATCTTTTACATTGTAGAGAAGTGGCTGCGAAGTCCATGTTTTAGGCCATAGACAGTTTCAGCTGGGTAGATTTTGTGACTCCTTGGGTTGGAAGTTAGTAGTTATTACTGGAGCATGTGGATTCAGAGAAAGAATTCTGAGAACTTCGTCAAAAAGGAAAAACATTTTCGTAACATGGATATAATTCTTGAATTTTTTTTTTTTTTATTATTAATTTTATTGCACTTCATACAAAGCAATCAAGTTTTAGAGTCAAGTCTTCTTGAATTCTTGAATGTTTTATTAACACAAATAAACTAACTATATAGAACACACCCCCACCACCACCACCAACACCACCATCAATGTTATGGTCTTGAGGAATACCATCTTCCCACCTCTGGTGTCCTTGCCCCCGAGCACCCTGACTGGCGTTCCTGCCTGTACTTTCTGCCAATCTGAAGCACCTCTTGACTTCTCTGTGCTGGTACCCTTGGCACTTCTATCAGTGACCCGTTAGTTGACGTTTCCCAATTCTTTTTCTCTGTACCCCGTTTCCACCAACTTCCGCCAGTCAAGAAGACCCCGCTTCACCTGAAGCAACTCCTTTTTATTCTAAGGTTATTTGCATATCCAGACAAACTGGAAAACACTTGATTCAACCATCTGTGTCCTCATAGCCCATTGTCTTTCCTAGCCTCCAGCAGTCCCGATTATCTTGGGATGATAGCTACAGGTTCATTAATCATTCCACTTGACACTACAATGTATCGATCTTGAGAAAGTTAACTGTATTTTAAGACATTTTTCACTTGCCTTACTGGAGATGCAAGAAAAGAAATTTTAGGATTTTCAAGAGGTCACGCTCTAAGAATATGACTCCATTATTGAATTTTTGGAATAGCAGAAGTCTTCTTTAAAATCCTTAAGAATGCTATTGCCTTAGTGCATCCTTGTTTATGAACTACAAGGTGTCCTGCAAAATGGAAGGTGTCCATGGGCTGCAGGCACAGAGAATTCCAACTTACGTGTGTACGTAACAATAGAAATGAATGGCGAATTTGCCATTTTTCACTATGAAAAAGTCAACTGTGTGCCTTTCTCACGCTTTGTACGTCCTCAGTCTCAACCGTAACTGGAATGAGGGTCCCACCACTGCAACTAGACTTTTGGGTGGCTAGTGGCTCGGTGAATCACAGTGAGTTTCCACCTAACAAAGCCACATGGCATGAGTGTGTGGGCTCACTATTGGGAAGGTGAAGACTCTTAAAAACACTTGAGCGTGTTCCAACTATGGAGAGACTGTAATCTTTGGCCTTCCCACTACTGCCTCTGCCAGGGTGTTAGAACAGAGAATCTCATTGACAGGCAAATCTCCTATTTTACAGGAGCAATGCAGATTCTTTTCTAGCCATGAAACCACAAACCAACTCTTTGTATTTATGTATTTACATTGATGACTGCAGGGTCACAAGGTCTCTTTGGGTGCCCTGAATGATATAAATTAAAGGAATATAATGACACAATGTCAACTACTACATAATTTCATTGGAAATGTATATTGGTGGCCTACAGGGAAAAAGCTTTTATCATAGAGATCATAGGAAATACACCAGAGAAAATACACATAAAAATTAATTGTCGTCTTCACTAACAGGAAGTTTAATCCTGACACTCAAAAAAATTAATTGTCCTCACTTGCCCTTGTTGATCCTTGGTTATAAACTACAAGATCCTCCAGAAAACAAAAGGTCCCCATGGGCTATAGGCCCGGAGCATCATAATATGTGTGTGCGTGAAAGAAGAGAAATACGTGGTATATAACCAATACCATTATGTCAGTTAAAGTCCCAATACTTTTCTAAGAGCAATGTGTCATGCATAATAAAGTAGAGAAGCTATTCCTTCAATTAAAAAGGTCCCTCCAAGCAATCTGATTGGCCAGTTTGGCTTTGGTCCGATTGCTCAGTTTGGCTTGGTGGCTCAGTGGTATGAATGATGGCATGATACTTTAGTTAGTACATAGTTCAAATCCTAATTGTGGCAACTCTTATTTATATTTACAAAAAAGAAATGAAAATGGACCATTTCAACAACAAAAAAAAAAGTAACTTACCAAGTTATGTTGGTTCACTAAATACAAACAAGATGCAATCTGAGTCACCTTTAAAGATAATATGAATACGAGTGATGTTTTCACAATGGGTAATTAGGGCCCATCCAGCATTGGTGGTAGTCAAAAACTGGACAAGAGTTGAACAAGAATGACAGGTCGAAGAAGCAGGCTTTACAGGAACACAGTTGAGAGAGGAAGTGTCTTTCTTTGACAGGAAAGCGTATGTAGTCTACCTTAATAAAAGCAGCAGTGTCTATATTTGTGTATTTATTTGTCTGCCTGGTTAATGTCTCTTTCTTTCCAACAGATGGCACATCATTTACATTTATAGCAATAAAATGCATCATATTTGTCATTCCAACAAATGACACTTCAGAAAAATTCATAGTAATAAAATGCATTGCATTTGTCTTTCCAGCAAATGGCGCATCACAAACATTTGTTGTAATGCATTTTATTACTACAAATGCTTGTGATATGGTATCTGTTGAAATGACAAATGCAGTGCATTTTATTACTACATACTGTACATTATAAAATACACTCCAATAGATAGCGCATTGCAAACACGGAGGTCTACATTGATTGCCTAGATTTCAACCCGTCTTAGACAGATAGCGTGGATAGTGTTTGGTAAAGCACTTTACCTTGGACTTTATTACGTCTAGTTTTACATTTAAAGGAATGGTCATTTGGTTTTTGCTGTTTTTTTCCAACTCATTTACAATCCATTTTAGAGCCGTGATACTCAGGATAATGTGAGAAGACATGTGTCAAAGTGAATGAACCACAGCACATGAACACCCAACTAAATTGTGCAACAACCTGAAGATCATCCCTACCCTATTTGGCATTCTGCCATGAGGACAGTGTCAGCTGTGGTAACTGAGGCTGGGATTGCACATCTCCAACTTTCAGCCCCGCCCCAAATGTCCAGCCCCACCCCGTTCTGCAGACTGCCCTGAGGTGGCCAGGTGATAGAGATAGTGGCACACACTGGAAAATCATTCCAGATTGTTTGTACGTGCAAAATTTGCCTAAAGCAGGTCTGTATTTCAGACAATTGTTTGAGTAAAACATGCGTATTTGCATCGAAGCTTTGTTTTCTAATTTAACAGAGCAGTAATAAATGTGTCCAGCAAAATATACCAGTGTAAATGTAGCCATTTGCCTTTGCAAAAGTAGTGAAATATAA
Organism: Polypterus bichir lapradei; assembly: GCA_026402145.1. NCBI lineage: Eukaryota > Metazoa > Chordata > Cladistia > Polypteriformes > Polypteridae > Polypterus > Polypterus bichir. Next base: position 207,668 of record JANRMT010062854.1, on the reverse strand, counting down.
GCTAAAGTAGGCAGAAATTTGTATACTGAAGTAAAGTAGAAAGGTTCTCTGAACATACACAGGTACAGAAATAAACTTCTTCCGCTTTGTTACTATACAACACTGCTTCCGGTGACTGTTTCATGACCCTTGCTCCTTCCCTCCACTGGTAAGCTAGTGTCCTGTCTGTCATCCCAACTCTAAGCTCAATGAAGTTTTAAATCCTATCTCAGTGTTACTTACAAATAAACCATAGAATTAGCTGCTGGAGTAACCGCAACTCACACCATTACTAGAGGGAGATCCATCCTGGTGTCCTTCTAACCTTGAGTAGCATTAAAATACACACTTCCCAAATGCAGTGTCTTCTTGAGTAGACAACACAGCCCTCTTGTTCAATTAAGTGTCTCCACTTATTGGGCTGAAAAGAAATGGCTGACCTCCTGAGAAAATGCCCTCCTTCCTCGGACATGTAAGGGCAAACTGGTTACAAATTGCTTGGCTAAAGGCTATTTGTGGTGTTAACCAATCTGACAGAAGATCTCTACCCTCCTGCCCAACCCTCCTTATTCTTGTTCATTGCCTTCAGGTAGATTATTTTTGGTATCCTTATTCCCGCATTCCTATTGCCAATGTGGGGTTTCCTTTTCTCTCTTTAGACCACTACAGACCCTTCTCTTGCCCTGTTTCATTTTGTTGCAAGTTGCTCCTGTGTAGCTGTTCCCATTACATATGTAAGCCAACACAGTCAATTTGTTTGATACCTGTGTAGTAAAATTTCCTCCATCCGTTGAGTTTCATAACTCACTACATCCATTCTGGGGTTATTGGGGCCTAGAAGCACACTGCATGGCACCAAACCTCTCTCTCCTTTTGTGAATATATTAATAATAATCTAAAGTTATTGCTTTGCAAACATGTGCTATTAGGTTTGGCTAAATATTCCTAATACTGTATATAAAACATATATTTTTAGTAGGCACAGGGATAAGGGACATATATGTTGTCAGTATAACAGTATTAACAAATAAATGCAGTTACTGTTACTTACTGGCACTTTGCAGAAAGATTCTTTCTTTTTTTCCTTCTTTCTTTTCTCAAATCCTTACGAATGGCAAATGTTATTTTAGAAGTGCCAACGAGAAGGGTTCTGTGTAGGCATCTGTTCTCTTTAGCAATTTACTTTGGATTGTAATTCAGGCTTCTTTTTTTCCATTGAACATTTGTCATTTTTTTATGTCACCAGTGGCCACCTGCTTCTGAAATTCCTCGGCATTTACAAAACAGAGCTGAAAAGAAACCTAAGACTGCCCTTCAGCTGCCCCCTCCTCTTTCTATTTTTCCTCTAAGAGTTTTGAATTAGTTACAGATCGTTCTAGTCTTAGGATTTTTTTTTTGCCTCCATTGTAAAAAAGACACAAACTCAACCCTGTACCTCCTTGGGGTCAGTCAAGTGCGGAAGCCTTTATCTACACTGCAGTCTTTACTGCAGCTCCAGTAAGATCAGGTACGGAGTATAAAAGGTAGAACTAGAATTAGAATTGATGCCACTCATTTGGCTTTACACTTATTGATACCTTAATTTCATTTTAAATAAAAATGGAAATGTATGAAACTGGGACAAAGGTCACATAGTAAATAATTACACCAATATGATAATGGTAGTTTTCATTTGTAAATAAATTCTTTTTTTCCATTGGAGTTATTCCTTTGTAAGGCAGACACCTGATTCACACTTACTACCTGAAATCTGGTACTTCTAACTTTGTTTTTCTTATTTTTCAGCTTGGATGTCACCTTCACTTATGTTTTCTCTTCCATAAACTTGTATGGGATAAGTGGATGCTGAAAATATTTTGCCGGCTGACTTTGTTTTCCCTTTTGCAGATACATAATGATCTAGCCCTTCACTAATTTCAGTAAAGCAGCGTTTCTCAACCTTTAAGTATTTCCGACCCGAGTTTTCATAACAGTTTTAATCGAGCCCTCCCTAACATTTTTTTTTTGAAATGTAGATGCATATTTTATTATACCTACTCAACTTTTATCGACATTTATCTAACTCTATATTTATTGTTCTAGTATCAGAATGTAGTTTAAGTTAATTTGTTTTGGTTTCAACAGATGTTTTTTTCATATTTTTGATTCTTGTTTTCTTTTTTTCACATCTTCGGGCCCCCCCTTTTTGTTACTTTGTGCCTCCCTAGGGGGGCCCGCCCCACAGGTTGAGAACCACTGCAGTAAAGTATTCTTCGATTGACTGATTATTTATTGATGTAGTAATTTTTCATTGTAAGAAGCTGTGAGTTTTCAAATGTATATACTAATCGATTACTGGCTTCTTCTGTATATTGTTACAAAACAGTTTGCATAAATGAAATATGTTGTATCAAATTGGTATTCAGTAATTAATGTGCCACTGAAATAATAATGGCTCAATTTTCCTTTTTTTTTATTGTTACTGGAGAGACATGTGCCCATATTAAGACAGGTTAGGTATTCCATGACAATTATATAATTCTTTATAAACCATATGCTGAACCCAAAGTTGTTCTATCAGGGAAATTCCTGCTTTACAGCCACACATGAAATTCAATCACTGATTTAGTTACGTTTGAATTAGATTTTTTTTTTAGGCGGAGTGGTGGCTCTGATGCTGGGAATCTGCACTGGCAATCGGAAGGTTGCCCGTAAATGTCAAAAGGGACTCTGCTCTGTTGGGCTCTTGAGCAAGGCCCTTAACCTGCGATTGCTGGGTGCTATATAAATGCAAAGAATTATTATTATTTTTATTGTGGAGGCCCTGACTTATTTTACAAAATGTATACTTTTCACCCCTCATTTTGTTCTATTTAATATGAATCTTCTTCAGTTTCCCTTTCAGAGTCACTCTAATACTCATTTGAGGAGTATACCCCAGTGACTTCAGATATCATACTAACCAAACTGTTATTCAACTTGGCAATTCTTAACAAAGATACTGTAAGTACAGCCAGTTGAAAACTTTTTGAGATGCAAATTTAGGTACTTAATTAAAATAATATACAGTACAGGCAAAAGCAGCATATTTTGTACTGTACTTAAATTTGTCCTTGTCCTGTTTAACCTTCCTGTGGCCTCAAATATCGTATGCTTCATACAAAAATAAAAAATAAAAATCCATCGCTCACTTTTGGAAATCTGCAATATGGCTTTTTAACAAGAGTCCCTTTCCACTTCTCTTAGACCCTTCCACCATATGTCACACTAACACAGAGCTTGACCTTTCAGATAATATAGTTTTTGATCAGTAGCTCATAAATGGAACTTTGGATAGCACTGATTCTGTTCTTTAGAAAGCAGCCAAGTATGTATTGATTGAATCGGAAGCTGCCTTTTGTCATTCTTAAGTAAGTAAATGCAGAATAAATGGTGCAGATGATAGTTTCAATTTACATTTCTTAAATAATACTAAAAAGGCAAATTTGGAGGCATTCAATTCATGGAGGATTTTTATTACCCATATATTAACTGGGCTAAGCTTATAAATAGTGGAACACAAGAACAGTTTTTGAAAATAAGTAAACACAGTATGTTAAAAAACCAACGATGGGGAAGCCTATCTAGAATTTAGTATTCTGTAATAATAAAGTGTGGCGTATGGCTGAGGCCCTTACCCAGCCAGGACTCCTCTATGCTGGAAGGACCAGGGGAGAGAGCTTACCCATGACATTACCTCCCTCAGAACACTAGAGGGCGCGCCACCCTGGCTTGGGGCCAAGGTCACTGCCAAGAGGCACCTGGAGAACTGCGAATCTTACACACTGCTTTTGTATTTGTGGAAACTTTATGTTTTCCTTATTCACTGCATTTGTTTGCCTCCCAAATCCCCAAAATTATGTATGCCAAGTGTTGTGCCTCGGAATGAAAACAGCATGCTGGTAGGGCTTAATAAAAGGGATCAGGAGATAAGACAAGTGACATATGTATCCAAAAGTCAAAATTGTAATACATTATAACTAAGCGTAAAACCCAAAATAAAATCTTATTTCAAAGTTAATGAGAACAGAACTGGTCAGAAACCTATAAAACACACTTGCTAATATCTTTAATTTCTTTTTATGAATTATCCACAAACTCGGATGATGTACAGTAGTAGTCTTAACTGCCGTTCTTTATACCTTTGACTTGAAATGTTGCGCAGTGCATAAACTCTTGAGTGTCATCCATAGCAGCATCCTAGAAACCCTCACAACAAACCTGCACAAAACAGTGAGACCCAGCAATACCAAAATGGCATCACAGGAAGACTCAACAATTTTGAACCTCTAAAATGTCAAAATCCAATAAAACTAATAGCAGAAATAAATTCAGGGTTTCAAAAATAAAAAAAAAACTGACCTTTTTCAGGGTGGTGGGGTCTTACACTGGACTGGTGCCACATCCAGGGCTGATTCCTGCCTTCTGTCCCCCAAAATCATGAAATGGAAGAAGTGGGTTTGATAATGTGAGGTTATGGCCTTTTTTTCTGATTGTGATCTACAGATATACTGTACCACGTGTGTTGCAATTTACAATAGGATGAAAGAACACTAATACAAAATACTTAATCACAATGATAAGAAAAATTAGTGGTGGCTCAGTGGTTTTAGCTTCTGCATTAGAATTCCAGTAGGCTGATCTTAAACCACAGCCTGTGTAAGGTTTGGATGTTCTACCCTGTGCCTGCCTGGGTAATCCAGCTTTAATCCCACACTTCAAAGACATGTAGGTTAGGTCATCTGGTCACCATAAAGGACCCAGTATCAGTGTGCGGTTTGTTTGCAAGCATATCTTGTCAAGGACTGTTTCCTGCCTTCTGCATAATGCTGCTGAGACTCTGCAATTTGATTACTTGAGCTCAGTATGTTTTTAACAATACTACTACTACTACTACTACTACTACTACTAATAATAATAATAATAATATAGCTGGATAACAAGATTAGGATATTAGCTATAAACAAGCAAGCATGCTTTATCTGTAATACAGGAGACAAGAAGCTGACACATTACCAAACATTCCTGTATTTTATATCCACATCTGTGAAAGCAAGATGTTTTTAAAAGTTCAAGGAAAATGTATGCGTAGGCAGGATTATCATTGAAATGTGACTCTGAAATGTTCACCTAAGTTCAAAAACAGCCCTTGTCGCCTTTCTGATGTTTGAAGTCTGGCGTTTGCTTAACTTTGTCCTTTGAACAACGTGGGCAAATTTTAGTATTGGCAATGATTGCTGTTGAGAGATTTTTGGTAAAACGGTGGATATTACAAAATAACAGATAATAGTTCTTATTTAATTATATTAGCAGTAGGATCTGAAATATCCACTAATCACAAAGTACACATTAAAAGCAGAACCATTCCTGAATAGAGATAAGTTCCTGAACTATGAATTACTGTCTTTTATGACTAGCATTTGTTTGTTATTATTTTAAAGGTAGAGTGTAAAGAATGTTATACTGTGAAGCATAACAATTCTGATTCAACATTTATTTTTAAAGAATTGGGGGCTTATAAACTTTGATTTCCTTCATTGTCTATTACTTGCAATGGGACCAAAGAGCCTGAGTGATGAGAAAATATTCTTTCAAAGCTGATTTTGGGTTTGTGAATGATTTCAGTGGTTCCCTATAAAGTGCTAGTAGGTTGCTATGGGCATCTAGGACATACAGAATACATAATATTATATGAAAGCAAGCAGTGATCAAGTGCAAATTAATTCTGTAAGGACTATTAAAGGGGAATGCATTAATAAAGTGAGCTGGCATTATCAAACTGAAGCTCAAAATCAGAAGTGTACCACAAATGGAAACCTCAGCTTCATCACTTTCCCTCATAAATAATAAATACTTAATGTACATAATTCTAATCACATATCCTATTACCAACTCTTCCATGAATAAATGTCAAACACTTGCTGTGTGCTGTTTGTCTTGAACAATAAGTTCTACAACATTTTGAACATTTTAAAGTTCAAAATATGTCAATGTGACAGAGAGAGGGTGTGTATGCTCTTGATGTTTTTACCAAAGCTTTTAGCCAAAGTGACCAAAAATGTCCAAATGTTTGTACTATAATTGATATAAATCATATTTTAACATTGAAAACTACCTAGGAGGAACGGAAATAATTGCACATAAATGCTTAGCTGCTGTTTACACAATCTAAAATGTCATTCCATTTTCTAAGTTTCTCAGGTTTAGCAGGTATTATTTAATACCAGTAACGGCGCACTGCACGATAACGTACAGTGAATACACTTGACTTTAGCATTCATAGTTTTCCTCCTCTTTCTCTGTCTCTGTTTAGCATTCGTTTGCTCACAGGTTGATACGCTTGCTGCTTCCTGAGCAGCTCTTCTTTTCTCCACCCTAGCGGCCTGCTTCTTCTCATCTTTCGTCGGCATCTTTTCGCATTAAAACTGATTAAGTCAGTGTTTGTGTTGCAATTACTTAGTACATTTTCTTTAATTTTTCACTTAAACTGGCACTTAAGTGTTCAATCTGCCACAAGAATGATTTAAAATATAAAGAGGTAGAGAAGAGAATGACACCCATACGCATCCGCTGCATGGCTGCCCTGCTGGCCGCTGCTGAGAGTTGATTCTGTAATAAAATAAAATAAAAATAAAAAGAGGAATAACCTTGGAGATCAATCAGCACAAAGAAAGTGGATAGTAGACGTCAAGTAGTATATGTGTACAAATTTCAGGTCAATAGGTCAAGCGGTTTGCGATTTAAAATCCTGGACAGACAAACGAACAGCCACGGTAGCGTATTCTATATAAAGATAATGCAGCATAATGTTGATCAGGACACCAGAGTGGTTCCATGTTATTCAGATGTTGTTTTGTCATGGAATTACACTGGGATCATGCCTGGTCACACATTTTGCATTGCTGTAATTGCTGGTTTTTAGTTGCAAACCCTCAATATCTGAATTACAAAGGTCCTCAGAAGCAATTTCTCTAAAACGAAGGCAATTTCAGGACTTCCATTCACTGTCACGCAGAGACTGCCTGTAAAGAGTGCGAATGCATTGCTTCCTGGTGACATCAGCTAAGCTGTCTCTTCTCACACAGCCCTCACATAACTGGTAACTCTAATTTCAATTCTACTTTGAAAACCTGTATTTCGATCAGAAACATATTTCCGTTTTCATCCTTATTCTTTAGCTCTTATATGATAACTTTTCGCAGCTTTGCCTCTCTGTCTCTATCACTCCTTATAGCTCACTCTACTTGACTATTTTCAACCAGACCTTTGACCTCCAGAGTTTATTTTACCCTCCATATTCCTTATACAAAATCTAAAATCATTCTTAACTTCTTTTCTTGTCATTTGTTCATCACTGTCTTTAAAACTACAACACACTAGATTTTCTCTTAATTTCAAACCATTTTTTTCACCCACAAGCTTCCAGACATGGAAGCATGTAACTTTCCCACACTCTCATCATTCTAATTTACAATCCTTACTGAGGAAGTAGATGTGGGGATATGGCCCACACCTCTTCTGGGAAGTGACCCTTTATCAATGGCCACAGGATATTCAGTAAAGTCTCAAACAGGAATGCAAATATTTATTACCTCCACAATAATTGTGGTGGATTTGTGTACTTTTGTCTGCTACCACCACTTAAAATGTGTTTACTCCATAGTCTAAAGACCATCAAAGAGAAAAAGGCATCCTCCAAAATAAAAAAAAAAAAGAGTTCTACATAAAGCAGCGAAAGAAGAGGATCAGTAAGAAGTAGTGACTGGACCATGTATGAATCAGCTGAAGATTTATAACTGATAGCTTTGTGAACTGGGATATGTGAAGATGGTAAAAAAAAAAAACAAAAAGCAGGAAGAAATAGGCCTTATATAAAGAAAAAGTACTAACACAACTTGTATATGAATAGTACAATTCAAGAAGAAGATACAAAGGAAGCTTCATTCTGGAGAGAAACAAAGTAGTTAAATGCGTGCTGGGATAGGCTCCAGCTTCCATGTGACCCTGCCCTGGATAAGCGTATTAGGAAAATGGAGGGATGCACGGATGGAAAACGTGTGCTTGGTGCCATGGTATAAATTATTTTATGATTACTATAAGTAATGCCCTGCGGTGGGCTGGCACCCTGCCCGAGATTTGTTCCTGCCTTGCGCCCCTGTGCTGGCTGGGATTGGCTCCAGCAGACCCTTGTGACCCTGTGTTAGGATATAGCAGGTTGGACAATGACTGACTGACTATAAGTATGGGTCTTTTCACCACAAATTAGGGTGAACAGTTACTATTACTGCCATAGTGTCTATTCATGTGCTATGATATTGATGTGCCACCTAGACAGAGAGCTTTTCACATAGTAGAAGCCTGGTGTTTTCATGCCAATTATCTGTTATTGTATTCAAATTCATTCAATAAAGTAAAATTATTAAAATACATTTAAGGTGTTTCTGAGAAGTTAGAGGTCTCTTAGATTTAATTTATTAAAAAACCCTCCTCTAGCAGAAGCTGAGGCAAAACGAACAAAACAGAATTAAGTCACTCACTGCCTATTCATGAGTTCTACAGATAGGATGGTAACAAGGGAGTTGCCAACAAGGTTGAAGATTGTCTGTCTGTGCAAAAGAGATAGAGCCAAGGGAGCCACCACCTGGTAGTGGGACTTGCAGCTTCTTGTGTGGGACTGACGTAAAGACTGTTTCCACCTAAACTGAGAAGGAAAACGTGATGGCTGTACAGATACAAAAGAGAGACTGCCTTGCTGGAGAGCTAACATTAAAACAATTATCACCTTGTTGACCGGAAAGAAACAAACATCTGGATAAGACAGATAGATAGAGAGATACAACAACAACAACAACATTTATTTATATAGCACATGTTCATACAAACAGTAGCTCAAAGTGCTTTACATAATAAAGAATAGAAAAATAAAAGACACAATAAGAAAACAAAATAAATCAGCATTAATTAACATCGAATAAGAGTAAGGTCCAATGGCCAGGGTGGACAGAAAAAACAAAAAAACTCCAGACGGCTGGAGAAAAAAAAAAAAATCTGTAGGGATTCCAGACCATGAGACCGCCCAGTCCCCTCTGGGCATTCTACCTAACATAAATGAAACAGTCCTCTTTGGATTTAGGGTTCTCACGGAAGGACTTGATGATGATGGTCACGTAGAATTCTGCCTTTTAATCTATCCATCATTGTTGGAGCATCATGATGCTTTGAGTAGGTGGAGGTGGCACAGGCCACCACCACAAAGAAACCGGAAAAAGAAACAGAAAAGAGAGTAGGGGTCAGTATGGATTTTAGAGCCACCATGAATAGTTATTATGAGGAAATTGAACATATAGAGTATCAGGATTGAGTTAAATTAAGTTAAATTGAAGTTATAGAAAGGCCATGTTAAAGTAATATGTTTTCAGCAGTGTTTTAAAGTGCTCCACTGTATCAGCCTGGCGAATTCCTATTGGCAGGCTATTCCAGATTTTAGGTACATAGCAGCAGAAGGCCGCCTCACCACTTCTTTTAAGTTAAGATAGATAGATAGATAGATAGATAGATAGATAGATAGATAGATAGA